>WBMV01001691.1:2170806-2255292 GCA_013396655.1 Campylorhamphus procurvoides | reverse complement strand
TGTGGGGTCGGAGCACGGCAGCGATGGGGCTCTGAGCTGAGAGGCGTCACTTTCCATGCCTGGGAAGGCCCAGAGGTGCCTGCAGGTGTTCCCGGGCCGTGCCCAGCGCCGCATCCCTCGGGCCGGGCCCAGGGAAGGGGAGGGCGCACCGGGAGCGGGTTCTTCTCACAAAGTGCTTCAGTCGCAGCTCATGGGGGATCTGTCTTTGGTGTCTGCAGCGTTTCTGTCCTAAGACCTTCCCGTGTATTAATGTCTTTTGATGGAGATACCCGGCTCCCATCTGGCCCTTGCCAGCAAAGCACTGGACAGAGGAGTCCTGTACAATGTGTGAATTCGAGAGGAAACCCGCCTCGAAACCTGCCCCAAAACCTGCCCCAAACCCTGCCTCTCTGAACGTGTGTGTGATTAGTATTGGTTCATCTCCCAACAACACAACTTTCCATGCTCCTTTTCCAGTTTGTGGAAAACCAATTTGTTGAATCTTTTTGCTGTGTCTGAAAGGGAAGCTCCCTTTGCAATGTAAATAACTGTATAAAGAGAAAACCTCTTTGTAGCTGTTCTTAGAAAAGTTTTAATGGTGCTTCCCCTTCATAACACTGTTGTTTTGGGTTTTTTTCCTCTAAGTAACCACATTTTTGCTTTGTCTTTTATGTTTAAAGAGTGTCAGTCTTTAGAAGGATGTCGAGGCGCAGAAGTGTCCTGTAATTGTTGTCTCAGCTGCATATGCCCTGCAGGGTAGTGGTGCTTAGGGTTGATGGCTGCAGTCCTTCATCATGTCCTGACTGTGTCGGGAGGAAATCTGGGTCTGTTCCATTCTTCCACATGTGCTCATATCCTCAGGACAGGTGCTGGGTGTGCAGTCTGTGTTCTTCACCATATACCTTGGACTGAACCAATGGGGAAGCCAGGAATGCCAGGATTGTTTGCTTTCAGTGTAAGTAACGTTACATGACATAACCCAGAGGAGAGAGGCCTGGTTGGACCATTCTTGAGGTTCAAAGAGCTGTCTAGCAGTGCTCTTTTTCCCCTCTTTGTCATATGCATGAAAAACTGTGGCTGAGTTCTTTGTGTCAGGCTACAAGGATCAGTAAAATATTTTTCCTGGGGCTTTGTTAGTTGTCGATTTGGGTACCTAAACAGAAATGTTTACTAAAGTTCACAATTTGTTTGCAATCCTTTCATGTTGGAGTGTCTCTATGATATAGCAAAAATTTCATCATTCTTTGTGTTTCCAATAATTAAAAAAAGAAATCTTCGCTGGCTGACAATGTGAGGCGTCTTCATTTTTAAGTGAGAGACAGAGTGACATAAAAATAAACTGACCTGCCTGAGAACACATGGTACATCAGATCAGAGAGGCAAGGTTGTTATTAGCAAGTTTTTTGGCTTGGTTTTCATTTTTGCCAGTAGATCATGCCATTGGATATGACTTTTCCCTCAGCACCCCTGAGTTGCCTCCCTACTTCTTTCCCAACACATACTGACTACAGAGGAAGCTGGGACCTACTATAACTTGAAAATTTTACTTTCCAGCTGTAATGTTGTGCTTTGTCTACCTTTAGAAGGTACTGTGAAACAGTTTTTGTAGTGTTCCTTTTACAGTCCTTTTCTGCTATTTTCTCTGCAGCTTCTCTGAATCTTATTCCACTATGAAGCAGCTGCCAGGAGAGACTATTCGTCTCCTTTCAAGTTCTCAGGTGATTACTTCAGTTGTCAGTGTGGTGAAGGAGCTGATAGAAAATTCCTTGGATGCCAATGCCACAAGTATTGATATTAAACTGGTAAGTTCTCTTTCTTTCTCTTACAAGTAAGATGCAAGGAAAGTTGTTCCACTATGAATGTACTTTTTAGGCTATTGTGATTTGGGAAATGGCAAGGTATTAATAGTATTTATGCATATGTATTTTTACCTCAAATAAAAGTGGTCCAAAATTACTTACTTTGTTACTTTGGCTGGTGTTTTATTGTTACTATCTTCTTGATTGACCAGACTCCCATAGGTGATGTCATTGAGCATCTTTGCCCTGTATGTCAAAGTCGGTTCATACTGTTTGGCATCAGTGATCTCGCAGAGCAACTTAAACATCTTGTGAGATGATAACCTCAGTAGTATGTAGGTCATGGAACATGGAGGAAGGTGTTACAGAATACAAAGTTTAAGCACTGTAGTATTTACATAAAACACATGCAAGTAAAAATGAGTAACGTTAGAAAAAAAATAGAGAATCGTTCATGTAACAGTTTGATTCAAGATAAATTTCACTTTTCCTAAGCAAGTAAGTGATGTGGAAGTGAAGATCAGAATAGAAAACAGAGTGTCATTGTAAAGTTCTCAAACCTTTCAGCAGCACATACAGCAGCAGGGTAGGTGTCCTGCCTATATCTTCTTTTGTGTTCTTATGCTCCATGGAGGTGTATTGCTTAGGTTCTCTTTTGCTTCCCAGTAGGAGGTTGACTCAAAGATGAGCAAAAGCATTGTTTTTCTACCTGAAGACAGCTTTTGCAGTGTTCATTAATACCAAAAGTGAAATGTAGCCTCATTTCTACTGTGTTAATTAAATCTGTATGGTTCTGTGCCTCCCTCAGAGGCATTTGGTGTTTCCTAAAGCAGATTATGTGTGAATCCAGATAATATCTTTAGATACCTTCCTTTTGGTTTTAAATTGTATAATTTTTTTACTTCAAGAAGTAACCCTAGTAGCACACTATATTTTTGCATAACTGTTTTCAGTACAGGCTCACATGAGACAGCAAAGTTTGTTCTGTTTAATCAGCCAGGTTTCAGCATTCAACCATGGCATGCTCTGTCCGTCAGCTGTGGTGGTAGCCACTACTGAAGATACTCTTTCTAAGCAAAACCAGTTTTAAGGTTGTTTGGATGACATGACAGTACATTTTTCTGTGTGTTGCATCATAATATTTTCAAAGAGGCAGTTGTGCTTCTGTAAAAGAAGCTCAGTTAGTGATCCTGCAACTCTAATTACTTTCTCCTCCTGGCTTGTGGTTGGTTTGGGTGCAGTTCACATGTGCACATTATAATGTAGCTGGAAGGAAGCATTTTTTAGCTGCATATGTTTGAGATGTTATAGAACCTGAATTCCATCTTTTATTTAGCTGTTGTGAATATCTGGGTTTTCAGAGTTTTACCCTATTTTTGCTGGTGCTTATTGAAACAATGTATTTAAATTGGAATTCAGTAAAATATGTATTGCTTATATGTAAAGATAAATCACAAAGATTGAACTTTGCTTCCTTGAAAGCTGTTTTAAAAGAGCCTCTAGGCACCTTTATTTCTTTCTGTAAAATATTGCATCTCTTTAGAAGCTTTTTACTGTCACCCATTAGAAATTTGCTTCTGTAAATTGAGACAGAACATAGAACCTGGAAGACTACTGAAGTAATGAAATTGCATAAATCAAGACTGAAATTGAAAATGGTTCTAAATGAGGGCCTGCTCACTTTAAAGGGTGCAGGGCTGCATTTGGGTGATTTCAAAGAAATTGACACCAAATAGGTAAGAGAAGTGAAAAGGGCTGAAAAAGCCTTTAACTTTCCAGCTATAGGTCTCTTTTATAGCTTAGGTTTTGCAAATTTCATCATAGTTTTTAAAAAATTTTACTTAATCTCTCTTTTAATTTTACTGTGTTTATATTAATATGCTGTTTCCAATCTGCAGGGTATGAATTACATTATTTAGTTAGAGAAACCATCACTGTTATCCTGCATGTTGTATTTTTCTTTTTTTTTTTTTTAACAGAGACATTTAATGTTTATTCAGTTCCTCCCACTAAGCAAAACTCCCACTTCTGTGTGGTTGGCTGGAAGGTGCAACCTTGGCTGCTTCAAACTTGTGTCTTAATTTGGTTGCTCTAGTGCTCCATTGTGGTTTTTTTTTCTCTTTTCAGGAGAATTATGGGTTTAACAAAATAGAAGTAAGAGACAATGGCAATGGAATCCAGGTTGAGGATGTTCCATTTATGGCCATTAAACACTACACCTCAAAAATAAGCTCTTCTGAGGACCTTGAAAGATTGACAACATATGGTTTCCGTGGGGAAGCTCTGGGATCGATTTGCAGCATATCAGAGGTGAGCAGTTGCTATAAATGTGTTTAGTCTTTGATTTATGATTTCTTTTGTCTGGGTGTGTTTGCAGAAGTTTTATTAAAATACCAATGCAAAGACTTTGAATGTTGCAGCAGCCTGCCCAGGATATGCTTTCCAAACCATTTGGCTTGTGTATGCTGCCTTTCCCTTCAGCCCCAGAAGCAGTATCATAGGAATTTCTTGTCAGTGGCAGTCCTGCCCTTCTGTCACACTAGTCACAGCAGTGCTCTGTTTATTTTCCACAATCAGAACGGGTCAGAGATATATTGTGTTGTGTTTTCTTTTCTTTTGTATCAGGAAATATAATGTCAAAGAGTTTACTACTTAAATTAGGGTAAATCGAAATGAGGAGCAGCAGTTGGTGGCCCAGAGAAATTATTTCAGGTAACTGGTGGCCTACATAACTACCATTCCAATAACCATTTCTGCCTTCTTATCTAGGTGATCAGCAGTCATGGGATCTTGCTGGGCTCCTTATTGCTCTTTGACATGTATGTGACTGCAATTGCACAAACTTTGTCCCCATGACTAAACAGGAACCTGCTACTTTGCCTGTCTGAGTGTGATCTGTATGTTTGTGTTAAGAGGATTGGCACTGTACTGATATTTATGATTTAACTTGTTGTCTGAAAGTAAGTAAATTTGCTCAAACCCATCTGAAAAGTGTTCAGGCTGTTAAAGGCACAGCACCTGCCAGTTCTGTTGTGCTCTGCCTTTATTCATGCTGCACAGAGGTCAAGTTTTGGATTCTTTAAGTCTGCCAAGGATTAGATCCTGCAAGGTGATAATGATCTGTGTGTGTGATTGGAACCATCAACTGTTGAGGTCAGGAGAGATGATGTTAGAGCTTGACTCCTTGCTGCCTTGGGCTACATTCAAATTACACTAGGCAGAAGTGGGTTGTGTGTTTGGATGAGAATTTCCAAAGATGCTTTCAAAAATGTTGGTGTTTTGATAGATAATGACAGACCTCAGTCATTGGCTCCTTCTAATGCCTTGTCAGAGCAGAGTGCCATCTGTTCTGAGCATCTAGTCAGCTCTGTGGTACGTTTCATAAGAGATGGGAGGTGGCCTGAGTGTATGAAATGTTTTAATAGGTATTACTTCAATCCTTCTATCAGTAATTACATTAATTAAACACTTCTAGCATTCATTGCATTCTGCCTACCCAAATTGCCCCCTGAAGTTTCAGTTTGGAAGTATTGACTACTGGCCCTTAAGTAGGTCTGTAATATTGTCATTTCCAATTAACCAATTACTGTTTTTCTCTCCAGAGACATGACTGAACTCTAAATGATTCATATGAGACACTAAAGTAAACCAAAATATCCTGAAGCACTGTATGTGTGATAAACTTTGTCTTTCAGGTGGTTAAAGTGCAGTGGTTCTGTTTTTCAAAATGTTGGTAACTGAACTCTGGTTTATGACTGCTCTTGCTAAAGCCATCTGTGTATTACCTTAATAGCTTACAAAACATGCAGTGAGTGATTGCCAGATATGTTTGGGTGTGGAAAGATAATACGCTGTTTGAGAGTAATCGTTAGGTTTGTTGAATCTCATGTAAATTTAAGAAGTTGTCATAGTCTGCCTTCTCTCACAGAGGATAAAAATGCCAAATGGTCCATTGATTTAGTTCTTTATTTAACCTGTTATAGGAAGTAGGAATTGCTGTGCTTTGTGTATTAGTGTGATAGGAATGCAATTAGTTAAATGCATGGAAACATGAATAATAAAAAATGCAGAATGTTTCCATGTCTGTAAGAAACAACTTTAGAAGAAAAATTTTATAAACTAATTAAATGTAATTATGGTGACTAATGCAGTGGTGAGAGTGGTAGCAAAGCTTATCTAACTCATTCTGAACTTTTCTATCCCTGATTAACAAAAAATTTTTTAAAATCACTCTCTTTAGGTTTCGGTGACAACCAAGACAGCTGCTGATGATATCAGCACTCAATATACCTTGAATAGCAATGGGCATGTAACTTCTAAAAAGCCTTCCCATCTAGGGCAAGGTAGGATATCATTGTTCTGGTGTTACACTGTGTCAGAAGTATTTTGTGTTTGTCTGAGGCTCTGTGTGATGTTGAAATACCTGTTCTGTACTTGAAGGCTGAGTATGAAATCCTTGCAGCTGTCAATGTTTCTTGCCTTATGTCTGTCACCTGAGAATATGTTGTCATATCATAAGAAATGATGTTTTGGAAGTTGTTCTAGATAGTAATTATAAACTAGTTTCTCCTTCTCTGACTCCCAGCTGACAGTGGAAATAAAAGCTATAAAAATTCAATGTTCCAGGTCTATATGAAAGATTTGTTCAGGACCAAAGTGATGTTTCTGTAGGAGTAAAATCCTTGCTTAAAGGAGGAGGAGTCGCCTTGCTGCTATACGAAGGAATTGCAGGAAGGGTGTGTAGCTAATTTTAACTAGGGATTCTTTATAAGATTTAGACTGTAGTAGTTTCCATGGCTGGGAAGCCTGTGGGTTGCATTGCCTTGTCTTTTGTCAAAATTGTTGAATGTTTGACTGCCTTCTGTTACATGTATTTAACTCGTTACAATATCCTTATGGGCTTGGAATTTATGTGACTGTCTTGGTAGCTGAATATTCCTCCTCCCACTGTGTATTGTACCTTGAACAGAGGTATCTGGCTCTTCAGGAACTACCCTAAAGCAAAGGCTTGTGAAGGCCTCTGATGAGGCACAGTGTTCCTTTGCCTCTAGATAAGTGATGAGATTCTAGTCTGTTAATCATTTTACTAATGAAAGCTAACTTAATACTCACTGAAAGAGTTTTCAGCTTTGTTTAGTGTTGATTCTCACTATTGTCAGTGTGTATGAAAGAAAGCTTAATGTTACAGTGATAACTGAATAAAGGAGGAGAGTCATAGCTCTTGAGGTCTACAGATACTTTTTGGGGGAGCAGCATACAAACATTAAAAAATAAAGTTTCCTCAATATTCAGTCAGTGATTTGCTTTCAGTGTAATTTCTACTTATTTTTTTTCACCTGCTTGCAGGTACTACAGTAACAGCCCTCAATTTGTTTAAGAATCTTCCTGTGAGAAAGCAGTTTTACTCAACAAGTAGAAAATGTAAGGAAGAACTGAAAAAAGTCCAAGATCTACTGACAGCATATGGTATCATAAAACCGGACCTGAGAATAACATTAATACATAATAAGGTAATCTGAGTTTCTCTCTATCAGGTGTCTAAAGGATCAGTTTCTGATGAATTTATGCAGTTCATCTAAAACTTATATAAAATCTGTCATTCCTAGCAATTTTCTTTCATCATAGCTTTGTTTTGGACTTCTTTTTTCTGTTCACAGTTGTGTATTTATAATGGCTACAGATTTTGATCTTAATCTTCTAACACTCAGGCTCAGATATTTTTGGTCTCTTCTAACAGATGCCTGGTTAGATATATGAAGGATAAAAATTATTTTACATGCTAGTGGTTAGTAAACACGTTGGTGGTATTTTGCAAACAAAGAAGTGAGACCTTAGTAGACCACAGGGCCTGATCAAGTGTTAGCCAAAGCTGACTGATAAAACCTGATAGACTTACTTGTTTAGGTTCTTTAACTGGGTAGAGCTATAGCTCATACAGGTAGTCTGCTGTTGCTTAATAAGAGCTCAATACATAACAATGATTTTATTTAAAAAGGTGAAAATATTCAAAGCAGTTTGGTGCGTGGGTGTAAGAACAGTAATATGTTATAACAACAGAGTTTAATTGAGCTGGTTGTTTTTTGTTTAGACTTGGGGGAACGAATTCAGAGACTACTTGGAGCCTATTTTGACTTCACATGGTACTGAGTAGTAGTACTACAGCACAGCTACAGAAATTAGACACGCAGCTACAGAAATTATATGTCGAGCAGTCTGCCTTTACCTAACGCAGATTTAACATAGTGAATTTCATTGGCTGTACCTTGGCTTTTGACACCTCAGGAGGAAGGTCATGCTAATGAATTTCCAAGTTGCCACAAAGTAGAGAGTGACATCTCGTGGCCAGATCCCTCAGCAATTGTTTCTGTACTAAAATAGTGTTGTTTGTTGAAATTTGGCCTGTTCAGTGAGCAGTTTTCATCAGTTATCAACCAAAAATTCACACTTCAGTTCCTTTTCGGGGGAAATAATAAGTGGCACTCTGTGCTTTCCTGAAACGAAAACAGATTGCTCTTCCTTTTCTGAAGTTGTTTAACATTCTCTGATTATTTATGTGTGTATTTATAAACCTTGGTGTGTAGATACTGTGAAAAACAAAAGCCAGCCTTTTGGCTGGCTGCAGAATTAGTATTTCAAAGCTGAGAAAGTGTAGCTACTTGCAGGCTTACTTCATTGGGAGCACTGAAAGTTTGAAACCAGAGATCTCAAGGGGTATCTGCTTCTAGTATCATGTTGAGCTCCTTAATGTGTCTAGCAGTGGCTCACAATATTGGTCTTAAATGTTGGTTAATAAAACTGATTTTGTCTGTATTGGTGGTTTGGTTTTGCCCTCTGGCAAGTTGCAGATGACTTTTTTATAGCATTTTGATTTCATCGCCTTTGATTAGACTATTGCATATTTTTTTTCTCTGCTTATTTTAATACAATGACAATAATGTGCAAGAAGGTGATCCCATGTCTTTTTCACAATACTGCAAAAAATGGTGTGAAGAGTGGTGTGATAGTTGCCATTGCAAGTTGGTTTTGGCTACCTGTCCTACTGGCTTCAGAGGTACATTCCTCAATACCCCATTCAGGCAGCATCATTTGTTGTAATGACAGAGATCGTACTGATTTTTTTGACTCTTCATTTTGCACTGCCTTCCTTTTGTTCATTTAATTTATTTTGAAAAAAGGAAACAAGTGTGAAACCACTCAAATGTTTCATCACAAGAGGTCGCTCAGTAGCTGTTGCTGAGATGGGAAAATTGCAGGCTTAAGAATTCAGAAAGTGTAGTCTGTCTGTGCAAGTGGAGATGCTTTAAAACATTGTGAAAATAAAGAACTGAACTGAACATAAAAAAATTTGGATGCAGATTCCATTCTTTCTACTGCTGTTGTCATTCCTTTTAAAATAAAAAAAGTTGCCAATTGCATCATACCTTTTAAGAAATTTGAAATTCTGAATTTCCAGTGTATAACAACTTGCAGTAGGTCAATGTGCATTCATTTTACATTATCACAGAGCATGAATATTCTTTACCTTTTCCTTTAGGTGCTATTATTGTCATTACAATTATTAATTTGGATCAGAAAGTGTTTTTTCTATACTGATTCTACAGTATATCTGTGCTACAGTATTACTCTGAATAGGGTTGTTGGTGATGTGTTTTTTTTCTGCTATTATATTTTTGTTTGAAGTGCACCAGGAGAAAGAATCAACTTCTTAGAATAGCTTTATTTTTCATGTATCTCATAGATTACATATTCATTTAAAAGACAAATTGTATATGCAGTTATTCGGAGGAGTTCTTAGAATCCCAGATTCTTGAGGCTGAGCCAATACTTTCTGTTGCAATGGAAGAAGATACACATGGAGAGTACGATCAGGTTCTGAAGCTTAAAAAGCAAGAAGATAGCAGGAATAAGCAATGACAAGGAGAAGAGGAAAGACGTATTGAAAGACTAGAAAGGGTAGTAAGTGAAAAAGTGTAAATCAAAGTGTATTTCAAAGAAATCTCAATAATTTACAAACCAGTACTTTAAAAAAAAAGCCACACCAAAAAACCCGAACACAACACCCCTTCCCCCTGCTCCCTCAAAAAACCAAAACCAAATGCCCCCAGTTTTTAAAGTCCTGTATTTTATATGAAGTTAAAGGAGAATGGAAGTTTGGATGAGTCTTTCAGCAGCCTAGTCTAGTGGAAGATGTCCTTGCCCTTGTCAGGGGGGTTGGAACTGCATGGTCTTTAAGGTCCCTTCCAACCTAAACCATTCTGTGAGTCTATGAAAGCACAGCCCTTGCTTTACCAGGGAAGAGTGTAATGAGGCTGAAGCTGTCACAGAAATTTCTGAGGTGAGGTATCTGAAAATGGCCACCTAATTGATTCTAGCAGAAATTTATTTTGACAAGTCAGGCCTCTTACAGAGCTGTTGAATGTATATATGGTTTTAGGGTGTATAATACAATGCATGTTTTATTTACACCATGTTTGGTTGGGGTTTTTTAAAAGGTGCATGTCTTACGCTTTTGAATGAAACTTCAGAACTTTTTCTGCTTGTTCTGCTACATTTCTTACCTGTGTTTAGTTTGGAAAATATTACCATTAAGTGTGGTTCTTCCCAGAAAAGAAACCAGACAGTGCTTTTCCAGCCTTTGGGTTGTTTTTTAGTAAGTAAGAAAAGAGATGTTCTTTTATTAGCCCTTCTCGGGTTCGTTTATTGAGTACTCTCCATCAGTGGATTTCTGAGGTAGGAGATAATTGGTTGCTCTTTCTGCTCAGAATGTTTTGTTTGCATTAGCAATAAATAATGAATCACTTTGCAGATCAACCCTTGAAGTACTATTGCTATTTTGACAACTTGGATTAGCTAGTGCTCCTTCTTTTTATGAAGGTTTATCCTGCCAAGACATTCTTTGAATACTGATAATGTTGATCCTCTTGCCAGTATGGTTATGTTAGAAAGAGGTATTTTTCTTCTTTCATCACCATGTTCCTTGAAAGCATATTGAATAATGAGACAGCCAAATGGAAATAATTTACATGAGTATTCAGCAAGTTTATTTAAAGTTAATGTTATCTGAAGGCATGCTAGGAACATTTCAAAGTCAGCTACTGCTTAAACTGCGTCAAACCGTTCAGCCCGAAATGCCATCTTCCAGCCACCTCTGAGCTCTGGCTGTGTTTTACTCAGGGTGGCAAAACACAGCTTTGAGTAGTTCCAGGGCTATTCCAAAAATTCATGGCAACAGGTGGTTTAGACGGTGCCTTATCAGCAGGTTGTACCATACACGACTGGTCCCACGTCTTGTGCAAAGTATGGATCGGCCAATTTTCCAGTTCCTGTTGAGGAAAACTCTGTGTAAGGGAATGGTCTTTTTCCCCAGTGTTTTTCATGCATCACTCTTTGAAGCCTTGGTCACACACAGTTCTGCCTAGAACTGTGCACTGTTTGTTTCTTGAAAGAGTCATGAGTCAGAACTTCATGATGCAAGGTCCATTTAAAAACTCTTATAATAACTGTGGATGGTATTCTTCAGCAAAACCGCTTTGGTGGTGGTGTTGACTTAAAGGATACCATCTTCATTTTTTATTTTACATCATCTCCTCTCGTTCCTAAAGTTGCATAATCTTAACCAACAGTTTGTATCAAATAATCTAAACCCAGGAGTTTTTGCTGTGTCTCTGTCCTCTGTAGCAAGTGTGGGCTTTTGAGACAGAGTGTCTGTGTTAGAGCAAATATACCATTTTTAATAATGTCATTAAACTTTGCATTCATTCATTCCAAACTCTGATGTAGCTGCACATAGAAAAAAAAATCTGCATTAAGCAGAAATAGCAGCACATAAGCTCTGTCTTGAGTTGGAAAACCTACTCTGTTTAATATAATGATGATAAATTAAGTTGCTTCTTAATCTGCATGTCTTAAAATATAAAGAGGAATTATGATTAAGAATCTGCAGTGCTCTGCAGCCAACATGCTTTCATGCTGACCTGGAATACAGCTCAGTCTTTACTTCTATTCGTTGTTCAGTGGCTTTGCTGAGAAAGCCAAACAGAGAGTTAATTATGGTGTTTTTTTGTGCTAAGGACACCTGTCCACTAGGAAATGCGCTGAGACCCTCAACTCAATTTACATCAGCCAGAGAACAGCTGCCAGATGGTAACTACTTTTGGTCACTACCAACCTGGTTGAATTTGAACTGGTGACCTAGAGGTGAAATGCTTTATATCCTATTACTAATTCCTTGAGGTTTCCAGTTTCTCATCCATCACTTTTTTCAAATGACAGCCCAGTATATGTCTGAAATCTCAAAACAATTACTGTTTCACATATGCAGTGTGTGTTGCAGAATCTGAGATATGCCTTTAGCTCTTGCAAAGCTTTTGCACTCACTTTGTGCACCTAAAAAAGGTTGGTGGAAAAAGGATGTTTCCAAAGCCATGCAGGAATTTTCCCTCTTCCTTAGCAATGTACTTAGTCACAGTTAGGTATGTTATTTGTTAACTACTATTTTACAAAAGGCTTTTAAACCTCCCCTTATTTAAATAGAATTCACTCTGATGTTTTACATCCTCTGACAATTCCAGATCGGGAACTGGTTTGTGGCAGTAGTTTAATTGTTGAGGAAGTTTTATTTTTTATTTTTTCCTCCTGCTATGGAAATGGATTTTAATAGAATCTTAGAATATCCTGGGCTGGAAGGGACTCGCAAGGATCTGGCCCTTCACAGGAGAGCCCTAAAAATCCCACCACGTGTGTGAGGGTATTGCCCAAACACTTGAACTGTCAGGCTCAGTGCTGTGACTGCTTACTTGGGGAGCCTGTTCCAGTGCCCAACCACTCTCTGGGTGAAAAACCTTTCAATGGAATCATTAAGGTTGGAAAAGATATGCAAGAGTATCAAGTCCAAGCTTTGACCAAATACCACCATGAGACATCTACTCAGTTTTTGAACACTTTAGGGATGATGATTCCACCACTTCCCAGGGAAGCCTGTTCCAATGCTCTTCCATGAAGAATTTTTTCCTAATATCCAACCTGAGCCTTGCCTGGTGCAACTTGAGGCCATTTCCCCATGTCCTGTCTCTGGTTGCCTGGGAGGAGAGGCTGACCCCCACCTGGCTACAACCTTCTTTCAGGCAGTTGTAGAAAACAATAAGGTCACCCCTGAGCCTCCTTTTCTCCAGGATAAACACCCCCAGCTCCTTCAGCCCCTCCTTATCACTTGTGCTCCAGACTCTCCACCATCTTCACTGCTCTTTGGACATGCTCCAGCACCTCGATGTCTTTCTTGCAGTGAGGAGCTCAGAACTGGACACAGCACTTGTGCCTCGCTGGTGCTGAGTACAGGAGGACAGTCCCTTCTTTGGTCCTGGTGGCCTATTGCTAATACAAGCCAGGATGCCATTGGCCTATTTGGCCACCTGGGCACGCTGCTGGCACGTGTTCAGCAGACTGTGAACCAGCACCTCTTGGCCCTTTTCCAAAGGGCACCTTAACAGCCTCTCTTGCCCCAGCCTGCAGCACTGCAGGGAGTTGTTGTGTCCCAGATGCAAGACCCAGCACTTTGCCTTGTTGAACCTCACACAACTGGCCTCGGCCCATCCAGAACATGAGCCTGTCTAGAACCCTCTGCAGGTCAACCCTCCCACCCAATTTGGTGTCACCTGCAAACTGACTGAGGGTGCACTTGATCCCCTCCTCCAGATCGTTGATGGAGATACTAAACAGGACTGTCCCCAGTACTGACCCCTGGGGAGCATCACTGGTGATCAGCTGCCAGCTGGATTTAGCTTCATTTGTCACCACTCTCTGGGTTCAGCCATTCAGACAGTTCTTTACTCCACAAAGAGTGCACCTGTCCAAGTCATGGACTGCCAGTTTCTATAGGAGAATGCTGTGGGACACAGCATCCAGGTCTTTACTGAAGTCTAGGTACACAACATCCACAGCCTTTCCCTCATCCACTAGGTGGGTCACCTGGTCATAAAAGGAGATCAGATTCTCTGAACACCCACAGCTGAACATGTGTGGTCAAAGCAGTCAGAAAATGTGTAACTCTTGATAGTCTTTGCAATTCTTGAGAGACTTTGAAGAGAGGTGTTACAAGGTGAAGATCCTTCGTTCCTTTTAATATCTGTTGGCTCCTCTCCTAACTTACCTCCCAGTTCTCAAATCCGAGCATTTCTCCACTGTCATGCTCAAGAAAGCCTTTTCATTGAGAAAGTGCTCTTGTATCACGAAAGGGAAATCTGAGTAGGGAATACACTGGAATTTGTAGGATGAGCAGTGCTGTGGAACATGACTGTCTTTCAACAAATCCCCCTGATAGCTGTAATACCTGATGCCCTGAGATAGACAGGTGTGTCAGCTGCATCTGATGAGTGGAAAAGTGGTGCCTTGAGTTTCTTTACTGCATATCTCCACTAGTAGTTGTCCCACTATCACTTACAATGGAAGGGACAACTGATTCCTTAGGGGCAAGTCTAAAATATATAGGGAAAATAATTCTGATTAGCTGCATAATTTTTCTATAAACTAAATTGAAAAATGGTTGTGATTTCTGTTTTCAAGTTCAAATAAGAGCTCTCTTTTAGTAAGGTAACTTACCACTGGTTTTAAAACAGGACAGCAGTTATGTGGAGCTGAAAAACAGCAACACTTTTCAAGGCTGGGATTCTAAAGAATCTGGTTGAGACTTTATCTTGATGTATTCTTGATCTTAGCTGATAGGTTTTCTTCCATGGCAGAGAACATGCCAGCCACTGGAGCTAGGTGTCTGTGCATCATTAAGCTGAAGAGATCCATTGTACGTGGATTGCCATGTGATGTCTTTTTGTTTCCCTTGGGCTCAGTTCAAACTTGGGTTATCACTGCCTGGCTTTGTTCCTGGTTGTATACTCTCAACAGGTAGGCAGCAATGCTTTCATTTGAATCCTAATAAGCTGTTAGGTTTTAAGCCAAGAAAGCTAAGGAATGTACTGGCCCAAAGACTTAACTACATGAAGAGAGATCTTGGAGGCCAGGGTGACAGGATTTTGGAAGCATGTAATACAAAATTGGAGAGACTGGGAAATACAGTTCTCTTCTACAGAGCTAACCCAAGTTTCATTACCAACCTATTGTTCTGTACAACAGCTTGCTCAACTAGGCTTTTACACCCTCAAACTTTATTAGAGGATATGATTGTCACAAAACAAATTAAAAAAATACATGGTTTCTGAGTAGTAAAAGTCTACTTTGTTAAGCTACTGCCATTATGTAGTGATAATGGTACGAGTTGGTTTAATTTGTAGTGTCATAGTTATACTGAAGTAGACACAGTTGTTGGAAATAGCATCCAGTCTCCAGCTCTAAGTAAAATTTCCCTTTTTCTGTGATTGCAAATCATTGTAGCTGCTGGTGGAAGTTCTAAATATGAAGGATAGTTCGGAATGTGGAGTGCCTGCATCTTCTTATCTGTCATTCCTTGGTGTCTTTGAGGAAAAAAGTATTGAGCAGCTCTTAATTCTCCTTAGTGCTGTATACTAGGGACCTCAGTGGGAAGAGGCTGAATACCTTCTCTCCACTCTTGACAGGTGTTTCAAGGTATCCTTCTGGACTCTATGTATGCATTCTGAGATAATGGATGCCTACTCCACATGTGCTCGGAGTCCTGGAATCATTTAGGGTGGAATGTGCGCAGTCATCCTCCACAAAGTATGCCCATGTCCTAGGGCTGCGTGGGGTGGAGCAATAGGTACACACAGACATACTTACCTTCTGTGTACATGCACTAGATTTTATGCACATTGTGACATTTTGTGATAGCTAGATCGTGCAATCCCTTTCAATGAAACAAGGAGAGAGGTGGGATATAATTGGCTAGCTCTAGCAAAACCCAAGATGGGCCATATGTAATAATATATCTTTGAGTGGGCTGTTTCTGCAGCGTCATCATACTGACTGGAGTCAGATTATTCCTTGGCTCATTCTCGACACCCACTTTATATGACCTAGAAAAAAAATCTGGGGGGTGTGTGGGGGGTGTATTTTTAGCTAAACCAAAGGGTATAAGCAAGGTTAAAAAAATAGGATATTGCAGAAACTTCATGGAAACAGGCACTTTCTGAAATGAATGGATCAAGCATTGTTTATCTGTGAATTTTTTAATGTTTATTGTTACACCTGAAGAGTCTAGAAAAATAATTGTCATTGAATTATCAGCTCTTCCTATGTTGTTGCTCCACAATGTACAGTCAGGGCTAAAAATGAATACCCACTCTATTCTGTGTTCATATAATATAGAGATTCAGCAGTTGCCAGGCCTCTTTAGTATGTAAGCTTTCATTTAATCTGCAGTGGTAACTATTTTGTAAAATTATGTCTGCAGTCTGTGTGTCTGATAAATATATGACTAGTTAAAAAGCTAGTCTGTATTTATTACAGTATCTACTTTTAGCAAGTTTGCATTTAAAAAGTTCTCATTTTCCACCTTACCTAAGTGATCTTTTCACAGTTCTGAGTATCAGCCATTCAGCAGGTCAAGCAGTGTAATAACCTTGCATTAATCAGCAGCTAAGATTTATATCTGTACCTGCAGAATCACATTAGCATAACCTAAAATAAACAGCATGATGTTTATATTAGTCATATAACAAGTGTCATTCTCAGTTTGGTCACATGCATTTAATTTAAAATGTATCCAGTAAAGAAAAAATCACTTGGCACTTCGTGTTTCCATTTTAAGTAATCGATTTTAAAATAGAAGCAGTACAGGATATGTTTTATAAGAGGAGCTCTAAAGAAGAGGACAGATTCTTTCATCACTCCAGAATATCTCCGAGGAGACTCAGAGCAGGTGTAGAGGAGAGGCTGAGAGGCAGCGTGCCTTGGGCAGCCCCGGGCTGTCCTTTCCCCCTGCCTGCTGCCGAGGCACGGTGGGGACTCCCTGACACAGCCGTGGACACCCAGCCCATGGCCCTGCCCGCTTCTTTCTCCTTCTCCCCCTTGTCTGTTCGCTGCCCTCCCTGACATAAATTGTCCTTTACGTTTTGAGGGGTTCAGGCTCTCCCTGGGATGACTGAGCCTGTGATCCAGCATGTGCAAAGGGCTCTCAGGCTGGTGTCTGGGAGCTGAATTAGATTCAGGCAGGACTGCAGAGCCCCACTTCACAAAAGCTGCAGAGTCTATGTGGAAATGGAAAATTTCAGATTTGGGGAACAGTTTAGGCTCAGCAATCTCAAAGCTTTACAATTCCACCTGTCCTGTAGGAGGGGAGTATCATTTTACAGGAGCACTGTGTTCTTCTGTGGAATTCACCCCTGAAGGCCAGCAAATATCCCGCGGGACAGGTGGAATTTTAAGGCTATGTATTGCATTTCTTGAGATGGGTGCTTGTGTATTTTTTTCTCTCACCACACTTTCAGTTAACATCCTGTATCAGAATACTGTGGACTCATTCTGAATTCATTGGGCACATAGCACCCACTGAAAACATAAATTTTACCAACTCTGTAACATCCAATTTAAAATGCAACTTGCTGTAATTGTTTTTCTTTTCTCTTTGAAGGTTACAGGTTGAAATACATTCAGGTGTTCTAACAGTGGCAAAAATAAAGTGGATCTGAATGTAACACTGTGTTGTTGCCTAGAAGTAGAAAACCAACTAAGGAAATTTTTTTAAATTGTTGATACACAGGAATGAAAGTCAGCAAATTCAAAGTTAAATTTGTAACTCTTTGGTACAGGACTTCTCATTAGTGAGACACAAAATCTCAGCTCCCAAAGTAGCTAATATATTCTGTATACATAAGTGGACTTGACAGTTAACTTCTGATGCAAGTTGCAGTTCACATTGCCTTACTGTATTCATCAAGTCTTGGCAATAGTATTGCAAGATATGTAGCAAACAGAGCAGATGTTCCTTCATCCTTCTGACTTCTACAAAGTTTTCATTAGACACAAATCTGCTTTCTTTTCTAAACAGCAGGCTTGTCATACAGCTTGTGTATCCAGGTGAGGGCTCTGAATGGACAGCTGATAGCTTGATCTCTATCAAAACAGCCTATCTCTTCAGTATAAGTAAAATAAGCATTGCAGTGCCCACCTTCAAGTGTTGAGCACCATGTCACAAACCCTCGATTGTGATACTTGGTAAAAAACACAATGCCTGCATCAAAGAGGAGAAGTAGTATTTGTGTTGATTTGTTTCTAACAATTGCTTCAGGCACGGGAGTCCAGATTAGCCATGTAACATCCATAAATACAAGCTCTGCATAGTTTTCCAATTTCTTTGAGTCTAAATAAGCGACACAATACGAGAAGATGTGCCAAAAAGTACCATATCGAGTCTGTTAACACTGAAAGTTGTGGTTTTCAGAGGGTCAAAGTACAGAATGTTACATATACAGTGTGTGTGCAGTTGCATATGCATGTTCATAGACATGACTTGAGTTCAGCAAATATAATGTCAAAAATTTGACTCTGTGCCATTTGTTTCAGGCAGTTATTTGGCAGAAGACCAGGGTGTCAGATCACAAAATGGCCTGTATGTCAGTTCTGGGAACAGCCGTTATGGGCAGTATGGTACCTTTTCAGCACTGCTGTGAATATCCTGAGGTGAGTTTAAACTTCCTTCTCCCAAATTCACTGAACACCTGGCAATGAGGAGAGATAAGTCAATATTCACATAGAAGGAAACTGTGAAAAAGAGGATGTATCTGCAGATTGATATCTGATTAAGGCATTTGCTTCTATAACTGTCCTCTCCATAAAATTAATTGGTTTGGTGATTGAAAATCCCCTCCAAGAATCATCTCGTCAGGACTCATGTGGCACTGATCAGATGGCAGTAAAAACAGTTGTGATGACAAATGCAGAATTGCTGATTGCTCAGGCCTGTCCAAGCTGGGATTCCTGGCCCACAGGCAGGTTGTGCTCTGATTAATATCTAAGCACTTAGATCGTTCTCATCTTCGTGGCCTCTTAGCCTTGTACTCTAAAGAGTACCTCCTCAATTTCAGTGAGGGGCACCTGAGCAGCAAAAGAAACACATACTTAGAAGGCAAGTTATGCAAAATTTCTGCTAAACATGTCTTTCAAGGAAATAACTTGCTAGTTTTCAAAAAATTCAGTGCAGCTGGCTTCCTTTGTCCCTATTGAAAGTGAGGGAATTTCCCATGATACTCTCCTTTTTTCACCCTACTTCCATTTTTGTGGGAGACATTTTTGCAAGGGGAGTCTTGCTACTATTGAACTTTTTATGTTGCATTTTCCTGTATCTTGTAATAAACCAGTCACATAGATGAGATGAAATCACTGTAAAGTCACAATGGCTGTTAAACACAACTTAGCAATGCTGCAGTCAGTGTGGTGTTTAATAGCATTATTCAGACTTCAGTAAAAGTCTGTCTGTATATTTGTATTACACTTTAATAGCATTTTTCAGACTTAAATCTCGAATTTGTAGTTCTTGTAGTGTACAAAGTTTTAGTTACATATGTCTGAACAGAACATCCAGAGCTATTCTTACCTGAGTGTAGCTTGGATGTGCCCACAGGGCAAGTGCAGGGGGCTCCAAAGGGAAGACATGGGTGTATTTAGAAGGGATTGGCTTGAAGGAGGCACTCAGGTTCTCACATTACTTCTCTGCTATATCATGAGGCATCCATATTCCTTGAATAGAAGTTGGGGAACATTCCATCTCTCTCTCTGCCTCTAAATAGTGTGTAAAATACCACGTGCATCATTTATAGGTGTGTAAGTGATCCATGCGTAATGCTCACGCACAAATTGATGTTGAGAAACCTCTAAACTAAGCAGCCAAACACTATAAAGTGGCAGAATTAAGTTGCCTTTCTCCCTTGTGTGCAGGTATTGGAATAGGTGTTTAAGGGCAACGCATAGTTTTTCTTCCCATTAGATCCATGCCTTGTTCAGTACACAGACCAGAAGGCAGCTCTTTCATTCGTTTAGCTCCTACTTTTTGATTGTGTAGCAAAGTCTGTTCTGAAGGCAAAACTGATTTTTCTGTAATTTACTACAGAGCTAAAACTTCTCTAACAAGTGATCTGGGAATTTTAAGGATTGGCTTTCTTCAAAACATCTCCATTATGAGCATTGAATGAAAGAAGAACACATTTCAAGTTGAATCCAAAGGATGCAAACTCAGGAGTTACTTGTAAAATAAAAGGAAAACTAAGAAAATAGTTGACACAACCTTTTACATGTACACAACAGCATTTATGCTTTTCAGATCCCCTGTTGTGTAAAGGGACAGATTTATTTGGGCTGAAAACTTTTCACACAGGAAATTTTCATAGTCTCTTTTTTTTTTTTGTAAAAATTAAGTTTAGCAGGTACGTGGGCCACAGGGAAAAAAATATTAAAGAGAAGTATTCTTCTGTCCACTCATTACAGATTTATTTTGATACAAATATAAGTTGGGGGTTTTATTATTCATTTTTAAAACAGTTGATCTAATTTGAAATCAAAGATTCTGTAATACTTTCCAGTTTTTGTAATTTTGTCTTTATACTTCATATACTTTCATAGTTGGAAATTCTAATAAGACCAGTTTTATAAATTGTGGATAACTTTTAATGAGCATACTGATACTCTGCATGCTTTTAAATAGTAACAGCAGTCAGCCATTTCTAAATCTGGCACCTTCTTAAATGGGTTATTTAGAGATTTTCAGTTTTGCTTTAATGTTTTCTGTATATAAAAATATTGTTTAAAGTGAAAGACTTGTGCAAATATTTGTGAATTAGAAAAGGAGCTTGAAGCATAGAGGAGGAACAGTCAGGGAGGATGTGCTAAAGTTACAGAAGAAAATCTAGAAGTGCTGCATGTTGTTTTCTGATAATCACCCAACAGATATTTGACACCTCTTTAACTTGACCAGTGGTGTTTGGTTCTGCAGGATGTTGCTGACCAGAACACGCCAGCTTTAGCACAGAATGCTTATTACAAGGTCAACAGGGAATAAGGGAGCATATGAGCAGATCACTGCTGTGACGTAGATGAATGGGAAGGACAGGCCAAATCCCAGGAATTTCAAATTCCGTTTCAAAAGCATGATAATTTGGATTTTAGTAAATACAAGGGGTTCTGCCAAAAGCAGAGCTAATGAGGTCTCATCTCTGTGTTCAGTGATCCGCCCTGCTACCAGAACATTCTCCAGACTTCCCTGCATCTCCATCCTCATGATGCCCCAGTGTTTCTCCACCTGTCAGTTTGGGCAGGTGGCAGTAGGGCGATGTGTGGGGCAGGATGTAGGCTGGCCAGCATGTCAGTTCTTGCATACTGATGGGTCCTGGCTTTTGAAAAGTTGCAATTTTCCTTAGGCTGTCCTCTCCAAACAGCTGTCAGTTATCACAGAAGTTGTGGGAATGTGATCTCTTTGGGATTTCTGCTTCTTTATCAGATTGATTTGAAATCAATCCAACAGTTTCAGAGTTGCATGTTGGGGGAAGTGATGGGACAGGCAGCACAAGTCATCGGCTGTATTTTGACCTAAAAAAACCTGTTAAAGAATCTCAACAGAAAAATCTTAAAACTCAGAGTTCATGTCAGGTACACAAATCATGTGCTGTTACCAAGGCTCCTTGGCAGGGCTGTGTGCTCACAGGTTCTGCTGCAGCCTGTGAATCGTGGGTGCTCAGCACTCTTGGGAGTCAGATGATTTGGATACAGGTGGCGTAGGTAAATTTAGGTGCCCTGAATAAATGCCCTATGACAGGCTATTTAAGGTGGCCTGTGCGTAGAAGGGGGGGATTGTGTGTTTTGGGCTTTCCCTGTAGGGGTAGTTCTCTGCTGCCTGGGCCAGGTTGGGCACCAGTGTGTGCCTTCAGCTTGTACAGGGGGGAGGTTGGCAGCCATACAGTCAGCAAGCCCAAAGCTGCTGGCCTGGCTCTCCATAGCCCTCAGCTGCAGGAAGCATCCTGCTGCAGCTGGCAGTCCAAATGGGAAATACCTCAGTCAATTGATAAAGGAAATTAGATAGGAATCCATCTTTCTCAACCTCCTTTCTGTTTTTCTCTAAGTGCTTTCATTTTTTTATATTCTAACTTTCAAGAAGGGGTGCATGCATTTTAATGGCTTGGGCTCCTGTACAACTGTATTTTAATATCTCACCTCTCTTAAGAACCTTTTGGATTTCTCTGAAAGACTTTTCACTGTATTTGTTTTATAATTGCAGATAAATCTTTCTGGATTTCTCCCAAAAGCTGAGTCAGACAGTTCTTTGACAAGTCTTTCAAGTTCAGAAAGGAGTTTCATTTTTATAAATAATCGCCCAGTTCTTCAGAAGGAAATACTGAAGGTAATATCTTCTGTAGCTTTTAATTCAAGGAATAGAAATGTGATTTCTTGGAGGACAGAGACACCTAGGCAATCTACAACCTTTTCCCCTCATAAAATAGGGTATTACAGGTGAAGATACGGGCATTTACAACAGAAACCACTTCCACAAATCTGATGCTGCTGGTGCCTCAGTTCTGTTCAATTTGCTGCAGTCACCACCACAGAGCTGGGTGTTAGGTTTTTGGCTGTTTAAAAAGATGTCATTTCAGATGCTGTATGCCAGAGACCAGGACAGTTGACTCTTTGTATTAACCTGCAGAAATCATCTGTGCAATTTCCCATAAGGCAACTTTATGTAGTTCCTGTAAGAGAATTCTTCTGTAAATAAAGTTTGGATTTTGTCCACTTCTAGTGTGGGCTTATCAAGCAAACACCATACTTTCCATTTAAGTTTGTGTATGCATTGGGTAGAAATGAAAGTGATAGTGCAGCAGCGCTGGCTACAGCTGAGCATTGTGTAGGCAGAATTTGATACTCTTGGGTTTCTGTCACTACTGAACCTTGCAGCACTTCACTTGGAGCAGCCTTGCTGTCCTAATCCTTGCCATCGCCAGGAGAGAAAACCACGGCCATGCCGAAGTCTCCATGTAGGTTTTAAGGTGGAGATAATGAAGTTTTCAGTTGGCAAGAAAAGCTGTGTAGATGTAAACCTTAAACTTGTGCTGGTGTGTGAAGAGCCAGATAAGGCTAATGCATCTCCACACAGTATTTGATATGCCTAGTTCTTCTGGGAGTTCAAAGCTCATCTGGAATCCCGTGACAGAGGCAGCTCTTTGACCAGAGCGTGGAAGCCTGGATTCAAGGTGGGATTCAGCATCCTACCAAAGTAAAAATACAGTGCCCACCTGGAAAATAAGCTAGATATCACTTTTGCCTCCATGATACATATGGGGAAGAAGTGCCAGTGGACTTCTTACCATTATAGTTCAGTGCCAGCTGAGGACAGACTGTGGGAATATTAAGGCTAAAATAACTTGAAAATGTTTCAATAAACTTAATGTTATTTGAACAATATTTAAGAATGAAAAAATAAATTTTAATCTGAGTGGCTCTTCATTTTTTACACTTTAAGGGTTTTTTTGATCTTAATATATTCTCTTCTCCAGTAAGGATGTCTGCTGGAGGAAGGATATAGGATACTGGAGGGAAGTGCAAGGATCTTTTATTTGATCCTTGTAGTTAACAACACCAAAATTCTGAAACAACTAAATATTTTTGTAGTCTTTTGGAGGAGTTTTTGGGAGGATTATAGAGAAGATAGTAAGAAGAAGCAGAGTTTGAGAAAAGTTGTAAATTTATAATTGGGTTTTAATAAAAGGAACAAATTAGTCTTGTTCTGGGATAAGTGCAGATCTGTGGTCCAAGTGCTACTTTCTCAGACTTTAGGTGGACTGGAAGAGGTAGCAGTGTAGTTGCATGCTGTATAAGTAGGTTTTCTTTAAAAACCAACAAATAGTATTTGTGGTGATTGAGGAAAAAAAGTTGGAATTTCAGTCCAGTTTGGGCATACTTTTCTTCCAAGTGCAATCAATACATTCATTCAGAACATCCAGGTAGCTACGATTAATGTCTTGGAATAGTTTTCTGGTTTTGGTTTGTTGGGGTTTTTTTAAATTTATCTGAAGACATGGAAACTAACAGTAACTTGCCCTTTTGGCATACACACATATGATGATCTTTTTTGCATTCCTTTAACTTAAAAAACCCATCAAACCAAACCAACAAACCAATTATGCTTTTATAATATAAAATATTTTTTCTGTGCCTTTTGGTCTATTTTATTGTCTTTACTGACATCTTTGTATTAAATCAATCTACAGTTAATTCGACAGTACTACAGTATGATGACACACAAGGAATGTACCCGTTTATATCCTGTTTTCTTTTTGAATATTACTGTACCTGCCTCTGCTGTGGATGTGAATGTAACACCTGACAAGACTCAAGTTTTGCTGCATTATAAGGTAACTAAAGTTTTTCTCTGTTTTTGAGTTGTCAACCTTTTACCTATGTAAGCATAATAAGGGCTTTGGGGACTACAAAAAAGTTTGAAGGTAAACGGTGCCCCAGGGTTTGTTTTGTTTTGGTTTATTTTTAGTTACATGATAGCTTGTCTTTATCACAGAACTGTTTTGATCTAAAACTACTGAACAGGTGAAAGGGAGGATTATTCAAAATTAATTTCCCAGTCGATTTCAAAGATTTTTATGCTGTCAGATACATGTGTGTACCACTTTGTTTTCAGATGCCTTTATAGTGAGGGAAGCTAAATGGGATCAAGATGTGTCCCTACACAAATCTCATGCTTCATATCTACACTGAGTAATCACTGTTTATACACCATGTACATTAAGGTGGGGGTGGGCAGGAGGGAGTTGCCATTATGTGTATAGATTATTGATGACATCAATTAACTGCCACAGAAATTAGGAAGACTGTGTTGGTAATAAGGTGGTTATTAAGGTACTTATTCAAAGTGGATGTAGGTAGTCACACCATTGTGTTAGCTCGGTTCACAAAAACCTTTTGTATTTGTCTATGTTAATCTTGTAAATGTACTGCCTGTTAAGTGGCAGTTGTATGAAAATTAGCACAGCATTCTCACATTTGATCCACTTTTCCTTTGGCATTAGAAAAAGAGTTGTGTTTTCTTTTTTCCTTGGTTTTTTGTTTTGGTTTGGGGTTTTTCTTAAATTTATTTCTATTTTGTAGGGTTTTGGGTGTTTTTTTTCTTCTTCATTTCCATTATTTGGTGCAAAGCTGTCTTGGAAACATGCACCATATAAGCACCTACACAAACACACTGGCATGTAGTGGGATGTTGCTGGTGTACTTGTTTTGAGTATAAGCTTCTAACTCCATATTAGTTAGGAATAGCTTTATCTCATTGTGGTTGAAGCAGTCAGTACCCTCTGGTAAAGAAGGCATTTAAGTGATTTTGTGATACCAGAGTAAACTAGCGAAGCAGAATATCTATCACAAAATATCTGAGCCTGAAGGTGTCTAGTTGAGTCTTTTTGATCATGTGTGAACAGCTGAAATGCAGTAATCTGTGTCTAGATTTGTCTGAAAAATATTCTGAATAAGATTGCTTTGCGTATTGTTCTGTATTCTCAGTATCTGTCAGTTACATTTTCAGGTGCATTTGTGTGTATTTTCTGGTTTATTTCCTTTTTTTTTTTTCCAGGAATCTGTCTTGCTTGCAGTTGAAAATGTGTTGAAATCACTGTATGGGCCACTACCTGCTACAGTCCCTGGTGAAAGTAATAAAACAGATGTTACCTCAGAAGACATGTTTGTTCATAGAACAGAACAAACAGATGTGGTTGGTAATGAAACAGGACCATCTGGAAACGATGAGCTACATGCTCATACTTCATTCCTTTCACTCAGCAGTGATGTGCAAAACTGTCAAGCAGGAAAAAACACAGAGATCTGCTTAAATCATCAGACTTTTTGTGGTGATAATGTACATAGTTGCCTGGACAAAAGAGAGGTTTCAAAGAGTGATGGCTTTCCAGACAGTTCCTTAAATTTATTGTGTGAGGAGGAACAGAATGGACAAAATATGACTGATACTCAGAGGAACAGTGTTCCTGTGCACTCCAATTCTAAAAAAGCCAATGATGAGCATCTTTTGAGTTTTGATGATACTGACAAAATAGATAAAAATGAGGAAGCCTCAGTCCCTAAAGACTTACCTGAAGTCTCTGCTGATAATTGGAGTACGGGAAGTGCATTTAAAGACAGTCTTGGAGACAACCTGGAACCTGTTAAGGTTCTGATTCCTGAAGCTGGAGGAACAATTAATAAGGAAAAAGAACATACTGGTGAACAAAGCAATGACCCACATATCTCAAAGCAAAGCATAAAGAAAAAGAGTGTGATAAGTGAAAAATTTGGACATGTGACAGCTTATGACTTAATTAATAGTAGAATAATAAGGAAAGCAAAATCTGCATTTGAAATTTTCACTCATGAATGTCGTCCAAAATTGATAAGTGATAATCCAAAGACCAGCATGACTGACATCCTGCTGAAAATTGAAGAACAGTGGAAGAATTTGAGTGAAGAGGAAAAAAAGAAGTAAGTGTTCAGGCTGTGACTTGCTTCTAAATCTGGTAGCTACCGGAGTCACTTGTAGTGAATTAAAAAGGTTGTAACTTTCCAGTTATTTATAAAAAAATAGAACAGAAAGAGATTTTTGACTTTTCAAGATCAGCATCAGTGTTGTGAGTTGTCATCTTTTGCTGTGTGCATGCATTCACTGCTGATTTGAGTTACTCATTTTGACACTGTGCCGTGCAGCAGTTGGGCAGGGGCAGTTTTGCTGAATGGTTACATAGAGACAACAGGCAAGAAAGTGGACTGTGAGTCCTGCTAACTACTCTTTTCTGAAGGCTGCCTTTGCTTTGTCACTCCTCATGATCTGTCCTTGAAAACTAGCACAGTGATAGATATAGATGTAGTTCCTCCAAAGAGCTTCCAACTGTATTGCTATAAAGTGAGAATTCTTTTTTAGGATCTTTAGTACCCGAACATTTGGTAAACTCCTTTCCTCTAAATGTAGTACATATCCCAACCCAGGCTACCTCAGAATTGTATTTGTAAAACCCCATCAAATGACAGAAGGAATTACTTTTTCCCCTAGACAGTTAATTGTAGTGCTGGTTCAGAGTAGAGTACAGTTTGAATTTTAATCTCTTTCAAACTAGACCAAGTATCTTTCTACATTACAATCTGAATAGTTAAACTCCTAATTTTTCTAAAATGAATTGTCACTGAGATTTTGAAAACTACCTGCAAGAAAGGGAAATATTTTAGGCTAATTTGGAGTTGGGCTTGGATTAGTTAAAATATTAGGTATGTGTTCTCCTCTGTGTGGAACTTATGTTCTGGTAAAAGATGAATTAATAACAGATTTTGAGATATTCTAAGACAGTTTCAAAAAACTGCAAAACCTTCAATATTTTGTTTGTAACTATAAACTGTAAAACACAGTAAAGCATCATACAGATGAGGAAAAATAGCAGTTTTTCTTCAGTAGTGTTGTACGTAATTATTGGAATTCATGTGGTGATTTGTCGCAGAAGGTTTGGGAGATGAAAATTTGGTTCTGAATAACAAACTCATTGGAAGTGGTGTGAAAATAAGTTTCTTTCATGTGGGTGCAAAGAGAAGGGAATTAATAAAGCCCATTAAAAAGGAAACCATACTAGCTAAACAAGTGTAATTTTAACACCAATGAGAGATTTCATTAGGAGAATGTTAAGAAAGAGAAGTTATACCTGTTGAATTACTGTTATATATCTTTTTCCTTGAATTCTTGGCTTTGAAAAAATCTGCTCTGTTCTGAATACCAGCTGTATCAGAGTTAAGTAAAACATTTTAATTTTAATCTAGCTTCTGATTTCCTTACCTTTAAGCTTACTAAGCAAACAACATACTGTGGTCACAAAACCATAAATATGACAATGTGTTTTGTCTATCTCTGCATAAGCAGAAATAATAATTTAATAGTAGAAATCTATTCCAATTATATTAATGCTTTTAATGACATGAAACAAAAGGTTCTGCCAGCTGTTTCAGAAAATTTTAATTTGCTGTGCTTTAGCTTTTGAGATTTCATGGTTGCTTTCCTGGTACAACTGTTATGTTAAAGAGTGTGCCTACAGATTAACTCTGCATTAGTTCAGGAAGGAGACCTCTCTGGTAATGAAGTTTCCCTCGTATGCAGGACTGAATGTAATATAGTCTCTCTATATATTTTCATTATATGTGGGATTGAATCCCATGAATATTGAAGCAAATGAAAAATTTGCCACTAGTTGTATCTATACATTTCAGCTTCATGTACCTTCTTTCCACTTTTAATCTCTTAAAATTGTGTCAGGGAATATCAAGCAGGAAGAGATATGCAGACAACTTTTCCTGCAACGCACCAATCCAGGAGGACTTGTGGCAGAGAACATAAGTCTTGCCTACCAGGTACTCTGGATAAATTGGGCCACCTAGAGGTAACAGCAAATGTCTATACCTCAGGGCAGCCCAAGGGCCAGTGCTCTGCTGAGCACACAGTACCTCCAGCTTCATGGCTCCTTGCTGGCACAGCACCACATTTCCCTCCTTCTGTGATAAAGTCATGCCTTTTGCAATGGCTATGCATGGTTTCAGCATCTCTGTTTCTCTCTGTGGTTCCTCCAGTGGGTCTAAATTAATTTAAATCCCTTTTGGGAATAGCACAAGCAACAGATGTCTCGTAGTGACACAGGATGGCCTTTTCAAAACAAGCCAGCATTTATTACACAACCGGAATGTAAAATGTTATGGTCTTTAGGTTATAATAGAAGAGGAAAGCTCCCATGCATGTCCATGTTGGCAGCATCACATATCTCTCTGCTTTGCAAAGCCAGGATTTAATTTCTTGCACTTACCCTGCTCTTACTTAATACAGCTGGCCTTAATGTTTCTTGCCTATCAGGCTCAGGTAGGAATGGGAGAAATCCTCCAAGTGCCATAACAGGGGCAGGAGTAGTTACCCTGAAGGTGTAGGAAAGGTTCCGAGCTACACACACATTGTCATGGGACTAACAAATCACCTTGTCAGCACTCTACAGTAATTCTTCATGAGTATATTTGTGCCCTGGGAGAAACATTATTTCAGGTAGCGTGGTCTTTGCTGTCAGAGTTTGCTCCAAATACTCAAATTCAGATTATTTGTCTTAGGAGGGCTGAGGCATTTTATATTAAAAGGGTTTTATTATATGCTAAGTATTTTGTTTGAGTTTAAGATGCAAGGGGAAAAGAGTATATTGTGGATCCACTTTTCTAGTTAAACCAAAGCTGCCTTTGAAACTAGACTTCTTGTATAGAATTCTAGTCTTCCACTCTGTCCTTATACCTAGTTTTGCAAATTGTCTTGGCTTCAGGTTTTGTAGCTTCAGAAAAGGATGCTGCATTTACAGAGCACAGAAGAAGCTGTTCTTGTAACACTTGTGGACTATATGTGCCTCTGTGGAAGGGATTTTTAAAAATTCAAAGGTGTTCCCTCATAGTTTATAAACCTGCAATTTTTCTTTGATTCTGAGGAAATCACTGATACTGATGTGTATGAATTTGCAAGACCCTCACAATCAAAGTTTGCAAGGCTGGAATTTTTCTGATGGTAGTCTAAAATGACAGACAAGTTGGAGTTTGTTTGGAAGTGCTTCTGTTTTATGGGTGTATCACTGAAAGCTCGGTTCTCTTACTGTTAAATATTTCCCTGCTTTGCAATTGGGTCTATTCAAAACAAAGTATTTATTGATCTGGTCAAAGCCATAAATGAATTTGGAATAAAAAAAATTTCTGTTCAACTGATTTTGTCCATTCATTTTAAAAGGAGCAGATGTTTTTTATCTTAATGTTTGCTCCATATTTTCTAGGACATGATTTATTGCAAGAAACTGTTTAAGCTGACTTTTTTAGTTAACTAAATATTGGTACCATATGTGAATGCTAGCACATCATAATTAATTGCAAATGGTGACCCTTTTGTTGACCTTAATTTTCCAGCATGCATACACATAATTGAATCAAACTGTTCTAGCAAGTAGTAATAAATAAATATAGCCAGCTAAAATACTTATTTCCAATACTTATATGTGATAGTATTACTTTTTTTTTTTAATTGAAGATCAGGCTGGTTTGAATTGCCTTCTAGAATTCTGAATGTCAAATAAGGGCAAAAAGAAGGAGTTCATCAAATCACATCTTTTGCTTTGAAGAAAGTAAGATTCATATGCAGTGAACAAGCATAAACCTGGCATCTATAAAAATTTAGCTATCTCCCTGGCATTTATAAACTCATTAAGAATCCATTCAGGTTGTAGAGGTTTAAGTATGTAGTAGTGGCTTAACCATTTAGACAGCATTTAGGAGTAGCTTGTTGTTGAGTGCTTTTTGAAAAATCTGTAAGTTCATTAGTTACATCATTCTGCCATAATAAAACATATTCTCTATTCTTATACTTTATATGGCTAATTTTAGACCATTTGAAATTAAATATGCTTTTGTTAAGTAAAGCCTGAGGCTTGTGAAATTATTCAAGCTCCAGAATCCTGCCTAGCCACATGGAGTCCCCTGAAAGTCTGTAGAGTTCTAGAAGCTTAAATGACTTTGTGAACTGAACTGGGTGTGCCTGTGACACTGAACTCCTTCCAAAACTATATATGTGATTGCAAATTAAACAGGGGACCGAGGTGAAAAGCAGCTTTCTGTAGATCTTTATATGATGCAGTCTACACCTCCCCCTTCAGTAATTCAGGTTTTGCTGACTGTCACGATGAAGGGAAATTTCCAGCTTGTCCTCAAAGTGTAATGTAATACAGGCAGAGTCCCAGTGTCCTACCATCCCTGTCAGGGTGGAAAGCATATTGATGTGGATACTTCACTGAACCATGAACATGGTTCTTGGCTGTTGAAATGGTCACCTTGCCTTCTGGTTTAGTGTGTTAGGAGTTGGGGTTTGGGGCTTTTCATCTGGTGATGCTACTGGCTTGTTTTTTTCAGTTATGAAATAAAAGCCGCCAAGGACCTGGAACGGTACAACAGAGAGGTCAAGAAAGTTAATGCACAGGCAGCACACCGACCAGCAAAGGAGGCAGGAAAACAGAAACCCAGGCTAAAGGGTTCTGCATCTGACCAGCAGAAGCTTGACAAGCTATTCCATGATCAGATTGAAAAGAAGGGGAAACTTGAACAGCCTGTGAAAGTTGTGACAGTACCTTTTTCCCTGAGTTGCTGTAGACGTCATCTTCAGAGACAGGAGAAGAATATTTCAGATGAGCAAGAGCTTTTTCTCATCCGTCGCCACAGTTGTCCTGATGTCTGGATATTTGCTGCTGACAAAGAGCTAAAGTTGCTGAATCCATATAGACTGGAAGAAGCCCTGCTATGTAAAAGGTTACTGATGAACCATAAGGTCCCAGTAGAGAAACTGGACAAGCCAATTATGTTAACTGACAGGTATTGTACAAATACATATTTAGCAAAAATTTGTATGTTATTTGAAGTATCATTTGGTAATTATTCACAGTAAACTCTGGCAAGGTCCTGCTTGCTAAGTCTGGGAATATTTGTGCATTTGTTTATCTGAAAGAACAGATTCTAATTTTTTACATATTTATCTTGAAGTAATGAGCACACTTGGTCTTACTCCAGTTGAAATAAGTATGGTTTTTGACCAGTTTCACTGATAGTGCAGCAAAGACAAACTTCTTTCCCTGTAAGAAAATTAGATGCTCCACATTTTCACAATGTCACCGTAGCTGACTAATCCCCCTAGGATTAGGAAATGGCTGATAAAATTATTAGTAGTATATGCCTAAGCTTGGTCACTCACTAAGATATGTGAATAGTTCTGATTTTTGTTTCTTTAAAAAACTTGCTTTTTCAAAATACTTTGTCTTGATCATTCCTTATCCCTTGCTACCTTTTTCTGTGGCTTTTTGCACAGTTTTAGTTTTCACATTAAGTGTTTTGACACTTTGGGGTTTTTTTTTTCCAGTCTTATTGGTGGATCTCAGTATATGGCTGCCCTTTATAAAATGCAGAAGAATTACCAGAGTTTCCATGGATCAGGTTATTTGTCAGATCCAAGGCTTGTAGCAAATGGATTCCAGATAAAAGTGATAGAAGGTATGATGGTTTTAAAATCTTTCAGTTGTATTTGAGCTTGTTTTTTATAATAAAATCATTTACGTTATCGTTAATGTTGATAATGTTATTCTACATCACCTTGTCTTTTAAAGCACTAGCATTCTGCTTTTCTTGAGATTTTATTACTTGGCAAAGAATGTAATCTTCTGAACAGAACATTGAGTAATGGAAACTGATAGCTGTAATAGTATTTCAAAGAATGCTCTGAAATCCATGTTTTTCTCACTTTATTTTTTCTTCTTTTCTCAAAATGCTTGATGCCCATATCCTTAATTGCCATTCCAACATAATTTAGATTAAACTGATGAGAATTCCTTAGTCTTGGCACCTTCTTCCATGGTGTTACTTGCCAAAGCTTCTGCAAGTACATGCTTTAGCTGACTACGCCCCTGCTGCTGAGCAGTTGAGCAGGTCCAGTGAGGAGCTGGATTTGGTTAATGATGTACTTTCCTGTTGGAGTTGGGACACAGAGCCCAAAGGGGCCAGCAAAAAGAGGGTCACAGGATCACCACACTTTTCCATAGAGCTTGATCCAAACTTTTTTTTGAGGGAACATGCTTTTCAACACCTCTACACTGGTCACAGAACATGTGTGTTTCATATAAGATCCTTTTACCTTAGCAAGAGAGCTCAAATGTTTATACATTTTCCTGAAGAATGATTTATAGGGATGCTGTTGGAAATCCAGGAGCAACCCACCTAGTATTGGTTCTGCAGATCCTGAATTCTTCTGCAGAATTCCAAGAAAAGGGACCATCTTTGGGGGTAGTACCTAGCTGACAGCTCAGAGAAAAGATTCGCCATAAGAGCTGTTAGAAATGCCATAGCTTCATGTGCTACAGATCCCCACATGTGTACAGTGATGACAGATGTACTGTAACATATGGGATCTTTTAAGGGTAGGTACAAAAAAGGGATGAAGACCAACTTCTCCATTCAGTTCTTGGGAAGGACAGAGCCTAAGCTGTTTTCCTTACTGAATAGTGCACAGCAAAGACATGGAAACAGCTTTCTTACTGACTTAAGTCTCAAAACCTGTGGAGTAGAGGTGTTTATTATAATAATCTTAGAATGATTAGGGAAATAAAGTATGTACTGTAAGAGGTATCTCTTACAAAGTTTATTCAGTCTAGCAAATCAAAAGCTGAGAAGGTCCATGACATGTCCCTAGACAAAAATGGGAGAGAGGGATTGTGGGTTAGCATTTTTGCTCATGGACTTTTTTTACCTCCTGATATTGTAAGTTTGCTCCAAATCTAATAATTGTAAACTGGATATGATTAAATTGAATGTGAAGTTTTGAAGACTGTTTGGAGGCAGCAGCAGAGAAGGGTTGTTGACCTGTCTTGTGGTACTGGATATGTGTCATGGTTTAACCCCAGCCAGCAGCTCAGCCCCACACAGCCACTCACTCACTACCTGCACAGTGGGATGGGGAGAGGTTAGGAAGGGTGAAAGTGAGAAAACTCATGGGTTGAGATATAAAGACAGTTTAGCAGGTAAAGCAGGAGTTGTGTACAGAACTGAAACAAACCAAGGAATTAATTCACTGCTTCCCATGGGCGGGCAGGTGTTCCAGAAAAGCTGGGCTCCATCACACGTAACAGTGATTTGGGAAGACAAACACCATCACATTGAATGCATCCCCCCTTCCTTCTTTCTTCCCCCAGCTTTATGTGCTGCCCATGATGCCATATAGTGTGGAATATCCCTGTGGTCAGTTGGGGGCAGCTGTCCATCTGTGTCCCCTCCCAGCTCCTTGTGCACCCCCAGGCCCCTTGTGGGTGGGGTGAGGAGCAGAAAAGGCTTTGACTGTGTGTAAGCCCTGCTCAGCTGTAACAAAAACATCCCTGTTTTACCAGCACTGTTTCCACCACAGATCCAAAACACAGCCCCACAGTGGGTACTGTGTACAAAATTAACTGTCTTAACCAAACCCAGCACAAATGGGAAACTACTTTTAAGACAGCTTGATTAGTTTAAGAGCAGAATTGTTCACTGTAATAGCAAGAAACTCAACACAGTAACTGGGAAGTAGTAACTGTCCTTCAGTTCCGTGTGCCTAAGATGTAAATTTAAGGAAATCTTGTGAGGAAACTGTTCTCATTTGGTATGCAGTTAGTGAAAGTAAAAGTGCTTTGTGTGCACTATACAGGTTGATGAGCTGTGGTCATGGACTTGATCAGTACCATACGGATAGCCTGGTCAAGAATGGGAATCTAATTCAGTTCTTTGTCTTCTATTTTAACCACTCAAGTGAAACGTTAATAACATATGAGTCTTGTCAGTCATGTTTATAAGCTTCTGCTGATGACATTAGAGCAGTTACAGCCTCTTTTATTCAAAGAGCATACCACTGCAGATGAAGGTAGAAATACCAGCAAACAAATGGAATTTCTCCCAGCCTTTTTTCCAACTGACCCAAGGATTTTTACTTAATACTTCATCAGTCCCTCTTTTTTCTTTTTTTTCTTAACCTTGTCCCTGAAATACACTATCTTCTACAAATACTTATTAAAGCTGATTTTTAGAAACACAGGTATTAATTATTAACAGTCCTTATATGTTCTTCTCTGAGAATTTCACTCTGCAGTTTAAGGTTCTTAAATTCATAGATTCTTGTATAATCTGTACAGAAAGCAACCTGCAGACCAGGAGTGATTTGTCCACTTAGACCTGAGTGTTCTGTAGGATTTATCAACTCTGAAAGAACAATTTTGTGTTGTACAACATTCTTTACTATCCTTATATAGAAGCATTATTTATTTTTGCTGTCTGAGTTCACTGTCTGTTCTTCTGGTTTTTTGAAATTCAGACACATCCTGAAAGCAGGGCATTCAGATGTTGTTGAAGTAGAAGTTTCTTCAGAAAGGTTTTGTTTCTTCAGAATATATATTGTTAATTTTGGGGATCAGGGATTCCTACTTTGCATGGTGGATGACAAAGTCACAGCTTGCTATGGAGAGGTGTCCAGAATGAAAATGTGCCCTTGACCCATAGCTGGAGAGTTTCTGCTTAGCAGCACATTTATAGGAACACACTGGAACCCCATTCTCTGTGCACATACCTTAGTAACTCATTTTTCTCCAGCTTTTTTGATTCATTGGATCAGTCCTAGGATTTGCTATTTCCTAAGTGAACTCTCAACTCCTTCTTACTGTCAAGGTCCACTGTAGTATATTTGAAGGTCAGTACTTTCTTTGGGACTTCAGCCCTGCCATGGTCACATTAGATGTTCCTTTCTGATTAGTGGTTGATGCAAAGAGTTTTATTTTCTGTAGTAGAAAGTTTCTTTTTTCTGACAGAGAGATCCTCTTTTATGTCACAAGCAAACATTTTATTCTTTACCTTTGAATGCGAAAGTGGTATTTTGGGTAATTTCCTCTTGAAAAATAGCAAGCCTTTCTGTTGTTCCATGTGAGTAAGTCTGTGATGCCGTCGATAGCTCTAAGATACCTTCCAAAACAAGAATCAAAGAAACTTAGCTCCTCCAGTTCGGTGTTTGGCAGTTTTTATCACAGAGGAAGAGGCTTTGCTTGACCCATGTTGGTCTCTGAAATAGGACTGTCAGTCTGGTAGGTTGCACTGATTATTTGCTTAAATTTCCATGCATGTTCTGCCAAAGAAGAGAACGATCCAGACAGTTGCTGCCCATTACAGTCTATTAAATTATTCATAATACTGATTTGGAATGCCAGATCTCTTGCTTTGGTATTGTGCACATCACTAAGACAGTTTCCTAGATAAGTATAATGACTTCAATATAGGACCATAGATTAATTCCTTATTCTTTTTGGGTTTGGGCTGTTCTACAGAAACGACTGTTTATTTAATAGCAAGAAAATCTGAACAGTTTCCTTAATTTGGAAGGTGATTTGGTAATTTCCATGTTGCATTGGGCTTGCATCTCCACTGATCTTTGTTAAAGATACTTCTTTGGTGTTTAAATTCCTACTTGTCAGCAACTCGTGGCATAGAGGGGACTTTATAATAAAGATTTTGATTCTGGTAGTTGCTTGCTTGGAAAAAGATCCACCCATGCAGTATTGGTTTTGCCTCATTTGGATGTCTTGTCTGTAAGGGGTAATGTCAGTCATAGGATAAAGAATAGTAATTCATTAGTCTTGCACTAAATTTGGCAGGTCTTGGGATTACTACTCAAAAATTGAATCTTATTCCCTCACAGTGCTTTCAATTCATAGCAATACAACTATACACTTTAATGGCCAAGATCTTTTAGCTAGTGGGGTGGACCTGAGCCTTAGTTACTCCAGAAACTTACCAGGAGTCTTCTTGTTCTTAACAAGAACTCAGTTCCACATGGAGTTTTGTTCTTGTTCTGTCATTTTGGTGGGAAAATGGTTTGAACTTCCAGCAGTGTCTTCCCTTTTCACAAATGCACCCTTGGATGTTTATTTTTACAAGAGAGTGGGAGTTCCAGGCCTTACTTGCCTATTGTTTTGTTTTAGGATGTCTGTCCTTTGAATGTGTTGTTGTTATAAGACAGAAAGGTAATTTACCTTTAATCCTCATTGTTCAGAGACTCTCTATGACTGCAGCCAAAGATTTTGGAACTGCCCCATCTTCTTCATGGTTTTGGTAGACTAAGATCTTCGGTATTGTCTCCCCATTTCTCTTTATATTAATTGCTCAGCAGTCTAAGGAGCTTTCAACTAGACTTTTCTCTGGATAGCTGACAGTGAAAAACATGTTGTGAAATAGCCCAGAAAATGCTTCTTGCTCTCAGTATGTCAGTTAGACAAAATCAATGGTTTCTTTGTGGAATGTGCCAGTTGTTGTAATTTGCAGAGCTCTGACGCTGAGCTCCAGTCTGTCTTCCACTGCCCTCCCGCCCCCTCATGTTCTGGCTTTATTGAGGCTTCAAGTGATGCTACCTTTGGGAGAGCAGTCTGTTTGCTTTTAGTCAGTAAAGCAAATTACTTAATACTCAATGTTCTGGGATCTGCCAGGCATTTGTTTGCTCATGGTAACCCCTATGTGCAGAGAAGCATTTCAAGAAGTAAGATGGATTACTTTCTGTTCAGTTATTCTTAAGATGTATTGGTTACATGCACCTTCACTGCACATCTGTCTGTCTGCCCTTGTGAAAGTCTGAGAGAGAGATGTGAATGATTGGCTGGGGAGGAACTGAGAGCAAGGAACACCTTACCTGGTGTTGTGTCAGTGGTGGGGCCTTGGGCCATGGTCCAGGGCAGGCTTTTGGGGCAGAATTGTCTGCCTGATGGAATATGTGTAGCCAACATATGCATATACAAAGAATGTGCTTATGAGGCTTCAAAGAGCAGTAATAGGTAAATAACCAATCATTCTTGGTAATAAAAGCTGCCTTAGCTCCTGTAACCCACCAGTGGAAAATCTTGCTGCTGCTTAGTTTCAGTTTGATTTTGACCATAGACTGGAAGATAGACAGTGTTATAGTGTCACCTAATCTAGGTGGCAGCTGGAAGGGAACAGTTTTTCCTGGCCATCAAGAAGGAATTATCCAAAGATGATTGTAAAAGCTTTGTTTGGAAGGAGAAAGGGGAAATTTGTCGCAATGAGAAATCCACATTTTTAGTAATTTGAAAGCTAATTTATTTGTTCATGGAAATATTTTCTTTGGAAGTTGTGAAGTATTTCATAGAAACTACCGTGGAAACTGCTTGAAGACTGCTGTTTGAATACTCAAAAATCTTAATGGAGATTCAGTCAAAAATTTACAAGTACAATGAGGCTTGGACATCTGCTTTTATCATCAAATGTTGCCAATATCAGAGTTCCTGTGAAGACTTGCAGATAAAACTTGTTAATCAGCACACAGTGCACTATTTTGCAGTTTAAAGAGTGGAAACAGAAAAGGAGAATGGCATACAAACAGAAATACTGAAGAAGAGAACTTCCCTTAGCTGGAGTTTGTATTGTTTGTTCTTATGTTAAACTTTTTTAAGCCCCCCTTTGCCCTTCACGTTAATGAGCAGAATGGTGAAGTCAAGATGTGCAGATGGAACAACGACTATTCGCAAATCCAGAACCTCACTGTTTTAAAAGGAAGCACTGGAAATAAGAGTTTAAAACAACTGAAAATCTAAACACTTGAAATGTAATGGAATTTTGTGTCCTGTCTTTGGTAGCATATAGAGAGGTAATTATTGAAAGGTTGTCAGATAGACTAAGTTCTAACTTTAGAAAGAAAGCAGCCTAATCAAATGATCTGGAAGAGTTCCTCAAATCTAATCTTTCATTAAAGCGAAAATGGGACAAAAATTAAGAGAAAAGAGCTGAGGGAAATTAAAGACTTTTATCTTTTCCTCCTGTCTCTTAGTGGCAGGCTTTCCCATGGGAAAATACTGGCACAGCACATCATCTCAGGTCACCTTTAATAACTGGCGAACTTCCAGATAATATAACAGAACATAAAAATATGTCTGTGCTTGCTGGCCATGATTAGGGAAAGGCAGCTTGGAAAAAGAAGGAAGACAAGGCTGGTGAAAAACTAAATAAAATTTCAGATGTAAAGGAGTATTAAATGTGTTGCTGGAGGAAGGTTATGTGCTTTTTCATGGGCGGATGAGAGGTTCTTCTCTGTATTCAGTCCCCACTCTGGTCAAAATCTCTCATGCCATGAAGCTTAAAAAGGCCCAACAGCATTATTTACCTGCTGACACACCCCTGTTTAGGAAAAGTTTCAACCTGCAGAGTCTTCCTGTTCATCTCTGTTCTTATATAATGACTGTCAAATAAACAGTGCCTGGGCACAGATAACGGCTTCATTCTACTAGCTAACAGAAGTACATTGTGGTGACTTGTGTTGCATATATATTTTCTCTCACTTCTGAAATATTTTGCATTGTTGTTTGGATTAGGAACAGGAATTATCCCTTCATTAGTATAATCCACCTTGGAGCAATCTATTTGTCTCCACCTCTTTTGATTTTACAAAAACCATTCGTGGCTTGGGTTGAATGTAATATATCCTACCTGGGGTCATTACACAATCCACAAGAGTGGATTTATTTTCATTATGAATTACATTTCTCCATGCTCTCCTTGTGAAACTCTTTAGTTGTTAGGATATTAGTGGTGGGAAAAGGAAGGTGTCTGTGGGTTGAGTTGAGGTTTCTGTGCAGCAGGCATGAATGAGGGGAGAGAGGGTCTGAAGGACTGTGAGAGCCTGTGAGCCTGACCACCAGAGAACTTGCTTCTGAGTGGGAGTGGGAGAAAATTGAGCTGTACGGGAGCAACTTCATTCAACTTTTTTGCAAGTCATGTTAAAAAGAATGTGAAGTGAAATCACTTAATCTTCAAAGCTTGAATTCATATTTCATTAGGAAGGCTGTTTAAATGTTTTATTCATCATTCCAGCTCAGAGTGGTACCTGCTGCAGCAGTGATACCGTATGAATGGTGATATGAAGTCAGTCACAGAGCCTTTGGGGCTTGGGTTTTCCCTCGGCTGTGGTAGGAATAAAAACTGCTTTTTATTTCAGTGGAAGCTGAATTTGTTATGATAACATTTGAACTCTACAGATGTTTAAACCAATTACATAGGAAATAGTGCCAACATTCCGTTTCAATCTTTTTCCAACTAAATTGTGTTTTATTGCTAGCTTCTACTTTAATTTCATGTATGTTTAATTAAAGTCACAGAAGCTTTAATTAAAGCTGTGCTCAAGACTGGGAATGCTGCAAAATGTTTTAAGCATTAAGCCAGCAAGGATTTGAATTAGTGTAAGCTGAGACATTTGTGATGTGAATAAGCACACATCATCATAATGAAACATTGTACAAATAAAGTTTCCTAATTATATTGAATTGTGAGACATTTACTAAGTGGCTTTACATCAGTTTAATTTTATATGAATTGCTCCAGAATAGAAGTTTAAGCAGTGCGTGAATTACTGTTTTGTTTTTGTATTTTCAGGTGTTTCGGCTACAGAAAGTCATCTGGAAATAGAAGGGATGGCAAATTGTCTGCCGTATTATGGTATTTCTGATTTGAAAGAAATTCTGAATGCAGTAATTAATAGAAATGCAAAGGAAGTATATGAATGTAGGCCTCTCAAAGTGATAAATTACTTGGAGGTAAGACAGAAGCTTGATTTTAAGTATTAGCCAGCTAAATGTATAATATAATTCCTTAAACAGCTTGAAAATCTTTCTTCAGCTTTCTGTTTCAATTAATGTCATTGTGTTCTAAACAGAAGTCACTTTTGAAAAGAAGAATGTCATATCCTCTCTGAGGTTTATGGGTTATGCATTTCTTACCAAAATACTTCATCAGACATACCCAAAACCAGTCATCCAGTGTGATATAATACATGCTGAAAGCTAATGTTCACAAAGGGATTCTTCTACACAGGCAAGGCATTTCTCTGTGTTAGAATACAGAACTGCCATAGAATTGCCTTACAAAGTCTAGAAGGCAGCTGAATCCAGAACAGTCATCAAAATTTAACTCATATAAATAAATCTATGATGGAGTCATAAAATTATTTAAGGTAATAGTTTATGAAAAGTAGGTGCTAATTGAAGCTTAATTCTCATATAAAGCTCAATGAGACATATATTGTGACAATTAATTTCCATTAAGAAAAATTCCTATGATTCGTTCAAAGAAAGTGCAGAGGTACATAAGTGGATATTACTTTTGCCAGAAAAGCAAGCTGTCACTGGAATTAAGACATTGAAGCAAAAAAATGAAGTCTCACATGCAGTGAACCCCATATGCCTCTGCAAATGCTTGTATTTAGTTAACCTCAATAACTTCTGTGGTTCTCAGAAGCACATACTGACAACCAACAGTCTTGGAAGTCCACACTATTCAGTGCAGAAGAAGGAATAGGGTAATGGTTAAAGAAGACTTCCAGAATATTCCACAGTGATCTTTTTCCCACTTGGAAGAGTAGGGGAACATCTCAGACAAGCAGAAGATTCAGATTAAATCAGATGAATGCTGCTCAGGCTTGTACAACACGGGAGATTTTTTGCCAAATCCCTTTTTGTCAAGCATCATCACTTAAGTACAGAGGAGAAGGCAATGGCAGGAAGGCCCATCTTGAAGGAGGAAGCAGAAAACCTGACAAGTTCTTTTCTGAAGTTGCTTAGTTCTTTGAGGGTGGGTGCTTTAGCAGTCACTTCTGCTTTCTAGTGTTGTGAGATAACTGGGTGCAATAGACAGCAGTAAACACAACATTAAGGTTTCACTATAGTATTTTTCAACATTTATTTAGCTGACTGTTTAATTTATGTTAGTTCTCAAGTTTATGATATAGAATGTGTCTTGTGAACTGGTAGACATCTTCAGCTGATGTTGGAAATGAGTGATGTCCAGAGGAAATAAGATCTTCAGAAACACAAAGCACCTTGCAAAAGTGGACTTCAAAAGAAAAAGATGACCAGGAGACTGACTATGCATGACTCCATTGTAGAAGTGTCATGAACTGCCCAGTAAGATATGTTTAGAGTTACATTTAGATTTCTGGGATTCAGAATATTTATCAGGAGAAAAGAATGACCTCTAAACAGTGAGTGCTTCATTTCTGCTTTCTGGTAGCCCCAAGTTAATGTGCTAAGAAGTGGTACTTTAAAACTATTGGGGTTTTGTTTTTGTTTTTCCTTTCCACAGGGAGAAGCAGTACGTTTAGCTCGGCAGCTGCCCTTACATTTGTCAAAAGAGGATGTACAAAACACAATTTACAGGATGAAGCAACAGCTTGGAAAGGAAAATAAAGGCTGTGTTCACGGTCGTCCTTTTTTTCATCACTTAACAGATATTCCAGAAGTTGACAAGCACAACTCCATGGAAATTACTCAGTAAATGGAACATTTTGTTTGGGGTCATACTTTTCTTGCTTAATTTTGATCATTACTCTGTAATTTCAGTATGTTTTGTGCAAAGCTTTTGTATAATGATTTTTCAATGTCATATGTTCACCTCCTAGAGACTTTTATTTAAATTCAAATGCTATTTGAAAACTAGAAATAAATAATGTAGAGAAACTACTCCTCATTATTTTTTAAAAGAATTTATTAAAGAAATATTCTCAGCTGTTTTCATCCTTTTCTTATTACTGCAGGTTTAGAAAATACCAGTATGTCAAAATTGTTTAGGTGTGAAGTGGTTAGAAGTTGCTTTCAACAGAGCATGGCAAAGTTTACTGTACTAAGGACATCCAATGTTAATTTTCAAAGGAATGCCAGATAGCTGTAAGTATTTAAATATGGTATTGGCATATGCAGTTATTATAGTTAGACATCTATGGTGTTGTATTTCTATTTGAAAGTTGCTAGCTCATGTGAATAAGTATTGAAATCCTAGTGTCCAGTCTCCAAAAATTATACACTCACAAAATTGTGATTCCTAAAAGCATAGTACACCTTAAAAACTTCAGATCAGCAAAAACTGGGCAGTGACTTGAAAGGATCAGTCCCAGGAACCCAGGTTGCACTGGACTCAGGTGCCCGTGGATGTGTGTTGGTGCAGTGTTATGCACAACACAGCCTGTTTGGGGGTGGGAAACACAAACTATCCTCCCTCTGGGGGAATGTGGCATAAATAGGGCACAGTCTGCTACAGAGAGAGATGCTGGTTGTGGTAAACTGGTTCATTCTCTTTCTACTAGGACACAGAATTTACTGCTCTGTTTCAAGGAGCTTACTTCCTAAAGCTACCCCATTAGGCCTTCTGTGTACAGCAGGTTTAGTGTCTCTGGAGGAGTATGTTTTAAAAGTTTCAAGAAAACTAATCTGAAAATTCCTGTCCATCCCCAGCTGTTCTTGGCACTATGAAAATGTGGTGGTAAGACTTTTGTAGTGTTTCTGTGGCTACTGGATAAATGGTTGAAGGCTGCTGAAAGGCCCAAGTGCAAGCTACTTTGTGGACAGGAGTGTGGGACCTGAGAAGCAAATGTACACTCTGAAAATGTAAATCACTGATCTGTTGCTCTGTATCAAACGGTGCTGAACTGGTGAAGTAAATTAAGAAACCACATCACAGCAATACATGACAACTCTGAAAGGTAATTATTGTCTTTTTAACAGGCCTGTTGCAAAAGGACAAGGTATAATGGTTTTAAATGGGAGGAAGGTTGATACAGATATAAGAGTAGTTTTTACAATGGTGGTGGTGAAACACTGGAAGAGATTGCCCAGAGAGGTGGTGGATGCCCCATCCCTGGAAATATTCGGGGTCAGGTTGAATGGGGCTCTGAGCAACCTGATCTAGTTGAAGATGTCCCTGCACATTGCAGGGGGACTAGGTGACCTTTAAAAGGTCCAACTCAAAGCTATTCTGTGATTTTATGACTATGTCTTTATGTCATTAAAGTTTATCCTTTTCATATAGAGCAAGGGCCTGAGCAGGATATCTTTACAGTCTCAATGGTGAGCAAGGTACAAGATGAGAATGTCACTGACAAACTGGACACTTGTTAGCTGTAAATATCACTCAGTGCAGAAGATGTGAATTTTTAGAATCGAAGTGAGAAGGTGGATGGAGACAGAGGAAGGAGACATGACTCTTGGCTCCGATGGGGAAACAGGATCCCAGCCTTGCAGTGGATGCAGAAGGTTATAGTTTGTTTATTTTTATTCTTGTTGGAATATAAACTCTGAGAGTTTAGAGAGTAGCCATTACAGTGAGAAAAGCCAAAGGCAAACTGAAGAAATGAAATTTATCTCCAGTCTGATTTTGCTGGAACTAAAGTTAATATGTGCACCTATTCTAGTCAGTTGGGAATACAACATGTAGTATTTAATGAGATTAATAATTGCTGGTTTTTTTCCAAAAGGTTAGATAGCTATAGCTTAATTATACTGAAACAAATGCTAGTATCTTTGATCACACTTTCATGTAATAGCAGCATTGCAGAGGACAAATCGTTTAAATAGCTATTCAGGCCCTAGATTGAGGACAAAAAGTGATTGGTAAATGGGGATTCACAGGTGTCACAGTGGTTTTAGTTGCTATTAATTAACATCAGGATGTTCAGTGGATGCAGGTGCAGCAGGTTAGGCAGTTGGGAGGTGGGGTCTCCACTCCTTCCCTACTTCTTTCTTGCTTCTGGCCTGAGTATGTTTGTTGTCCCTCACCTTGAAGAGTTGCTGTGGATTTCTCCCTTAGGTAGGTGTATGTACAGTTTGTTTCTATCTCCGTGGGGCACTGGTGGATTATTGTGTGGCTCAGTGCCAGCAGCCACTGCTGTAACTCAGCTTGGGAGCTGTAGGTCTGGGTGTCCTCCCCGCCACAGGACTAGTGGGTGGGAGTGCAAGCTGAAATTGTGAGTTACACAGTGCTCTGCTGATGGGACATGGCTTGAGAGATGGTGGCTTTCTCCTTGCTTTATCCAGTGTGGACAAAAAGAAATGTTACTTTTCTGTTTCTAGAGATGCTCCCACTGATGCCTCTAGTAATGCATCCGGTTTATTTTCCTTGTTCAAACCATAGAAGTACCCCAGTTCTGGGTTCACAAGTGTAAAAGCAGTCAAATGGTGCCCCTGATGTAATAGTTCACCTTCCTATTCCTGCATGAGCATGGGATGCTGCTCGGATGTGCTGTGATACGGGGAGCCCCCCGAGGCTCTCGGGGGAGCACACACAGCCTGCCTGTCCCTGCAGACAGGCAGTCAGTCCCTCTGTCCCCGCTCCTTGGGCTGTCCCAAAGGAAGACAAGACCTGAAATGTGCGGTGCTGAGTGGGCTCTGTTCTTGCCCTTGAGCTCGTTCCTCAGGCGAAGAAGCGGCGGGGCAGGATGAGGTGGGTGCGTTCCCAGCGATGAGCGGTGGCATCCACCTTGCTGTCATCACACTGTCCCCACGGAGCTGCTTCCCACGGGTGCCCGGGCTGGGGCATTTCAGGGACTTCTCGTATTTGCGCTGCCCTCTGCTGGCACTTCGGTTTTGTACGGTTTTGCCTAAAACCAGGGTAGGCAGGTCTGAGACTGGCCGTGGGCAAGCATCATTCCTTCCCCACTTTGCATCCCCACTAGGTCAGTGTTACTGCTTAGGATGCTTCTCACGGTGTGCGTGTTTGCTTTGCTGAAATACCCCCCGTGCAGGTAGCACTGTTTCCTAGGGGAATATGGGGAGCTTTCCAGACTACAGCATGATCTCATAGTAAAACTTACAAACCCTTTTGGTTGTATGTAGCTTTGCATTTTTCAGAGCATCATTTGTATGGTTGGTTTGGCAGGTTCGAATCTCCTGGTGTGTTTGCAGCTCAGGTGTCCACCTCACCCAAAGTCTGAAAACTTGCATGCTATTTTAATGGGAAACTGTTGAATGTTTTTCTTTATAAATACAGGAAATTCTCATTGAAAAAAAATTATTTTTCCTTACATACAAATATGAGTATAGACATGAAATAGACATAGCACCTTTTACGTGTTTTTTTCTGAATGTAGTAGGAATCTTCAAAATGAAGTTTCTGTTTCCTCTCAGTTAAGAAGTGGTGTACGTGAAGAGATTTGGAGTATTTGTTGTTTTGCAGGGTTCCCCCCCCCGCCTTTACTACTAATAGTAGCAGTTCAGAGAATAATAGTGAAACCAGAGGAACACTTAACTTATTTCAGGAGCACTCAGCAGTCGTTGGCAACACTAACATCTGTATGATGTAATTTGTGATTTGTTAAAATAGATTCTTCTCTATTCCCATATTCTGATAGGGAATATTTAAAATATCTAGCAATAGAATCAATACTTGTAAGCAAAACTCTCTTTAGCTGTACAAGCACATGTTCCTTCATCTCAAAGATTTAATTCCTTTTTTTCCCTACATACATACCAGTACTACATTTATGAAAGTAAACATCAACAAGCAATCTTTCGGGTTTTTGAAAGTGTTATAATATTTGGTCTTCAGAGTTTGTTTTATCTTCTAAAAAGCAGGTCAGGTTTTTATTTTATAGTGGGTTTGGTTTCTTTTTTTTAAATATAGTTATGATTTAATTCTTTGGCTCCAATAGCAATACTGAAGGGTTCTTGAGAGTTTTGTTTTTGTACCCAACATTTTAACAGGCTGGGTTAGCAATTATAAGAAACCTAAGGTACATCCTTTTAATTTTGCAAATGGAAAGCTACCAGAACTTGCTTTTATTTCCACCCCCCCCATAAATATGGAGTATCATATCTGAAATTATGGAGAGTATAAATGTGGAAATGTTAAATCTTTTGTTAATGGCTTCGAATTAAGCACACATTGTTGCAGATGATTTGGAGGACTTATTTAAAGTAAATATACAATTTCAAGCTCAATTATCATTCATAGTTTAACTGAACGTAGTGAGATATTAGGTCTGTGAATTTGATACAGTGTTACTTCATAATTATGATGCTTTTTTACAGTAAATTTGATATAGAACAGTTGCTAAAGGAAAGCTGCTGAGCAGTGTGACCAACCGTTTTATGGGACACATCTGGTGCATTAGTTCAGGATGTGCAGTGCAGAAGAACAGAGCCTTTGCCCAGAGTGAGAAGGAAGCTAACTCCACATGTATACGTTTTGGGGACATGCAGAGAGGTTAAACAATTACGAGTTAATTGCGTAAGCTAATAGGAGGGGTGTTTGTAATGCCATTTCAGAATAGCTAAGGAGGAAACGGAGGAGAATTATTGTTTTAAAATCTCAAATGAACGGTTTACACCTGTGAATGTTACATTTAGAACAGCTGTTTCTTTTATTATCTGTAAACAGATGCAGAAAGTAATGGAATGTTTTAAAGCACTATGTTAATCCTGTCTTCCACTACCTAACATTTTCCAATATCATGATTAAATATTAACTCTAGTGCTGCTGTCATCTGCAGTTAAAGAATATTATTATTTTAGTCATGTTTTTATCTGAAGTTGTAAACGTTTATCCCAAGTTACTGTAGTCTCTCATCAATCCAGCCTAAGTTCTTTTGCACATCGGTAGTTTTATTGCTGATTTCATTGGACTGTATTACTAGTAAAGCAACCCTGACTTTGGTTTTGCTCAAACGTTGTTTTTTTGTTTGTAGTTTTCACTTTGAAGTGAAACAAGCTATGTTTATAAAGGGACAAAAAATTGCTCTTGAGGGCTCAGGCTAAAATGCATTTTAGATGAACTCCATATGAAGTTGATTACAGGTGGAGCTTTGCCAGAATAGGCTCAGTTGGGATAGTACCAATCAGGTGGTACAGAAGAGGTTCCTGTTGAGTGCACTGAATTATTTTCTGAGAAAATAGTTTTAATTCACTTATTTTCATATGAGAAATGTGTTGTGCTCCCAAGGTTTTGAAATAAAGAACAGCTATGAGTCCGACAGCTTCTTGGAAAAAAAGAAATCTCAAACTGCAGATACAGTATCACATGTACTTAGGAAAAACCCCCAAAACTAGTATTTCAAAATATTTAAAAATTAGTGCCTAAACGGGCCTGAAGTTTCCTAGAAACTTGTACCTGCCAGTCAGATGCTCAAAGGTGGCAGGAGTAGTTTTTCAGCTGAAAAATCTGTCTTAATTTTAGAATTGTAGTATCTGTAGATATTGTCAACCATGTAGCATTTCAGTGAAATGACTGAATTGTGGGGCATTAATGACTCACACTGCAAGAACGGAAGCACAGAAGATTAATACTGTATAACTTGTTTGGCAGATTAGTTTTCAGGAAATGTAGAGACCAGTGAATATGGCAGCTGCATTATTAAAATACTGTATTCGAGCCCAGGTCAAATTGTTCATTCATGCATGGAGCAACTTAGCATTAATTGAATCATTACATTTTTTAGATATTTTAGGTCACCAATATTCTTTGCTTCAGCACTTGAAATGCCTGATAAATTACAATATTCACAAGGAGCAAGCATTTTGACAGGGGAATGCCTTATAAAGCATTTGTATGTGAGTGTTCACTTGTCAGGTCAATGCAGTAATAAAATTGCACTGGTAGAACTAAGATTTTGTCTTAATTCTAATGTCAGGCAGCCTGTTTGTGGAGGGGTTTAAAGATGATTAGTCAGGTAAAATTATCTAAGATTATATAAAATAATAGAGGTTATGTCTTTTTTTGTTCTTGTTAGTCTCGTAATGCTTGTGTTAGATGAGAGATGTTCTTGATGAAGGGTTAAGAGAGTTTATTTTCTTAATTAATAAAAAAAGGAGAGGAGGGGAGGGAGAAACCAGCTCATGTTCATTAAGTAGCTTTACATGAGTCCTGATCTCTCACTTCAAGAGAATGGAAAGGAAAATTCTTTTTGATATAATTTGGCTTTTTTCATATAAAGTAGTTTTTGAAAAGCAAATATTTCCAGCTCTGAGGAGTGTATCTAGATGTGATTCATGTTAGACTTGGCCAAAACAAATAGGAGTAAATAGATTATTTCGAAGGAGCATGCTGTCAGATTTCTGTTCTTCACTTAACCAGGCAGAGTTCGCCTATTCTTTAGTGGGTTAACATTCCTGAGGTTTCCTGACACCTTAGGTGTGCGTAATTTAGAACAGGAACCTGTTCATACTTACTAGGACAAGTAAAGCTGTAGAAAATCGTTCCATCAGAGGAAATCACATAGTTATTTCTCCCACAAGGTAACCTTCTCTTTTGCAGAACCTTTCTTTAAAGCTTCACATTCAGCTTCAAAATGCCCTTTTCCAAAATTGCTTGCCCCAGATCCCAGTGCCATTTAGGAGAGTCATACCTCCTATGCTTTATTTGCAATGACCTTTGAGCAACTGAAAATGCTGCCAACTCCTTTAGGAAGTGTGGCTTTGAAATTTCAATTTTGGTCTATGTCTGCAGATAAGTAAATGTGATTATGCCTCAACTCTAGCAGTGATAAAATTGATACTGACCTTTTAGAATGATAGTATTTTATAGTCCTACTGAGCTTCACTGTAGAACCTGACAAAGGACCACCTGAAAGTGCACCAGTCACCTGTAGATTATATAGAAGCTGAAGAAACAGCTCGATCAGCCTTGGACTGGATGCTCAGTTTAAAGGGGGGCAAAACCCCAATTCTGCAATTCAGCTTAGACTGTTGTATTTTTGCTGTGATGAGCATGAACCTGATAGTTAATGGGTGGTGCAGTTCATTCTTACCCGATTGTAACCTTCTTGTGGAGTCCTCAGGACTGTATAATTTCTGACTGTGTTACTCTAAGTCATCAGGAGTTATGCAGCTTTTCATTACTTTTGTGTCCTGTTTCTTCTGAGTTTATTTAGGTGCCCTATAGCAACTAAGTCTTGTGTTGAATTCTTTAATCATATAAAGTAATGAAGGTTTCAAGCATGACTGGATTTTTTAAAAATATTTTTTTAAAAAATTTTTAAACCTGTGCAGAATTAATAAGACTGAAATCAAATCCATCCAAAGAAAGGCTTAAATGATAAAATATATTGCAATAATGATCTTCCCAGTTTTCTTCTGATTGCCAGTCTGAGTCTTTTAACTGTAGCTCAAAAATCTGGAACAAGTATTTTGGCATAGCAGTTTGTTGTAAGGAAGATTTAATAGCTTGTTATGTCCTATTTCTATAAACAGAAGTCATTTAGAGTTCAGCAGATATATTTAGAATCAGCATTTGTGCTGGTAGTTACAAGCTAAATAAAATAATCTTTGAAAAGCTCAATATACAGAAGGGAATATGCAGGTTCAAATTTACCTCACAACTAGTGCTCTTTTAAGAGACGTAGGCATTTTCACAAACAGGAGCCTCCAAAAACTGGTGTCGCATTTATGATTTTATTTACAAATCTTTTTACTAATGAGTTTGTGTTGCATGCAACTGTAACAGTTCTAAGAGAACTGTGTGGTTACTGCTGAACCACAATCTGTGTCTGCAATCTTTACTCTGGCAAAATCCCCTGATCTTCATGGAGGGAGATTTCACTGACTCAAGAATTGCAGTGCAAGGCTCAGTGAAATGGACAGCTCTGGAGAGGTCTTCTCTACTTTCAGCTGGTTTGGGACAAAATATCAGTAGAAGTTTACACTGAGTGATTTGTAATCCAATCTCTGATTTGTTGACTTCAAGGTATGCGTGACATCTGAGAAACATATGCAAAGTCTGCTTAAGTTATGAGTTTTATAGCAAATAGTAAATGAAAACCATGTGACCTTTTAGTCTTGCTGATCATGTGCATAAAGATGTTAATCTGTTGACCTGTACTAATCACAGTATCAGGGCTCTTGCTCAGGGAATAGTAAGCACAAGCTCTTGCATACTTCTTCTACTGTGTTTTTTTTAATGAAAGAATTTTGCAATTAAAATGTTTGTAATCACGCCTTGGTGCAATTTTTGCATATTCTATTTTGGAAAAGATAAAAGTTCTTTTCTTACAAAAAAGTTTTTACTTAGTGGTGCAAATCAGGGTCCTAGTTCAAATTTCAGTTGTTACTGCTGCCCTGATCACTGACTCTGGCCAGGTTAGGTGTGAAGTTTCATAGTTTGTTATATCATTTCTGATATAGATTTTCCCAAACACTCAGGAGCTTGAAAACCACTAATTAAAACCATATTAGATGTTGCACTTAAATGTCTTTTTCCTCCTATATTTTAAGACTATAGTAACTGTTGTAATTTCTTTTATATTGTGTCCATGTTTTCAGCATCACAAAAGATGCTACCCGGTGTTGTGATTGTGCAATCCTTAAAGAAGTATCTTGCAAGGATTGTTTTGCAAATAACTAAAACCTTCATTTTCTATTCTCATATCTAACCTGGTCATTTTTAAGTTTTTACCATGTTTGAATTCTGATTGTGAGCCTCAGAGAAGTTTCCATGTAAGTGTGTCTTATTTAAAGTGTCAATACTGAAGAGGGAAAACATCAGTACATTTTTTTCTCGTTACCTACAGACATTATAAAATCGTACTTTGCAGTGTTGGTGGCTGCTCAACCAAGTGTCTAAAGCATGAAGTTGTACGCACAGATGAGTCCTGTGATGCCCCTTTGTCCACTCATCATACTGGAGTGTTGGGAAGAGGGCTGGCCATGTGGCTGACTGTTGGCAAATCTGGGAGCAGAACCAAACATGCCGAGTGTTTCCCCACTTCAACTGCTCTGGGACTCTGCTTGTGGGGAAAACGATATGCTGGTACCAAATGATGCATATGATGTGCAACACAAAAGTTTTCCTGTGTTCGGTTTGTATGACATGACCTGTGGGCTAACTGAGGAAAACATCTCTGAGAAAGTGCTGTATCTACATATACAAGTGTTCCTATTGATATGTTATTTTTCTAAGATTTTGCTGAGTAAAGCTATTTCCATACATAAGCTTTTTGGCCATCTGCAACTGCTTGTCAGTGAGCCTGGTTTGAGAACACTGGCTGTAATTGTAACCTCAGGAATGTGTGACCAGCTCGCGGCCAGCTGTGCATGCCCTGACTTTTCCCAGGTGTTAAGATACATGGCCACTTTTGTTCGCCTTAACCAAAGGGGAAAATACGGCCCTTGTTTTTCCCCACCTTGCACTAAGCCTTAAAACTGCTGGGTTTTGTTATTTTTTAATAGGTCGTGGCAAACAACTACGGGAAGTCGTCAGTGTTGTTTAATTACTGGATGTGTGTGACACAGTGTGCTGTATCTGTGTGATAGTATGTACTTAGAGAAATACAGAAAGGGCACTCAGTGCACCATGGCCTGGCTATAAATTAACAGTGCTGACCCTGCAAATCATGTAACTGCTCTTTTATTTTTGTTGTTTGAAAAAGATTTTACTTAGGTGTCGATAGCGTAGTTATTCCTGCAGTTCAAGCCTCTTTGGCCAGAGTGAGTTTTGCTGCATTTTCTAATTGCTTTCATTTTAATGACCCATTTCATGTTCATGGGAACACTTACTACCTGCCTTTTGCTCCAGAGCCTAATTGGAATGCCTCCTAAATCCAACACAGAGTGGTCTGCATAGGGTGTGCTGCATTTTGTCTTTACCTGTGTGGCATTTTTTATACTCAAGGTGAGGTCTGAATAGCTTGGAAGCCATATGTATGAGCACAGGTCTCCTACCTAGAGGTGCTGGAATGGGAGAGCATTTCTAGTAATCACGAGAGCAAAATTTTCTCCATTGTCTCTGGTGCTTGTTTAGTCAAGGCAAAAGCAAAAACATGAGATTAATTTATGGACATGATAATTTGCACAGTTGTGATTCTTATAAAGAAATAAATCCATGTCTCAAGTCACTGGTGGTGGCGCTTGTTTGCCAACCATTTTTTTTGACCTCCACATGGTAGATATGGAAAAGAAATTAGTTCTTAACTTAGATCAATTCTTTATATGGTCAAAAGAATACATTATCCCTAAAAGTAACCTACCTGTTGGGATCAGTTTTTATGTCCATGAATGAATTCAGACCTCAGAGCACATCTATCTTCTGTAACACATTCTAAGTTCTTGAAGTATGAATTTCTGCCTCTTTTCAAAGCCTGCACTTTTGAGTTTGGTCATCTTTGAATTTAGGAAGGACACATAGACTCTAAACAAGTGCTGGGGTTTTCCTAAATGCTCAGAAGTCAGGGATGAGCACATGTGAAAACTTTGCATGGGCCCAAATGCTTTTCAAAATCTAGTTCTTAGGGACTCAGAAATGCTCATTGCTTAACCCCTGAGAAGTGTGCCAGAACTGTTTGGGGAGGAGGAGAGGAGCACAGCAATCCTGTGCTGGGACCTGCCTAAGCAAGTTCTCCCTCACAGCTGCAATGCTGTGGAGAGTCTTGTGTGATGGTCTTACATGAAAGACTGAATGATGAGCTTTTTTCAAGGGTGTTTTTTGTGTTGAAAGTCCTGGTCTGTGAACCCTCTTTAAAAGGCAGGGACTGTCCACTCTTCCCCAGAGCACACGAAAGAGCTAATAAGTCCTGGGATAAAACTGCATGATACAAATCACTCCTGATTTGTGCCTCTGACTGACATCTCTCCAGTGAGGACTCCCAGATATGGACCAGCACTGTGAGATTCCTGTAACCACTGGTCTTTGGTATTTCCTGTGAAACTTAAACCTAATGTTCGAAATCTGCATCAGCGCTGATCTATTCTGTCCTTTGTTTTCTGTTGTCAAGGTGGCTTTTCTTATTAGCATAAATCACAAAGCTCCTGCAGCAGTGGTGGTGTCTGTATGATATACAGCATCTCTGCTGTGGCCAAGGAATATTTACAAGCCAAAAAGCTCTACTTGGCTTGTGTTGGAGAAGCTTTTTGTTGCTTCTTCTTTCAGTTTCTCTTTATAAGATGAAAGAAATAAGGGGCTTTAAGAGAAAATAATGTAGAATACCATCATGCTTGTATTATTATGCGTGTCTGATGTGAACAAAATAAATTAGCGAAAGGCAAGTGAAATGCAACCCTTTGGACATTCAGAAGTTTATAAGTAACAGTATCTCTGATTCATTACATTAGACTGTAATAAAGAGGCTAAATGACTCTAAATTGTGTGTAACCTAATTGAAGAAATAAGGCCATTCTTGTGAGGTATGGATACATAATGTAAACAATTTCAGAGAGTATTTGATGGTGTCCTGGAGGAAGGAAACTTGGAAACAAGTTTATCTTTCTTTGAAAGCTGCTTAAAGGTGACAGTGGGAAAAAAGATGAGCTGCATGCTTGTTTTTCTTTTTCCTGCTCACCTTTCTTATTTTCATTGTTGCCTTTAATTTTGTTTCACTTAAGCAAAAAGAATTAAAATGCACATGCATATATCTACTAACATCAGATATATTAGTAAGAGTAATTGGTGACAACTGTTTACTTCATATATGAAACCAGCTGATCTATGCATGTGCTTTAGCTTCCTGCTGTTTCTCAGGGGCTGGTGTTGGACAAGCAGTAGGTGTTTCTGATGCTGTCTTCCTTTCTGTGTATCTTTATGGTATTTATTTGTTGTTATACCAGCTGAGATGATCTTGAGCACTTTCTGCATGAGGATTTAGGACTCCCTGGAGTAGGAAACATTTTCTTCCTCTGGCTTTTGAAGGATCACTAGGAATCGCTCTGATTCTGTGCAGCTTTCAGTCATGTTGCCTTCTATCACATTTTTATCAGAAGTTGCAGACTGAGTAGTATTAATCTGCTTAGTAGTTGGGTGGAAGCAGGGAACAACTAGGAGCTGGGTTTTCCCTGCTTCCCATAGTGGCATCCAAACCAGTTAGCCTTGCTCCTGAGGGCTAATACAAATTAAAGGTCCTGAGCACTAGGGGTTGTTAAAATTCTCAGAGGGCTCTTTATAAGATGTTAACCCCCGTGGTCTGGCCAGGCTCCAAATGGGGTAATTACATTCTTCCTACCTAAATTCCCCCTGCAATTGCAATTCGATGTGCTGGTATTCCTCACTTCCTCTCCTCTGCCGTGCCCCGTGGAACAGTTGTTGCATTTCATCCCAAAGGTACTTGCTTTCAGTGACTGATGGAGTGATCTGTGTGTAGACTCCATAAAGCATTTTAAGAGCCTTTTGGATGAAATGAAATTTATGATGCTTATTTTTTCTTTTTATTATTTTTAATTATCTGCTGTTTAACTGGGTTAATCTGAGCCCTGAATGCGTGTGAACTGTGTGCAACAGACCTGGAATGAAACAGTAATCAACAACTGTTCATTCCTCGTTGAACTTCTTCCCAGGATTTTTTTAGACAGAAGAAGTAACAGATCAAGCTAAAAATATAGGAAGCTTTTCTAAAGGGTTCATTACAAAACATGAAGGCTATGAACTATATAATAAGGCTAATGTGACTTTTGCCCCAATTGAAGTACAAATGGAATTGTGTATATAGCGTTTGTCCTGCTTAGAGATTCTGTTGTAACCTTAAGAGCAGCATCTAAAAACATATGTACTAAAAGTTACTCTTTTTCTACTGCTTTTTATACTAGAAAAACTTTTTGTTATAAAGACGCTATAATTTTCATTAAGGTATTGCATCCTAATTGTAAGTAGACTCATTGTGTATTTAAATGTTGCCTATAAGCAATCAGGTATGTAGTTAGTACTTAATGTTTGACAAGATAGTAGGGAGTATCTGTATGTTTGTGTATATATATGCATATATACAAATATAGAGACCTCAAATACAGTTTTCTCTAAATATGGGATTTGCTTGTCATGTATCTGCCCTGTAAACAGGATAAGGCCATGTTGGGGGAACATCTTTCTGTTTAGCATTAACTCTCTTCACTCTTGGAGTGGTTCACACTAAGCCTAAGTGCTCTGCATAGGAAATTTCAGGACAGACACCAGTCTGAATGAGCTGAGCTTTTGTTTCTTGGTGCTTAGTCCGGTCTGTTGCAATATGACAGGCCATAGCATTGCACATGGGATTAGTTAAGCCTAAACAGTTGCTTAGGTCAGATATTTCTCCTCTAGAACATCAGCAAATAGGCTTCAGGTAGGAACAAAAGGTCGCTATTTGCCATAATGCCCTCACTAATGAAGGGAGGTGGCTCAAGGTGGTCTAAGCAGGTGAGCTGCTTGCTGTGCTGCAGGGGAAGTTGAAGATTTTGCAGATGAGTTGTCCAGTAGTGCAAGATATATATTTCCAGTCCCGCATGGGAAAAATCAGTAGGACCCTATGCCAGAGAATGTGATACACTACCTGAGCTTCTGAGGGAATTCTTCACTGTCTCAGTGCAGATCTCCCAACATCCCAATCCCTGCATCACCCAGTCTTTTTCTGGTGCTTCTGGGGAAGGCTAAAAAAAGTAAAAACAATAAACAAAGAGAAAAACCTCTTACCTATATTTTATTAAAGAAAAATAAAATATATATATCTGATATATATATATATGTCTAATACAGTAAGTTTGAAAGCCTGAAACTTAAAATACCTTTGCAAGGTTTTCCATTGTGTTTCAGTGAAAAACACTATTAAAAAATATCAGGTATCTTTCTCTCTGGTCTGTGATGAAAGCTGGAATAAATTTAAATGTTTGACACCAAATTTAGCTCTACTACTTGCTCCTTATAAAGGAGCCTACACCAACTACATAGCCAGATGTTCATATGAGTTGTACCTATATAATCCTGCTCAGTGGGGCTTTAGTGGATTTTAACTTGAAATGAGAAATTCAGTTCTTATGCCTAGGATCAATTCAGACATACTCTTACTTAAAACCAGTTTGCCATTTAGGATTTAAATCAGCCATTTGTATAGTTTTAGTACTGTAATCTTTAAGAATGCGCATTTTTAATTGCAATGCTTAAAAGGAAATGTTTGCATAAAATGCAGCTGTGCTGTGAAACATTTCTCTTATGATCATTTTTAGTTACCGTGACCAATGCAGTTTAAAAGTACATTTAATTTGTAAATCTATTACAGAAGGGAATTTGTTATTTTTAATTCATTTCTGTGTAGTAGGAAATCTGATAGAATAAGGCAGCAAAGACTTTATTTAAATGGAAGATGATTAATTGCTAGATATTGTAGAGATGCATACCCCATAATTTTGTGCGTCTCTGATCTTTCTAGCTTTTTTTGTTTTGTATATTTCTTTATCTCACCTGACACAGTGGTATAACTTTTTAAGCATCCATTTTCCATTAACTTAATTGGCAAATTAATTTTTCAGAAATTAATATCAAAATCCAATTTATTAAATTTGTCTGTATTCTGAATTATTTTTAGTCTTGATTTTTCTATTCTTTCATAAAATAGTCTCTAGAATTTGTGCTTCCCCCCTCAAAACTATCATACTTTATTCTTCTGCAGTAAATTCTCCCCTTTGCTTTGTGTTTGCTCCTCCTGCTTCTAACATCCTCTCTCTCTGGAAAAGAGGGATGTGTTCTCCTCTTTTACTCATTCTTAACTTTCTGATTGTCTCTTTGTTACCCACAACTCTCTGGGTGTTCTTTTTGAACTCTCTATCTACAGCTTCTTTTCCCTGTTGCACTCTGTGCTCTAATGAACTATAGTTAGAAATGCCTTTTTGTTGCACTATAAATTCAATTTTATAGAACTCAGTAGAAGCTTTCATATCTAATATTGAAAGAAAAAGGTTTATTCCCATTTCAGTTTTATACTTCCTTCTTCCCCCACCCCCCACTGATACCATTTTTTTCTCAACCTGTCTCTAGCATTTGAAACTCAAAAATATCCTTCTGTAGTTGTATCTAATTAAGCACAGAGTTTGCTAATATTCTAAAATAGGTGCAAAATTCAGTGAATTTGCATTAAGTTTGGGGTATTTTAATAATTTCCCATACTAACGTCCTATTCACTGTGGAAAACATGCTTCAGGAATTTCAAAAAAAGCAGTAAGTGACTTCTCTCAGAGCCCCATCTCCTCATATATAGGAAATTGTGTAGTCTACCCAGAAGAATAAATTATTGCAATTCATTGGAGTGAAACTGTACCAGTATCTATACCTTCTCCAAAAATCCACCATCATTATGGGATATAGTCCTTAATGACTGCTCTAAATTCCATTTTTTTACAAATATTTTGTTAACTTGGGTGTGGAGACAGGTGGGTATTTACACAAAAATTGTGTTGTGCTCTTTGGGAAACCAGCCATACGAGGAATCCTCACTTGAACTGAAATTGAGATAAATAATTTGAGGGTGACCTACTTAAGGTTTGAAACAGTTAATGCTCTCTTAGGAGGAGATGAGGAGTAGATAAATGGTGAACAACTGGGAAGCTGGCTCTGGAGGACATGCTAGTGAATTTGGACACCGACTAATCTGTTGTGGCTGTTGCTGGCACAGCAAATAACAGCATAATGCAAAACCTTCCTGTTTCTTCCCACTCTGTCATTTTAACTTCCCACCGAGGGCAAGCAGCGGCCACAGCCGAGCCCTGAGCAGCACAAGTGGGAGCAGCAGCCTCCTTCTCTTCCCTGTGGCTCTTCTGGCTTGTGTGCTGACTAATGCACAGCAGAACCTGAATTTGGGAGGTTTTACCCCCTCTTGGCCAGCCTGGGGTCAGTCTGTGCCATGAGATGGAGCATATGACCTGTGAAGGGGTGTGAGCTACAGCCACAGGGCTCCTGTGTGCCCAGGGGCAAAACTAGACACCTGTAGCTGGGTTAGGTGTATCATCTTCCCTGTCTGCATTGGCAGAGCTACTGGACTCATAAAATTCCCTGAAGAGAATTGCTAGTATGGAGACATGACCATTCAGAATCATCTCCTTCTTTTTTCTTATTAACTTTTCACACTATTAAGTGTTGTCAGATTTGGTGTTTTGGTGCTTTTTCTTCTGCCTTTTGAATATGTGTAAAGATGAAAATGTGTATATGTGACTTCCTCAAAGTGTTCTAAATTACCTTTAAATTAGCTGTGTTGGTTCTCCTAAAACCTGATCCTTTGCCTTGTCTTAGAGAGGAGTCACACTCCTTTGAACTTCCCAGAAACTTAGTAAAGTAAACCAAGTAAAGTAACCAAGTAAAGTTTGCCTACAGTTTCATCATCTGGTTCAGAAGTTGTTCTAGCACTCTATCTCCTTTTAAATATCTTTTTTCCTTGACTAATCTAAAGTGGTCTAAATGTAGCATCGACCCTTTTTCCTAAGGGCTTCAATAAAATGGAATTTATCCTCTGCTTGCTCATCTTAGATATCCCAGTTGTCCATTTTGTCATAGGTTACAAATATGTGGTAAATCACTTGCTGAAATGTTGTTTTGTTTCTGAAGCTCAACAGTGGTTTGTTGTCAAGGTGTATATTTGAAGGATGATCCCACCCTGTTCCTTGCATCTTCTTGGGTTTCTGGCTTACATGTGGTGTCAAGATGATGTGAAAAGCATGTGTGACTAAAAAGTGTGTTGTGATGCTCTTGAACAATATGAAGTCAGTAAAGAATATGCAGAGAATCTAATATATATAATATTTGAAGTATAATAACACACACTTCATTCTGAAAATATGAAATTTCTTGTGTTAGTATATTGCTGATGTGCTAGTTTTGGGGGTACGAGTCCTGGAGGTGTAGGGAGTGATTGTTGCAACCAATGCTGCCACCACCTGCCCTGTGGGTACCCTCTCCACCTTTGTATCCAAAGAACTAAAGATAAGGTACCATCAACCACATCATCTTCCCCTCCTGCAAACCACTTTTGCAGTATTCCATGTTCCAAGCAGGAAAGGCTATCATGGGGCTGCCTTGCCCTCAGGTATGATCATCATCTTAATGGACCCATTCTTGACTTCATGGGTTGTTCTGTCACCAAATCCCTTTTTAGCACTGCTGACTCTCTTGGCTCTGTCCCATAGAGCACCTAAAGGAAATGTTCTCTGAGCTGCTTCTCATCCGCTCAGCTTGGTTTGGTGGTATTTTTCCTCCTCTATTCAGTGTAGGTGTAGGGCAGAGTCCCTGCTGTCCATGTTCTTTCTGGATGCTTTGGCAGTGCACTGTGCTGTGCTCCTGAAGGCTGCCCTCTGGGAAGCCACAGCTCCATCTGAGTCTGCCGACTTCTGAGTAGCCCCGGGTGGCTTTTGTGTCATTGGACCCACACTGAGAAGCCACCTACCCAGGACTGGGAATTTTCAATCAGTAAAGCCTTCTGGATGGCTAAAAGAGATCATGTGAAAAGGATCTTGTGGAAAATATCACATAGCCTATGTTGTGGGAAGATTGAAGTGTGTTCTCAAGTTTCTGTAAAAGGTAGTTGTAGACTTTCAATGTAACCACATGATTTATCTTCTCTTTTTCCTCTCTTGTTTTATTCTGAACCATGCTAAATTTCATGCTGTATAGAAAGTTGTTTGTGGTTCAGTGTAGAGAAAAATTGTTTTCATTGTTTCCTTGAACTTTTCCATACCTTCCACGTCTTTGTGCCTGCCCCATAAAAGTAGGTTTTACCAATCCTGTCTTGATAAATTCAGTCCTCATCTGTTTCAGACTCTTCTAACTATATTAAGACTAGCTATCAAATAACAAGGAACGTGTTGAAGTCCTGTTCCTCTGAGGCTCACACAGTCTATGCTGCTTCCCTGTGAACTTTCAGCAGTTCCTTGGGGGTTTTTGGGTGTTGCTGTTTAGTTAGATTCATACATCATTTTTTTATGTCTTGATGCAGAATTGTAGAAAGGATTGGTAGTCTGCTCTCCTTGGTCTTCAAATAGCATTTTTCTGTCTGAAGCTCAAGGTAGATTACTTTAGAATCCCACAGATGAGAGTCCATGGGCAATTGTTTGGGGAATAAAGTTCATTTATGCTGAAACATTTTACTGCAAAGTTAATTTGTGTATAGTTGCAATGATCCTTGTTCTACCCACCCCACTGCCTGTCATCCCAATTAGCTGAAGAAATACAGATTAAACACTCTGAAGTCCAAGTCTTGTTAAAAACAAACCAACCAGTCAACCAACCCTGCAGATGTGCAGTTAGGGCTCTGTTATCCTTATAAAGTAATGCACAGTTACACCTGAAGGAACATTCATGCCAAGAAAATCTAATTACAGGCATGTAGCAAATATGCAGCTGGCACAGATTGGTGTGGGCAAAACATTTTCAAGATCTATTCCTCTGTAAGTATTTTTGTCACATTCCTTAAGAACAGGAAACAGTCTGACAAATTAAGGGAAAATAGATTGACCATAGCTGGTAAGCAATGACTGGAATTGATCAGAATCTTGGGGTGGTGAAATTCATACATTTTCCTTATGGTCCTATTTGCTTCTCAAATAACCTCCTGTCTTTTTTTGTTTCAGCAGTGATGTCAGTTTCTTGGATAAAATTTAGCAGAAGAACTATATTCATTTTAAATTTCCCCAGTATTTCCTTACATCATGTTATGGCTCTAAAATAACTAAATATTGTCATCATGTTTGGTTTGTGCTTTTGATTTCAATTCCCAAGTTGCATAACTCTTAAAACAGTTCAAGCCTGATTCAAACTCCTGGAGCAACTGTAATACTAAAAATGAGAAGAGGGATTGGTAAGTGTTTGCATAAATAAAAATGCCCTTTGCCTCCGCTCCTGTACTTGGAAGGATGCTTGTGTAAGTTACTGAAGCTGAGGAGTAAGATCAGCAGCAAAAGACAATCTTCAGTGATGATGTGTCTGTTGGAAAGGGGCATCTAAGAGAAGGTTGCTTATGTATATTTGGTGTAGGTCAGCAGCTGGGTGGCTTCGAAGAGCTTCAAGGAAATGCTCAATGAAGGCTTTCTTTAAATCACAGAAGATAGGGTGTGCTTGGCAAGGTTTTGGTAGTGGGGGTGCAACAGAGGTGGCTTCTGTGAGAATCTGCTGGGTAGTAGTGCCAGTAGGATGAAGTGTTTAATAAAGGGAGGAAAAAACTGTGCAATTGCAACCAGAGAAGAAAGGAATGAGAATGCATGAGAGGAACAGCTCTGCAGACACCAAGGCAGTGAGGAAGGAGGAGGAGTGTTCCAGGTGCCTGCAGTCCGTGGCAAAGACTGTGGTGAGGTGGGATGTTGAAGCAGAGCCCTGTGAAGAAGGGAGGGCTGGGGGAAGGTATTTTTAGGATTTGGTTCTCTTTCTCGTTATCCTCCTCTGATGTGATTGGAAATAACTAATTTCACCAGGTCCAGGCTGTTTTGTGTGTTACGGTAAAGTGTGAGTGGTAACTCCCTGTCCTTATCCCAACCCACGAACCTTTCATTATATTTGCTCTCCCCTGTCCAGTTGAGGAGTGATAGAGCAGCTTTGGTGGGCTCCTGGCATCCAGCCAGGGTCAGCCCCCCACACTGATGCAGGAAGGCAAAATGGCAAGTGCCTTTGGGTTTCCCTGTAATTTACCAAGTGAAGACTTAGACTGTAAGAGGGCAGTGAAGCAGGCATAAAGGAAAGGGAGTACTGCATGAATGTATTTAATCAGATGTAGAGTCAAGGTAATGATGAGTAATGATGAATAATGACTAAATACATTTGTAAACAGGTGCAAAACACTTTTTGCCCCTGCCTGGAGAGCTGCCACTGTTATGTGATAGTTCAGTATTTCAGCTAGAACTACAGCTGGAAAGGCAATGATATTGAATAATTTTCATTATCCATTCTGTGCTGCTGAAATGAGCATAGCCATGTAAAATAATACTGAAATAAACTCATCAAATAGACTTTGTGAAAAGCTTTACAAAACTGGATATTTTTTTTGGTCAGTAATTGTATATTTGTGGAAACCCTTCAAAAGAGCTCTGGGCTGATGATTGAGTTTTCAGTTAATTTTTTTTAAACCCGTGTTATTTAAGACTGCACCTATAAAAGGCCTCACCCCTGATTTTGTCACTGCTGCTGCTCTCTCGTGTGCCAAGTGGCTTTTGAAAGTGGATCACTCACCAGGGCAGTCCAGTGGCAGCTCCTGATGGGATTCCAGTATTACTGTTACAGCATGGGGACTCTGGTGGAGATGCTGCATGAACTTGCTGCAGAGCTGCTGTCCCTCATCTAGGACAGTTAATGACACTTGCCAGCCTAACACTAATCAGAAAATTAGCAATTATTGGTTTTCAGATTGCATTTCTTGGCTTCACTAGATTCATGCTATAGGTGTTCCATTTTGGTGTGATCATAATGTTGACTTGTTATTCAGAGCATCTATTTTTATGCATCTAGCATCTATTTGTCTGATAAAAACCTGCACAGCAAAGATTGTAATATTCCTGAGGCTAGAAGGAAAGTAAGAAAACATCACGGGCTAACTGAGGATTATTATTTTAAATTCAGTATGGCTTGTAAATGCAAACTTGAACTTGGTTTAAAAGCCTGAGTGAAGAGAGGTTCTTAATAAATATTTCTTCTAGCCTTGGACTTCTGGACTTGGGAAATAGATGAATGTGCAAGTGCTAAATATGTAATACAGTTTAGCTTTCCACCAATTTTTGTTTCCTAGCTGTTTCTAAATGTTTGGCTCAGCATAAAGGAATGTAAATATGTCCAATGTAAACATCCTATTTAGAATGCAGTATATTATCTTGCCTTGACTGAGTTGTGTTTCAGCTTGAATAGTATGATGTCAATATTGAGAAGGCAGGATACCAAAATACAACTGACCAAGGCATTAAGAAAGTGCTAAATTTTGGGAAGACAAATTCATTGGAAAAACAAATAACAGATTTGCATTATATCAGTTAATAATAGATATAATTTATTGCCTTGGAAAATCTGTTCTGTATTTTAAATGGGATTACCACTGGATTCAGAAGGATGAAAACCACTGCTGAAACGTATCAGATTATTCATGGCCCATCAGAGAACTGTGCACTATGGAAAAGCAGGTGTCTCCTTTCACTAGGAAGGCTTCCCATTACAGGAATAGGATTCAGAAGGACACATGGATGCCTATGGAATCCTAAAAATTTCTGCTTCCTGCTCCTCTACATCTTTTTTCAACAGCCTTTTGGCAAGATTAGGAAAAGTTGTGTTTACTTGAGTTCTGTACTTACATACCAAAATTGCATTCTCTTTCAAGCAGTTTTATTTTGGGAGACTGCTCCTTCCTGATGGTAATTAAAAAACTAGTAATTTAATTTTTTACTGTCACTTCTACATTAATGCACAGGGTGTAGTGATAAAACCATGCAAACTTCTTCTAAGTTAGCAATATTAAAATAATTTTTGCAACCATGAGTAGGTATTTTACAAAGAAAAGCAGCGGATCATTGTTGAGTGCCCATTGGTGCTCAACATAAAACCAAATGCAGGGGTCTTTAGGGAAGCGCAAGAATTACCAAAACCTGCATGAAGGTCCTGGAGGAAGGCTGAGAGGCTGGCAGCTTCATACCAAATCATACCTTGTGTTGCATGGCTGTTCTTTGGGAAGCTCATGGGGGCGATAGCATGTTACCCATCCTTGTCCCATCAAGGAATGATTTGTATTTTCTCTCTCCCTTCTTTTTTACATTTCAGAATTGAAGTGTATTTTGTTCTAAAAGCAAGTGTTTGCCATCAGAGGTTATTCTGGAACAGCTCTTAGGTAATGTTTTGTTCTCTTCAAGCTGTTTGCAGTTTGTGTTCTTGGTGAGGACCACTAAGTGTCTGCTGTTAGTAGTCTCTGCTTCCAACACAGTTCTTCAAGCAGTGGGTTGTTTTTTATCACCTGATAGTTTTGGATTTTTTTAGCTTAAGGGATGGAAATTGAATTTCCAGTTGAATAGAGGGTGGTGACCAGCTGGTGACAAAGAGCTCAGAAAAATGGACAGATTGTAAAATGTTTGGCACTCTGTGCTCTGAGATTAGGTGTCGACAGCATTTCTTGGAGGTGATGTGGAGTCTCGGTGAAAACACCCTGGCAGCTTTTTATCCAAATCACAAAGGAGTGTTCTGAGACAGTGAAAATCCTGAGGGAATCTTAGCAGTGGTGTGCTCAGAGTAGCTGTATCACTTCAAGGTGCAGTATTGGGCTTGCCCCTGTTTTAGATCGGGTTACTTGTTTGGAAATTGGACTTCCACAGCCGGGAATTGCACACCCATACATTGGCCCTGCAGAATAGGCTGTTGTAAACTATATTAATGGGGGAGGGAAGAGGAAAAAAGTTTTAGAGTATTGCAGTTTCCTACTGCTTTTGGAGTCAGTTCACCTTCTGGAATAGTGCTTTTAGAAGCAAACACTGTATTTCCATTATGGATGTATCCTCACTGAAACACTTAAGATACTCTGTTTCTCATTCAGTAGGTAATTTTTTTTTTTTTCTCAAAGGCATTCAGTGGTGTAGGATCCTTCTGCTCTAGCAGTGTGTGCACCCAGTAGAATGAACCTAGTTTAGTGAAGAATAGAGCTAGTCAAAGCTCAAAAATCTTAAATATTCTCTCAGTACATGTTTGGAGGTGGAGAAATTATTTAATTTTTATTTCTCTAGAGTTGTATAAATTTTGTGATATTAAGTTATACTGTGTCAGTGTGGTGAGTTGACCCTGGCTGGACACCAGGTGCCCATCAAAGCCACTCTATCACTGCCCTCCTCAGCTGGACAGGGGGGAGAAAATATAACAAAAAGCTCGTGGGTCAAGATAAGGACAGGGAGAGATCACTCACCTATTACTGCAAAAGAGACTGGACTTGAGGAAATGAGTTTATTACCAATCAAATCAGAGTAGGATAATGAGAAATTAAAACCAAATTCTAAAAATGCCTTCCCCCAGCTCTCCATTCTTCCCAGGCTTAACTTCCCTCACAATTTGCTCTACCTCCTCCCCCCCAGCAGTGCAGGGAAATGGGGGTTGTAGTGAGTTCATCATCCCTTGTCTCAGGGAAACACTGAGTGTGTTACCAGAAACTGCAGGAAAAGGAGAGGCTGCTTTTGTGCCCCAAAAAGAGCAAGTCTGGAGCATGTATTAGCTTCTAACCTACCTTTCACCATCCTATGGTCATGATAGTTTCGAATGTTTTTATGATTTAGTCCTGTAGGTAGATTTTTGCATAGTTTTGTTTTAAAAGTTAGCTGGGAATCAAGGTGTGAATTAGGGTAACACAAAGGTTGCTGCTTCAAATTTCATAACTCCACTGGTGGGGTTAAGAACAGCCACCATAGCCAGAGATACATTTCCAGATCTCAGCATTTCACGCAGGCTGTCCTGAAAAGAGGAATGGAAAAATCTTTCAATGACTGTACCATTAGTATAGGGTTGTCCTAGTTTCATTGTGAAATCTTCAGCTGGGTGCAGAAGCTCTTTTAGACTTCAGTTTTTAATTAAGGTTATTTTTGTTAGTGCCATCTTGTGATGGTGATGTGCATTTGTATCCACAACGCACATTTAAAGAGGATGAACTTTCTAATTAAGGAATTTACAAATGTTCTGTATTTGAATCAAAATCTATGTATTGAATATTTTTTGCCTTCAATGGGGAAATAGATTAATTACAGATAAAGGGATTAATGTTGTTAATCTGTGATTTCTTTTAAATTACATTTCTATTTCTTTGTATGGTACTTCATGAATACAAATCCTGAAGTCTGCTTTTAGCATCTGGCAAGTCTGGAGTTTTTGAGCAGTGGCACAGAAGATAACAGGGTACCCCTTTGTCAGAGTGCATGTGTATCCCAGCCCGTGGCAGTCAGAGTTCATGCTCACAGTGTTATGAAAAATATATCCTTGAAATACACAACTAATTATGGCTTTGATTGAGGAGTAATCATTCTGCTATATAATAGACCGGTTTAGTGCAAATGTGAGTTGTGAGTGACAAATACACATTGTCCTAATTTTCTTACAATGGTTATTTCAACTGGTAAGTTGTCTTTCTCATTTCTTTGTTTGTGTAGCACTAGTTAGGGAAACAGGAACATGGGTTTGTTGTGCTGCCCTTTTTAGAGCAAGCCTGCCCTGCCCTGCTGAGTGAGGCCATGCATTAGCTGAGAAAAATCTGCTGGATTTCTCAAGGGTGCCAGGTCAACAGCCTCATGATAGGGTCACTCAGTGCATTGAACAACACAGGAGTAAAACTGTCAGAATTCTGTAGTCTTAAGTGTAATTTACTATAAATTATAGCCTGCTCTGTTGAACTCTTAAGCAGGAATGAGACCATAGAATAATGTTGAGGTCAAAGCTTTGTGTTACACCACTTCCACACCTACAGCTTTATGCACAGTCAGATTGTCCTCTAATCACAAATATGTGAAATATAAAAAAATATCCAATTAAAAATTTGACTTTGAGCAGCCCAATTCCACTGTCTTCCTAAGAGTGAGAGTGAAGCTTCTGTGGTTAACAGATATACCCAAAGTCAAAAGGAAAATGGGTAAAAGACACAAAGAACTCAGAAATCTAAGCTTCTGGTTTCAAATAAATGTTTGTGTGTTTCCATCCATTTGCCCATGTAGGTTTTCTGGTATTCCAAACTAAATTTGAAGAATAGATGAAGTGCATCTATTTGTAGTAATCTCTGTAGTGTGATAAAGCAAACCATTATAATAGCAATATTCTCCTATATTTTTCCACATATATAGAATAAAAATTGAGTATTTTAGCACAACTGAAATCTGGAATTGAAGGCTTCTGTCTCACTTATGAAATAATGGTCATGAAATTCAGATTCCAGTCCAGGATCTTGTTATTGAGTCCAAGGGGATTTTATTCATTGTTTTACTGTTTGCTTAAATACGACCATCTGGGCAGAGGGGAAAAAAGAGAATCTTTCTGTGACTCTTTTTTAAAAATAATAATGCCAGTAATTCTTCCAGTTATTCATGCTGCTCAAGCATTATTGGAAAATGTTGAATATTAAAAAAAAAAAATTGTTAAAGAACAAAATTAAGACTTCAGAATTTCACCGGTGACACTTCAGTGGGTTTTTTTCAACAAAAAAATTTACAAGACCTTCTTTATTGTCTGAAGTCCACACAGCTCACAGAGTTGGGGGACTTGCTGGGTATCTCATGACCTGCACTGCTGATGAATGGTAAGAGAAGGCTTAAAAATTAACAAAGGATGAAAATAATACTCCTTCTCCTACCTGATGAATGAGGTTATACCATTCTCTCATTACCTCAAGTAATGCATATTTATTTATCTACATTCAGTAGTAGTACTTTATCAGGAGAGTTATCCCATAGCTTAAGAGCACATTCAACCAGGAGAAAAGAAATACAGAATTTAGAAGTCTTCCCCAGATTTGGGGTTTTTTAAATAGCAAAAATGCAAACACACAGGAAAGAAAAAATCAAACAAAACCCCCAAACTAAAACAAAAACCAGCAGTACAACACAACTAAATGGGAAGACGAATCAAAAGAATTTTGTGTTGTGTAGTTATACCTTTGTTGGACAGATTTGCTCTTAGGGATGATGACACTTAAGGAACTGTGGATTCTGACAGAGATGTAGATGCTTCTGAGTGGCACCTCTGTGTTAGACTTGACTCACTAAAATGTCTGTTTTCAATTTATTCATCATTTGGGCTGAAAAGGGTGTTTTCAGAGATGCCTTTTGGAAAATATTAGTGCACTGTACCTCTTTCCTGTGATTTACAATAGAAAGAGAATATGACTGCCAGGAGAGTTTAAAAGGTGCTGTTCCATCAGTATGTCACCTTCTCAAGTCCCAGAGGAAAAGTTAACAAGTTATTAGTGTTAGTCTTAAAAAGATCATCCTGTTGGATACAGTAGGTGCCTGATTTTATAGAAATAGGTGCAAAATGGAAATTGGTTTGCTCATTAATTAATTACACTTTTTTCACATGACCTTCTGGATATTTTCTCTAGGATACTCAAACTTACATTCTGTGTAGAATGTAAAATGTATTTCTCTATTGAATACAAGTTTAAAACCAGGTACTTCAGTGCAGTATGAGAACCAATGGAACAGGGGCTTTTCAAATCCTGCAAATGCTTATTTTTCTTTCATCATCACAGTTATAATCAAAAACTTTGGCAATTCAAGGTGCTGGATTCTGATTTCCAAGCTAATGCCACATAACTTTGATTTTTGCCAAAGTTTCACAAGCTTTTAGGAAAGCAAGGGTTGATAAAGCTATGTTTTGGTTTGGGTGTTGATATGGGTTTGGGTTTTTTTTCCCCCTTTTGTTATGATAAGTGTTTTTTGTTTATAGAAGAGAACTTTGCCTTTATTTTTCCGTAAAGCTGGCTGTAAGTGCTTACCTATCTTGTGATTTGTGAAATAAAAGGTCTGATGGTGGTAAAGATTCTAAAGACAATACAGTGAAGTTGAAGGGATGTGTTTGTGGAATGAGAACTGTCAGATTTGGCATTCTGATATTGTCCTGTCATACTTGCATCAATGGATGGGAACTGCTTTAGACATGAGAACTTCATGCTTTGGCTCAAGGAAGGAACAGAAGGCTGCTCTTGAAATTATTCCCTTTGAGCTTATCTGTTTCTGGTTGAATTTTCCAGTTTCCTGCTTATTTTAGTTTGTTTTGTGCTCTTGAACTGGTGAAGCACTTACAAAACAATATTCTAATAGAAAAGCTTTTTAATCATTTCACTGACTTCAAACATCAGTTTTGCCTCCTTGAGTTTGCAAGAAAGAATCCAGAAATTTTGCAGCAGAAGAAACAGTTATCAAAATATTGAATTGACTTCTTTATTATGTGGTTAATTTCTGTTTTGCTGTCCAACACTGATAGTAGCAACTCTTACCTCCTAGAAAATTCCCTTTCTGCAAACCAGGTGGGATAATTTCCAGGTTGTGCAGAGGTTGTCCTTGGGTCCCTTTTCCTTTTGGGGCACCCTTCCCCCATGATCCCACCAGCCAATTGATGAAACAGGCCTGAAGCCCAGGGCTGCCCTTCTGTTATTTTTCCTTCCTCATTTCCCTTGCCCTACTGTCCCATAGTTTGGGTTGGAACAAAACAGGTACCCTGAGTCATCACATTCCTGTCCAGGTGTGAGTAGCAGAGCCAGTGACAAGTCTCCTGTGCAGCACATCCCATCCCCAGCTCCACCACCCTCCAGAAATCTCTCGGGTTGCTGGTGTTCTGCACCACTGCCCTTCTAGCTGGTGCTGGGGGAGGTTAAAGTCCCCATGTCAATCTCGGATTGCCAAATTTAATCTAGCCTTCTTTAGAGAAGGCTTCCTCATTTCTTGGTTAGATGTTCTGTAACAGATACATCCACTGTGATGTTTCCCTTAGTGGGAGACATCAATTCGATCCCAATGGCTCTGCAAATGCCTGGAGGATTCGAATTCCCCCTGCATGTTTTCCACTACATATGACTTTGTGTTGTGGCATGTTTTATTGTGAACATGCATTATCAGGTACAGTTCCAAGAGCTCAGTCTCAAGTGGCACAACATCCCACCCTCCCTGTCACTGTAATGAGAAGGATCTAATATGGATATTGCAAGCTGTGGGTGAGCTGGAGACACTGGTGTTTGCTGTGAGCTGGTGGAGAATGTGTTGCTAAATCTCTGAGTGACATCCATGGCAACGCTGCCAAGGAACAATTGGCTTCCAAACCAGAATTAAGGTCCGTGGGAGCGGATCTGGAACAGCCTCGTGAAGGCTGCGTGGCCAAAACTGAGTAATTGCATTTTGTTTTAACTAAGCTCCTTCTTAATCAGAGTCAAGAAAAATTTGTGGAACCAATTTTTGGTTGTTTTTCAGCTAAAGATCTGAAGTTTAGCCATATCTAATCCAGGCAATGGATGCCGAGGATTGTGTTGAACCTTCTATAGACAGAATTTGAACTGAGATCCATTCAAAATGAGAAAAAAAGCAAGAGGATTGTTGTATGTGTTCATGCTGCTCTCATTAGATGAGATTGTTGTATAAGTGCAGTGGGAGATGTAAAGAAGGGGCAGGCAAGGACGGCTACAGTTTCTGAAGCATTTTTGTAAAGGTCAGTGGTCTTCACACAAGCACACTGATAAAAGTAAGGTTTTGGGAGTCTCGCTGTGGTGAAAATAAAGTTGATGGTAAAAGGCACCACTTGGGGTAGGATCTGTTTACAGGCCACGCGTTGCTAAAAATTGTGGTTAAGATGGAAAGCTCTTTTTACTGCAAAATACCTTTTCAGATTTTTTTAAAATGTTCCCATTTTAAAATATAAATGAGTGAATCCCTTCATAAGTTATTTTTTTAATGAGGAGAAGTACTAAAAATCTGGGGTTTTTTCATGAATACTCTTTTCCTTGGAATCTGAAAATCTCTATGTGCTGTTTTAACTTTATTGTGAACATTTTAATGAAAAAGTAGGAGCTTTAAAACTTTTTCCTTTTTTTTAAAAAAAAACAAAACAATTTCTGACAAGCAAAGAAACCTAAGGTGACAGTCACTTTTGGGTTTATCATTTTGTGGCAACTGGACCTTGGGTCTAGGTCTGAGTTGGTTGATAAGGAAAGTTGAGATGGTTGTTTGGGAATGAGAGTAAGATGCTCTTAGAAACCAAAAGGGAGTTCTGTGAGGATGCTTTAATAGTTTTTCCAGTTTTGATAAGATATCAGAGAGCTGAAAATACATCAGCACAGAAGAGCAGATTAATAAATGAATAAGCCACACGGTACACATAAAAGCTTACAAATAAAAGGTGAGGCAAGTATCCTGAGACAGTGTCAGAGATAACACAGTGGCCTCAGAAGAGAATGTTTTGGGCAGCTGCCTTGTCTATCTCCCTAGGAAAATAGTGTAACTCTAAATGGGATGTGCTGTATGAATGGGTGGCAGATAGAAAAAACAGGTTAAATAAATATTATTAGTTTGATCTATTGATTTTGTTGGAAACTGTTGATATGTAATGTTGTGAGGACTCAGATCCATGAGATCTGACTGCAGGTCAGTGTATAAGGTTCTGGTGCTGTGGCTGCACGCTGTGATGTGATGAGAGGGATGCTCCTGCATTGGGGGAAAGCCCACTTTTAATGTGCTTGTAGAATAATCCCTCTCTCGAAGGAAAAGACTCGATTATGATCAAGCTATGCTGCTGACTGTTGGAACAGCCCACGCTCTTGGTCCCTCTGGGCTCTCCATGATGGGGATTTGTTGTCCTGTCCCTGGCCAACCTGCAGCTTCCTGTGGCAGGTGTCACCGAGAGCAGCGAGGCAAGGGACGTTCTTCCCTGGGTCAGCACCTAGGCTGTGCTCTCCTATGACAGCAGCATACAGTAGGCAGCTGAGCTCAGCCTGAAGGCATGTGTCTGACGTGCCTCCCACTCCCCCGACCACCTGGCACTGTGTGCCAGCCGAAGCTGCAACCTGATGCCATAATGTGTGACAGCCAGGTGTTCACTTGTGCTGTTTCATACGTCAGCACTGCCCAATTCGATGAATAACAACATGAAAAGTGATGATGATGATAATGATGAAAATGTTAGTAGGAGAGCAGATTGCTGTTTGACTGAGATCAGAATAAACCTCTTATTGGAATGCACAGGTGCTAAAGCCTAAAGCAAGTCTTTGCTCTTCATGCTGTTTTGTATGATGCTTAAGAAAGAGCGTTATTTCAGGGTGCTTAACGGTGTTGAATTGGCAGTGCTATCTCCCTAGTACTATTGCCTGGCTGGGGAGATAATTGCTTCTCTCCAAAGTGATAAACTAAGAAGGATTTCTGCAGAAAGAGTTCGTGAATCATGAACATTTCACTGCAAGCTATTAGCCAAGTCATGAGCAATTATGTTTCGGATTGCTACATATTCAGATTATGATGCAACAGATTACACTTAAATTAGATTTGCTTTAAAACATCTTTTAGTTTTGGCACAAGATTTGCTTTAAAACATCTTTTAGTTTTGGCAAAGAACAAAACTTTTCAGTTTAAGCATTCTTAAGGTAGAGAAAGCAAAAGTTTAGCAAATGTCTCCAGTATCATCCTGAATTTGGGAAGATAAAATCGTTCTTGCTGCCTTAGTTTCATCCCATCAATTATTTAACTACTTTAAATTTAATTTTTATATTATCCTCATCCCCTTGGAGCCCATAAGAGCAGACCGTGTTGCAGTTCCCTCCCAAACTGCCTTTTTTTTTTTAATTTCTGTGGAAAAAAACTTGGTGTGTCTACCAAGTAATGCCTCCATAATGCTCTCCCAGATGTTCTTCCCATACCATCATAATCTTTAAGTGCTCCTGTTAATTTCACTGGTGAAATGTGAAACATAATGCTTGGTATTTGCAGGAAATGTACCTTGTTATATTTTTCCTAACTGGGTCTTACCCAAAGACCGTACAGCCTTCCTCAGGAGTAACAGGAAAGACAGTGCTGAACAAGGGCTTGACCCTCAGGTAGGATTCTTTTGAGCTGAATCCCTTCAGCTCTTGAAGAGGGATTGGCTTTACTTTTATAGGCTGAAGGTAGTATGATAAATATAATGGAAGAGCAACAAGAGCAGTAAACTTGTTTATTGACTTGTAAGTGAAAGACATTTCTATGGGAAGAAAAGGTAATACTATTAAGGGCCACTGGTTACTTTTGATGCATAATTAGATACAGAGCTCAGAGCCTCCAGGTTAAGGGCGGATGCATCACAGGTTGACTTGTGGACACTAAGCTATTTGATTTTCTCTGCAAAGTGCTGTTTTGAAAGCATGTGTAGTGTAAATTATGTCCACTTCTGAAGGAGAGTGTTTCCTGTAGCCTCAGAAAGCCTTAGTGGTGAAGGCCAGTGAAAATCACTCAGATTTACACCAACTGCAAAGCTGGTTGCTGATCTTGACACCTCATCTCCAGAGGAGTTCAGGGTTTGTTCTCATCTATACTTCTAGAACACTGAAAACAGACAGTAGAATACCCACTGTAATAGTTCTTCATCCCTCAAGTTCACCCTATCCAGCCACCAAAGAGAATGATTCTGCTTAATTTATAAATACACCTAGTAATTAATTGGAGTAGTTCACTGTTGAATGAACTGCATGTTTGCACTTCTCCATTTATTTTTTTCTGCAAGATTGCTACAACAGATGTTAGCACTAGCACTTATTTTGATTATTTAGAAGGAGCCAAGAGTGAACAGAACTGTACTTCTTGCCTATTCAAATTCAGAAGTTGGCCTGTAGCCTTGAGTTTTTGCTTTGGACTTCATCAGGGCTTTTATAAACTAAAAAGGAGAGAGAATTGGTGCTTTAGTGTTTTCAGAGGTTGTTAACATCTTATTTTTATTGATTTCAAACATGTTATACTTCCATTTCAAGGAAGAGTTATGGTCTTAGTTCTTGCAGGGAAAGGCTGCACAGAAAAGCAAATGAAGTTCCACCAGTAATTTACTGAGTAGTTCTTTGCCACATGCCTTGGTATTAAATCAATGTATAGGCATGTAATTTCTGTAGGTAGCATGGTTGGGAGGTAGCTAAAGTGCAAGCACACAGCCAACTTGGGGCAGTTAAAGCAGATAACTAAGATTTTTCATTACATTTTTGCTGAATTACATAGGTACAATGTTGTGAAATAAACCTAAGTCAAGCTTTTAGTTATTGCTTTCCATAACGTACTGATTCATAATTTTTTTAACTAGTATTCACAGAATTTATAGTTATAAATTGAGGAGGAATAATTTACTTATTGAGTTTGTCCATCCAGTACTTGACATTATAATACCGGGCTTTGTTTTGCTGTAGCTTTAACAAAATATATCTGCCTGGACTGAACTGTCCAAGCCTAATCTCAGGCAGATTTATTTTTTGAGACATTTAGCCAAAAGAGATCATTCCTATCCAAGAATGAGTCAGTTCAATAATCTTTCTGATTAAAGAAGAAACCCCCCAGAAAAACCTTCAAAAAACCCCAAACCCCCAATGAACAACCACAAACCCCAAACCTAGACCCTCCAGGCTTGAGGAAAAGCTACCTAAGGCTGTGAATGGATTTGGCCTTTAGTTCTGCCTTTGAAATCTGCTCATGTTTAGCAAAACAGTCCATCTGTGAAAATTTGCACTGCACTTATGTTTAGTGGTGATTACTTCTGTGTTCAGCTGTTACAGTCCCCAAAGGCTCTGCAGAGCATATTGGAAGGTTTTCCCCTTAACCACAGCATCCAGCAGAAGCAGGATGCTTTGGATCTAGTTAAGGGGCAGGAGGGCAATGCTGCAAGAGGGGCTGTTCCCCCTGTGAAAGGGGCTGTGGGGCAGAGCGGGGAGTATTCTGGGGATGAGTGTTGCCTGGGGTGGAGTGGGATGTGAGAAATGGGGGTGGAAATGCCACTTGAATCACGGTGTAACTGGGACTGGGTAAGAAGTAGGGGTAGAATAGCACTGGAAAAGACCGGGCTCCTGTTGGGAGGGAAAGAACTGAGCAGTAGAACCAAGACTGAAGGCAAATTGAGATGAGGCATCTTGGGGCACTCGAGCACTGCCCTGGGAAGCTGGATTCTACCTGGTTCATTCCTGTGGGATTCTTAGGATGCCAAGCAGGTGCTCTTTATTTCTCAGGAATTATACTTATTGCCTGCTTTCATTATTCTGAATACACAGCTTAGCAGTGAGGTTTGAGAGCCATACAAAGCACTCAGAGATGCTGCTGAAGTCTCTTGGACCTAAGCCTTGCAAATATAAGGAGGTAACAATAAAATGAATCGTTGACATCTCGAGTTGATTGTCTATAAGTACATTAATTATGAATCATTCAGCAGCTAAAATCAATAAGATCTAAGCCCAGTATATTTTCTGTGAACAGCCACTTTTATGTGAGGCCCATATTAAAAACATGGGAGCCAGGATTGCTATATGGTAATTTTAAATTTGACAAAATATAAATACCACATAAAATTTCCATGGAATAAAATCTGTCTGAACATCAATATGAAACACTGATTGGAGGATATTCTTTTTGGAATTCGTATTACTTATTTTCTTGGGTTTGGTTTAATTTTTTCACTGATTCCAGCAAAAAATTCCACGGCTTTTTGTGCAGGGCACAGTTATTCCTAGGCAGCCAATGATGTCACTTTTCTGGGGATAGCTGAATTTGAATTAGCTTTACTTTAGCTATGGTGAGTACAAATAATCATGCAAATGTTGTAGCAGGACTGTGGTGCAGACTGGGTGTATAATTTGCTGTGAACTCCAAAACGTGGGCTGCTGCATCTCTGCAGCTGTTGCTATATGAACTGCCCCAATTAAAGCTAATGAATGCCCTGCTACAGGGTCTGTGATGGAAGTTAATTTGAAGTCTCTGGATGGTTTAAGAGCCTCATGCAAGGAGATGCTATTGATAGTTCACGGGAGCAGGATGGGGCTACTTGGTGCCTGAATGTCACGAGTTAAAAGTCAAAGGGTAAAACCTTGGTCTCTCTTAAAGCCAGTGGAAGTTTTACCATGGACTTCAGCAAACATGGGATTTTTCCCTTTAATGCTGTAACTTTGGGGTTTGGAGAGGGCACTTGTGTTGCACTTTCACTTCTTGTGGCTTCACCAAGAGTCAGTATTCCAAGAGTTTTTAGATTTTTATTTAATCTGATAGTGTTTTGTGGGAAACTAAATTGAAAGTGTATTTAAGGGCCCCAGAGACCTGCTCTGGTGAACTCCATGAGGAGGAGCTGAACATCTGCTTGATGCTCAGACACAGCTTTAGCAGAACTCCTAATCATTCAAAAGAAATGGCAGAAAATCTGCTTTCAAGTTTCAAACCTCATCGCTCAAACTTTAAGTTTTAATGTCCTTACATACAAATTAAAAAAAAGTAAAAAAACTCAATACAAAATATTTACCACTTAGGCAGAAAATATATAAAAGAGAAAGGGAAAGAAATTCAAGCATTTTTGCGATTTTAGGGTGATTTTACACAAAGAAATATTCAAAACTGGATTCTGGAATATAACAAAAGCGTGCATCACACTAACATGAAGATGTTTTAACAGTGGTTGTGTTGTCTTAACAAACACCTGGTTTATCAGTTCTATTTCACATGTAAAATGAAATGGACTTTATAGGAAATAGACTTTTAATTTCAATTAACAATTTTTTGCTATAAGGAAAATGTACAGAATTTGTGTGGAAATCCATGTACTATGTTTACTCAAAATACAGAAAATACTTTGCTGCAAACTTTTAAATATAATAAAATGCATTTAATAGCAATTTTTTTTAGTATCATCATTCTTTATGAATGCAACATTCAAAGTATGGAAATTCAGTTGTGGATCAAAATGACCATAAAAACAGTAACCCAAAGAACCTTATAAACATGTTAACACCCATCATTTATCACAGATGGCTCATGCCAATGTAAAAAACTTACAAAATGTAGTAATTCTCAACATACAGTTTACTTTTTTGCATTGTTCCTACATATTATTTGCGTTAAAATCCAGAAAATTATATTATGAAAAGAATATTGGGGGAGGGTTTATTAAACGAAGGTACAGGTTAAAGTAATTCTTTTCTTGGGATGAACATATACCAACAGTGATTAAAAAATAAACATTTATTTACAAAATATTGATGCATACATATTACACAAGTCAGTTATATCAAAGTGGTTTTTTAAACAATATCTGTAGCAACCAAATATTTGCATTGGTTTACCATAGTGCAAATGGTAATGTTGCAAAGGCAGGTTAGAATGTGGGATTGCAATTTGAATGTTGGACTTCTCTGCTGCCTTCTGTTTGACTACATCTAGAAAACTATTCCTTTTCACTTAAAAAAAGCTATTTCTTACGAATGTTGAGTAGTGTACCTGAGGATAGGGCAAATTCATTATTAATTCTTTCACTTGTATAACTATCTCTATTTACTCAGCCTGCTTATGTAGCACCATTGCCATTGATTACTAACATACTAATGAGAAACAGGAATGGAAACACGCTAAATACACTATGCCATCCCTAATTTCAGGGCTTGTCCATTTACGTGGAATTTCATCTGATACATTTCACAAGTCTGCTCTATATATTCAAGTGTTTAAGGATGATTCCGGTGGTATTGTGTAGTGATGTATATGTTACTAGTATATATTTTCCTGTAAATATGATACTAAGTGAAGCTGTGAAGAAATGAACTTAAAAGCCTGTCCCTTCTGTCCTCAGGTGAGGCTTTTGATTACTTTTGATTTTGATTACCAACGTGCACTGGAACCTGCATGTAAATTTGCGTCCGAATGACTGAATATTGATTCCCTTGTAATGTAAGAACCTTGTGTGTTAAATCCGGTGATTTTGATTGTAGCTTTTCTCTTTGTCTGGCTCAAAACCAGCCATCTGGTAACTCTCTAGTCCTTTAGTTCACCTTCTGTAGCTGGTGCTGCACTAAATCTGTATGATAGCCTATCATGCAGCACACAGGAGGTCGGCAATGCCTGGCGTACGTAACTTCACAGTTTGAAAGACTTGCTGAGGGGGTATAACTTTTTCTTTTTTTTTTTCTTTTCCTTTTTTTTCTTTTTGGTAACTTCCACAATTTACGAGGCGATGGATCTGACGAGGATCTCATGAGCACCCACAGCGATCTACAACCATGGCAGGTATCTTGCCGTAGATTATTTGTTCTTTCCCGTTGAAGTACAGCATGTTTATGGGGGACATCTTGGTGGGCGTGCAGCAAGGGCCAGCCGAGCCTCTGGGGTTTGCCTGGTGTACGAGGTGGGTGTGCGGGTACTTTTGTAAAAACACAAATTCACATTCTCCGGAGCAGTAGTTTGCTTTGTATCTTTTGGGTGCGATAATCCAATCCCATCCAAAAGCTTCAAAATCCACTGTCAGCGGGTAGCGACAACATCGGGATTCTGTCGAGTGCTCGTCGCAGTCAAGACCGAAATCTCGGCGGGACCGTTTTGGTGTGTCTGTAACTCTGACCTCTAAAAACGGGTTCTGTGAGGAGAGGAGAAGGAATTGCAATCATTACTGAGGGAAGCCTAAGCTTAGTAAAAACATGCAAATACATAATGTTTCAGATGCAGGTGTAGCAAATTAAGTTCTGAAATCAAGTTAGCAAACAAAACTTGGACCTCCTGCCAACGTGTTACAGGTTTCTTTGCATTTTCCTGCTGTCTCTCTATAAAGAGCTTTAAGATGTGAGTACTTGCTCCTGAAATCACCACTACCTCAGTGCCAGCATCGTTTCTGTTAACTGCTATAGGAACATCTCAGAAATTTGGAGAATGCTCCATTTTTACCTTTAATGTGGGATTTTTTGTTTCAAAATCCATTATATGAGTTTTAGTGAGTCCTTCTGAAATTCCTTCCATTAAAATTATATTGAGTTCAGGCTTTCTAGGTATCAAGGAAGGTTTCATATTCAGCCCAAGGAGGACAAAGTTTGCTCCTGGGTTGCTGCCATGCTTGAATGCCTGTGTGACTGAATGGATCTTCACAATCACAAGTTTAAAACAGTTCCCAAAGTTCCTCCCTTCTGCACACTGATTTCAGCCATGGGTGTTGGTTTGGCACTAACCAGGCCATCCCATGAAGACCATTCCATAGGAGAGAGGAATGGCCCAGCTGACTTTGTTTCTCTCTTCCAAAACACCCACATTTATGGCTCTGAGCTGTGGAGCTGCTGGAGGAACTGCTGGAGGCACTCCTCCCAAAGGTTCATGGTATGGGGGAGGTGCTTGGTGAGAGGAGCATCCCTGTACCAGGAGCTGGAGGGAGGAGAAGAAAAATTCCCTCTTGCATTATCACCTGTGCTTCTAACCCTGCTCTGGTGCTGAAATGTTAACTTATAGATGATGATGATGGCCATGGGTTATTTACATGTACCATCATTTGAATGGATGGAGGTGGTGAGGATATTCCTCATCATGGTATTGAGCTGGCCTGTTTCAAGTACAGGAGATCCACATCTAACTGGATGTACATTTCAAGTACCAGGGTTTTTCTTTTAAGTTCTTTTTATTTAATCGCATTGTACTGCTGTGAAGTTAAACTTTATACAGCTACATAAATGTGATTTGATGCAATGATCTTAAAGGTCTTTTCCAACCTAAATAGTTCTATATTTCTGCGATCAACAGATTCATCTACTGCACAGAAGTAAAATAATATTCTTTTGTGTTTTATTCAGAAGGAGAAATTACTTGGTTGTGATAAGTTCAGGATTTTTTATAAGTTGTATATGATTACTGATTTGCAGAAACAAATAGTAAGGAAAATCCTGTAGTTTAACTGGTACACTTCAGGTTTATTTTGTTCATCTATACTTACAAAAAGAAACCCACATAGTTATTTTATGCTTTTCAGCACTATGACTCATTTATTGCAGCAAGCAGAATTTCTATACTCAAGCATTTTTAATAGGTGGAATGATGCTCTCTATCACATGCTGAAAGGTACAGAATTTAACATTATGAAGATCTGTTCTCACCTTCAAAAACAGGTAATTCTTGCTGTTATTAATGTAAAATATATGCATAGAGAGTACAAAGAAACTCCTTTGCTTTCTTAGCAATATTGGAGACATATTTCTTATCAATGAAAGAATACAGTGACTATTCTTTTGGCTTGATATAAAATAACTGCTTATTAAGCAGTACTTGCTCTCAAATTTGAAAGCAATATTACTTTGGTAGTCCCATCCATCAGTAATTACCAAAACCTTTTCTAGTTAATGCCTCTCAACATCCCTCTGAAACACTGCAATTTCTCTCAGTTTTTTTAATAGGGAAATGGAGGCAGAGCAATGCTATTGATTTTATCATGATCAGCAAACAAAGAGGGAAAGAATTGGATATACAGAACTTTTATCTTCCATTCCCTAAACAATGCATCCATTTTATCCTTAAACCACAGCTTAAACACTTTTCAATAAAATGGGATTTTTCTAAATAAACTTACCAATCCATCTTCACCCGGTCCTGGGAAAGTTACAGCAAGATTTCGTCCGTTCTCATCAAAAGCTTTTATTTCGATGCCTAAATTGGATTCAGGCTGTTTGAGCCAATTTTGCAACACTGTCTTCACATCAATGCTCTGCCAAATACCGGTGCCTGGGTTCATGTCAAGTTTCAAAGATCGAATTCCAGTATATCTTGTGCCATCTTTCATGGGCTTAATAAGTCTCAGGATCTGCACAAACACCGTTGTAGGTTTTTGGACTTGCCTCAAGTATATCCACAATTGTGCTTTTACTACTTTGTTATATTGTATTTTAGAGCTAAACTTAAAGAAGCAACATTTTGGTTTCCCCTCCATTTGTACAAGAAAATCAGCTATAAATGAAGGGAAAGAACAGATTACTGAACAGGGAACAAGAAAAAAATGCATATATAAACCTGACTATTTTTTTTTTCAGACTGTATAGGAAATATTACAATATGTTATAAAGAGTACCAGTAAGAAAGTGGATTTAACTTAATTCATTTTCTGTGGAAGCTATAGCAACTTTAATGAATGTCAACGAAATTATTATGCTATCACCTACTACCAACTCACTCCTGCTAGTCACCTCCTGAGGACCTTCATAAAACATGCAGAATAGCAACTTTGCATAAGCTGACTCAACACGTGTGCTGATCTAGCTATTTCTAATTTACTACATGGCCTCAGCATGCAACACACCATACAGCACAGGGCAAACTGCACAGACACTCAGGGTTCTTTTCTCCGTGGGGGAAAAAAGTAATTGAGAAGATTAATATAAGGATCACTTTGTTTTCATTTAATTAATACTATAGGGAAGTCCTGTGCAGTGCTGTGTTCCTCCTTCCTGTAGCCTATGATGCAGCTGTCATACCTAGTCATGGCAATATCTTTCCATGCCAGGATAAAATGGGTAGTACTAATCCTAAATGGTGCAGGGCTTTGACATTCATAAATCTCATCACTTAAGATACCTGTCTCTTTAGTGCATTTAAAATAGCTCAAGGGCTTTTTATAAGAAGTAGGAAATGAACTCACAGCAATGAAATACAAGGGCTTTTCTTCACTCTCTGTACTTCTGTAGCAGTTTGATTAAAGATAGTTCTAACGGCTTGAACATAATAGACTGGAATAAAATTGCTGATAGACCTCAGCTTTGTGATAAGGCTGCAGTAGCCTAATGCTATTAAGTGAAAAATCTTAATAATTAATAAGTTGAAAAATTTCACTGAAAGTTACTTTTTCATGGATGAGTACATTTTTAGCTGGTGAGAGCAGCTGATGTTATTCCAGTATGCATATTGTAATGATATCTGTAGCTGCTAACATGCTTTATATGTCCTGTCATCTTTTTCCCTTTTGACATCATATTCATTAGTGTTATTTAAAAAAACAGCTGCCATAGCCAAATACTTTAGCTGATGAAGAACATAAGATACTATAGTATTAGCTGTGCAAAAGATACTTGATAGGAGCTGTAGCAGATGTTTAGCACTCAGAAGATAACTCAGAATCTGCTCATTCAGTAAATGCCTTCATTCTTCCTTGGCACAACTACGTGAGCTGATTGCTGTAGCATGGACATTTTTACATTTAAGTCTGTTACACACATATTTGCTTTAAATATATGGTTTTAACTCGGAGGTGGGTGGTGCTAGTTTATGGGGTCAGCAGGGAAGCAAGAATTTAACTCTCTATTTGCACTTGCTATAACATGTTGCAGTGAGGTAAGTCTAGTGCTCTAAACTGCATTTCTGCTGTTTTCTATTGCTTCTAAAATTATTGGCCAGTGAAACCTCACTCACAAAAATAGAGTTCTCTCATTATCTGCACTTGTACTTTATAATTGTGATAGGAAATGCCCCAGGTGCTGCAGATAATGAAGTCAACTAAACTGCAGATCTCCCTTTGCTTTCTAAGGCAGTGGGCAAATCCTAAGTGCTACAGGGCACACACGTTATAAGGAGCCAAAAACGAACAGTAAAACAAAAGCTCGTAACGCGGTCATCTGAACCTGGCTCAAATTCTTTAGAAATAATGCTCTCCTCCCTCCCTCCCTCCAGCAGACTTCAGCCAGCAGCCTGTTGGGAGAGCCCGAGGAGGAGTTGTGTGGCTCTACAGCAGGGAGACAACTCTCTCGGAGGAGCGGTGGGAGGTGAAAGCAGCAGGGTTACTTACACTCTGTAGGCATTGTGATAATCGTTTCGGTGGTGGCATGATAGTCATCATCTTCCAAAGAGCCATCGCTACTGTCATCTCTCTGGACATCATACTGATCAATCAGTTCCTGCAGCGGAGGAGCCTTGGGTAAAAGTTGCTTAATAACATCCCTGCTAATGTTAGGAGCTTGTTCCAGACGCAGTTTGCTGAGGATTTGAATTTTTATGGCTTCTATTCTGGAAGATTTTGTATTCTGTCTCCATGTACAAGCATTGCACAGTCCGTCTCTTTCAGCGTTCTCTGTGGGCTGACTACTGTCATCAAGAGCCACTGGATCGACTGAAATCAGCATGAACAGGTAAATATAAGCATAGAGCGGTAGCTTTTGCATGATCTCACATTCAGTGCAGCACTTTTCCCTTCTTTTTTTTTTCCCCCCCCCTCCCCCTTTCCCTTTCAGTACTAAACAGATCCGTGAAAGCAAATGCAATCTGAGAGACAGCTTGCCACACTGGTGTACCTTATATATTCCAAGGGGGCTTTTTATACTCCAACTTTGATTAGGCTCATGTCGTCAAACCCGACGATTGGTTGCTGTCCCAACAATGAATCTGGCTGTCAGAGGGTAAAGCCCTGTCGATCACAAGTCACTAGACAGCGTTTAGTTACAGCCAAGGGTGAACTGATTTATCTGGGTACTTCACAGAGGATATGTTCTTTGCATTCTGAAAGGATATATTTCCAAGTATTGTGGGCAGCAGTACTGAAAGACAGCACTGTCATTCTTAAATATTATACCAACTGTCTACTTGTGCTATGAATTAAAACAGACCTTGCTCTAAAGTTGCTTTAGGCTTCTACCAGTCTTTTTGACAGGAAAGTTTGTTCTATTTAAAAGAAAATCCCAAGGGGTTACTGTTAGCAGGCAGGAAAATAATGCTTTAGAAATGCATTGCGAAGACTGCTAATTTATGTTGTTCAACAACTAATATATATTCAGCAGTTCGTATTTCAGAAAACCTTAGTGGGTTTTTCTAGGTACTAGCTAAAGCAGTATTGGAGATTTTGTGTATGTATGACACTGTACAAATGCCTGTCTTATTTATTTGTCCTCTTAGCATATATCAAAATCTACAGAACAAATCCTCTATTGAATTAACAGTCAGTTACAAAAAATTACTCTGTCCCCTCTTCATAGAATCCTGAGCAGTAAATTAGGTATCAAGGGATCTTTAGCAGCAAAGGTATTATTAAGGAATGTCTTTAACTACTTCCTCTAATATTATGCAGGAATGGTCCATCTCACTTTTTTTCATTATTAGTGAAAGCATTAAAAGCCTTAAAACATTTAAATCTCTACTGTGTGTTTACCTTCTTTTTCTTTGTAACCTTTTATTTCTCTGCAACATCTCTTTGTATTATGCCAATATAAGTGACACTTTTCTGTGCTTTCTTTTGCTTTCTACTCAAATACTTAGAAATTCTCTGTGTCCTGCTTATATGTTTAAAAGCCACAGTTTTAATATGCTTTCTGCATAAAAGAGATACATCTAGATGTGATTTTATATGTATAGGTTATGGCTTATAAAATCTAGGAACAATGCAGTCCACATTTGATGTACTGTTAGCAAGAATTATGGATTTTACACTTTAGGGGATAGGGAGGTTACTGGTCAGTGTAGGCTGTGTGTTACAGGAAACAGAATCTCTGGAATTGGTATGTATTATATATATTTGTATATTTGGAGTCTGTATACTATAGCAAAGGGAAGTCCTGGAATTTCATGCAATATGCCAAAGTTTGCCCATCAAAGCTAGGACTGAATTGTCAGTTTCTCACTGAGTTTCTCTTCTTTTCCCATTCTGAGTGCACAGAAAAATGTGTCAAACAAGGTGTTTTGCATGTGTTCATATAGGAAAAATGTTGGTATAGTGAAAGATATGGAACAGAACTCTAAGACTTTTTTTCTGCCTGGTCACTCGTATTCTTTTGCATCACCTCTCCAGGGCATGCAAATTCATTATATAGCACAGAACTTGAGCCTAATATTCAGCTCATGACCAGTGACATAAATCATGAGTATTCAATTGAAATTGATTGTCCTGCCCTGGTGTAAATTTGATGTAAGCAATCGATGTATCATACATTCCAGGCATATGGCTTTAGGGTCAGACCCTGATATTCTGATTTTTAGCCAAAATGCACGTTTAAAGCAAGCAGTTTGCTGCCTTAGCTCCTGAGCATTTGGTTTTCACACAGGAGGCAGAGGCAGCTACTCTCAGCACGTGGTAACTAACATGAATGGGCTTGTGGTTCACTGGAACTCGAAAACGGGATGGATCTGAATTTGCAGTGGACGCTGCCTGCCATGCCTATGGCATATTTTAAAGGGGCTCTTAGTGCATGTCAGGTGCCAGAAGCTTGTTTATGGAAGATGCATAGGATGATTCACAGGAAAGAATCTTTTTGAAAAGCACTGGCTTGTTGGTGAATTTGGGTGTTGGT
>WBMV01001691.1:2070090-2170769 GCA_013396655.1 Campylorhamphus procurvoides | reverse complement strand
GGGGGGGGACCTTTAAGTTGGAATTTGTTAGTTTAGTATTATGAGAGTGAATGTTGCAATAAAACTATTTTTAATTATTTATGGGAATCTACCCCCAAGTAGAAACCTTAACAGATACGAAGTTTCACACCAGAAACAGTTGAAAACAATGACCCATCCATAAACAGGTGGAAATAATGACACACTCATTAATGTGGAAGTCATGAAGTGCTCTGGCAGACAATGGCTACAAACCACTCGTGAGGCAGAGGGGCAGGAGACGTGCTCAGCAAAGCGATGCCTCCAGCACCACAGCCCCTCTCTGAGGGTGCCCTGCAGCCAAACGGGTGCCTTGCCTGCTCCTTCTCCCTCAGCATCTTCCTGCTCTGACTGGTTCACCACGAGCACGCAGAGCTTCAGTGTTCTTGTCGCAACCTTCTGCAGTGATCCCGTTCATCTGCAAACAAGGGTCCCTTTGCTCCCTTCCATGCAGCATTTGTTCCTGGCTCCAGGACCAAGGCCTGGAGCCCGAGTAAGCTCTGAGCAAGAGCTGGGCTTGCTCTCACCGCCCAGGTGACACATGGTGGCAAATAGACCCTGCTGAGCACCACACCTCTGCTCTCAAAGTGGCAGCAACAGCAGCTGGAGTGGTGACACAGGATGTCAGGAGCACTCCAGAATTCACCAGCAGCTGCATTACTATTTCTCTTCAAAATGTCTTGTAAAGAGAGATATTTTTCCATTGCCTTTTAAAATGCACTTCATATCCATGTACCCTGAATAACTCCAGGCTGTTAGTTGAATGCCTTTCTCTTCATCTTTTGTGGTTGCTGGCTTTTTCTATGAAATTTCAAGAGTGTGGAAAAGAGCACAAACAGTTGCACTTGATCATGAGCTATTGAAGGGTTGAATTTCTTTGATACTAATAATAGAATATGCAATTTAGTTTTCTGTCTGATTTCCATTGTAGTGATTTTGGAAAGTGATGACTACAGAAGTAGATGGCAGAGGTGAGAAAAATAAGTGATAAAGCAGCCAGGTAAAAGTTGTTCTAAAATTTATTTGGCAAAAAAGTAGTAAGAACAACAACAGCAAAAAACCCCAATTACCACCAGCAAAACTAAAGAAGAGTTAAAAATGAAATTCGCATCTTACTGAACTTTATGGCATTTTAATATTTTCTTTGGGATTTGTGTCATTCTACCCGTTGTGCCTGCCAATAGTGAATAGTATTCCCAATTCTGACTATGCAAAGATCATGGCTCAGGCCCCCAAAATCAAACAATGCAAGAACTTTCCTTCCTGAGGGGAAAAGGCACGTGTCTGTCTACCTGGCAACTTATCCTCTCCTTTCCCCCTTCCACCAGGAGCTTTTGTACTCAGTGGAAAACCTGGGGAAAAAAAACCAAAAAAACCCTTGGAACCCACCCCCTACAAATCCAACTGATAGAGAGGTTTCAAAAGACACTCTGTTACTGCAAGTTTTATGGAAAAACAGGGACTATGCAGGGGAAAAGGAGATTACTAATGCCCTCCCTGAGGAGAAGGCAAATGGAGCCCAAGCATGACCCAACCTTTTTGGCAGCCTCTCATCAGCCAATGAGCTTGTGCGGCTTTGGCATTGCTGAGCACTCTGGACCATCCACAGCCTGTCATCCTGCGCCGGGCCAGGACCCAGAAAGCACACATAGGGAGCACGCTGGGGTTTGAGCTTGTTTTGGGGGTGGACCAAGTGGACATGGAAGGGAACCAGGACATTTCTGAGAAAAGGGAGAGTTACAGGAGTATGAAGGAGCTGCTTTCCTGGCAGGGAAGGAAGGGGACATGGGTTATAACCCTGCCAGAAATTGGACTACTTCATCCTGGTATAGGCTAGATTGTCAAACACTTTCTTATAGTCTGCAGGACCAGAAATTCACCTTTTTTCCTGTTAAGTGAGATATTTTTCATAATTTATTCATCTCAGAAAGTAGAACTTGAAGAAAAGAATTAGATGCTCTGCAATGTATTGTAAATCTGGGATTGCTGTTTTCCATTAATGTCAAGTCCTTCCTCCGAACCAGTTGGCTTCTCTGGCTGGTTTGCTTATAATGAAGAGATAACATTCCTCCTGAACTGCTGAGGAAGAGACTATTTGAGTCACCTTTTCTCTCACTTTTGTCAGCACAAACCCTAATTTCTAGAATAGCATATTAAGATGGATAGAAAACTCCATTTTAAATTTTTTTGGACTAGGCTCATGTCTCTCTTACCTGCTCTAAACTGGGAATAATGTTTGTGAAGTTATTTTGGTTGGAACAGTTAAATTTTAATTTAAAAATCCCACATATATAAATAAATATAATGGAGTTATGGTGTTTTAAGTGCTTAACTAAGAGTCAAGCCATCTTAACTAACTAGGTGTTTGTTCTTAGCCACCTGAATCACAAGATAAATGCGTTACTTTGAACCTCAAAGCAGATATTACATCACATACAAAACACCTAGAAATAACAGAAAGCCTATGAAAATATCATCACCATCACATTAAGTAAATGCAACTACTGTAAGGCAAAAGTAACCACTTTTAAAGTTAAACTTACTACTGCAAGCTAAAATATGAAAGCTGTAACTGATGTGAATTCTTGCTGTGTAACAAATGCCCTCAAAGCGTTTGTCCTCTGCTATGCTTTTTTTTCCCCCACCTAAAAATGTAGTCACATATAACCTTCTAAGTATTGTGCTGTATCAGCTACTGGAAGTCAACTTCATCTCAGTTGATCATATGAATATTTAATTCCTTCAACTTGTCAAAAAAGGAATGCATTCATCTTGGTTTTACCAGTTCTGGGTATCCTATTTCACACAGGAGAAGGTGCAGGGTATGGGTGCCTTGGCATCTGGGTGGGCTGTGCTGCAGCCTCTTCTCAACCCCTGCTGTCAGGGTGTTTTCCCAGAAAACTGATGTTCAGCAATTTGGCATTTCAGGTGGTTCCCCAAAGTGTACTTGAGTCCGCCTCTGTGGTTTGAGCACCAAGGAAAAAATGTCACTCTGTCTGGCAGCTGATTTCCTGCGCTCAGGAGCTGTGGGGGACACCAGTGAGTCCTGTCTGCTGAGGAGTGTCTCACAAGCCATGCTATGTGAGGTAAAACTGGTGGCCAAGGGCTGCTGTGGCCTTTTCAGCCTGTGATGCACCTCTCAGCTTGTCCAAGAGATGCTGCTGAACATGGGCTTCGCGGAAGTTTTGGGGTTACCTTCAGCTTCTGGGCATCTCCTTTCTTCCTGCAGCTTTTGTGGGCATAACTGTACCTGTGGAATGGGCCAAAAATGCGCTGTTGTTTTTTTGCTCTCCCATGTGTTCCCAGGCATGTTGCTCCAGAACCAGCCAGATACACCAGTGGAAATGAACTCTGTACACAGATAGGGAAGCATACTAGGCTCATTAAAAACATTTAACAAAGGATGCAGTTATAGGGACTTTTCCAGTTTTTCTGAGTTCTTTCGTGTTCAGGACTCCGTTGTGCAGCCTTCGCTGCAGAGTCTATATAAAAGAGCCCTGTTAAATACCTACTTAATTCTAAGGGTTCTGCCCATCTTAAATGATGCTATTTATTCTTTACAGTTGTAGCTTTTATGCTTTTACCAAAATTCCTGACATTCTTTCTGACTTCCTTCTTCAATGTCTTTTAAAATAGCTGTGTCAGCTGCTGCATCTTCCTGTAAGGAGTTGTTACTGTGCTCGGAGAGGTTTCACTTGTGCATTTGCACCATCAAAGTGCTTGAAATACCAAAATACTTCGTCTTGGTATTGCTAGCTATGAGAACGCCGGTGTTTTCTCCAAGGCACAATCTCCTTCGAGGGGGATTTTCGCCCCAGGAGGTCAGTGATTTTGTATGAATGGCCTGTCCTCTGCTGGGTTGTTCTGGAATGGCATGCTCTGTGGAAGGAGTGCCACTGCTCTCAAGAGTCTTTTTCTTTCTTTTTCCTCTTTCCTGCTTCTTTTCCCTTCTTTCCTTTATTTTTTTGTTTTGTTGGTTTGTTGGTGTTTTTTAATACATAGCTGGCTAAAAACTAACAGATGTTTCTGAAAGACCAGGACAATGCAGTTTTGCAAACTGCAGTGAATTTGACTCATTTATTCTTCTCCAGTGCCGTGGACTGGGTTAATGATTTTTTTATTACAAATAGCTGTCAGATATTCGTGTATCCGTATATATCCCACATACCGCACACATATATATGGGATACAGAAGATATATGTGGGATAGATTTGGCTCCTCATCGCAAACTCCCCCTCTGCTGCTCTCTCTGTGGCCTGGGTGCCTCCTTTGCTTTGGTCCCACTCCATGGTTTTGCCCCTGCTGAATACCAAGGCTGACTGGGAGCAGCCTGTAGCACCTGGTACCTGCTTGTCTATAAGTGATAAGCAAAATCACAGTGATTTACAGAGATAAGAATAACTTTTTTTCCTCTTCCACTCTCTCACATAGGTGGCCATCAGGTCACTCACTTCCCCTCTGGTAGGGCTGTCTATTAGCTGGTGTAAGGAGTCTCCTGGATTGCCTACAGCTCACTGTGCTCCTTTCCCAGCAGATGTTGGGGTGGCTGAAGCCTCTCAGCAGGACAAGAGCCAGCGAGTGCGGTACCTCCTGCAGCTGGAGCAGGAAGGCTTTGTCCATGGGCTCCCCTTCATCAGGCCTGTCATAGGCACCATCCACAAGGTTCCTTGGCTTGGGCTCTGATTCTTACCCTTAAGCTTTTGACCTGCTCATGGTTGTTCTCTAGAGATGGCTCTCCACACTCTACCCATCTCCTGATGTGGAAGGCAAACCCCTTGGCCTCCCCTTTCTCCCCTGTCCCTTCTGCACAGCCTGCAGCCATCGATAGCTGCACCCCAGTCATGGTATTTGTCCCACCAAATTTCAGTGATGGGTCACAGTGTTCCAGCAGCACGGTGGGTCCCAGCTCCCCCTGTGTGCTGCCCTGCTGTAGGGGCACCTCATCTGGGCTCTCTGAGGTATTTCACTGGTGGTGTTCTCTCAGCTCCATGTACCTCAGCAGCCCCTGCTCACCTCTGTAGGATTCCAAGTGTGTTCCAACATAGCCAGTGTGTCTTGGAGCGCTCTCGCTTCCCATCCCTCTAACCTTGGTGTGTTGTCCTGCAGCTTGTCACAGGCAATCCTGAGATTATACCCTGTCCCTTCAAGTCTAGTTTAGAGCTCTGTCAATCAGCCCTGCTGGCTCATGAGTAAAGACCATCTTCCTCCTTTGAGAAAGGTGAATTCCATCTGATGCCAGCAATAAGATGAAATTACAATGCAGCTTCTCCTTTCCCTTCTGCCCTCTGCTGATCTGTGGTCAGCTTTAGACTGGTTAATTTGAGGCAAGGGGCTCTATGTTTGAATGAAAAGTGGTGACAGCGTTCTCAAAGAAATCAAAGAACAGATTCAGATCTACAGTCATATGTGAATCTGGCATATTCCTCAGCAAAAGAGTTAATTTGCAACTTAGAGCAAGGCTACCTGGCTTAACCCTGGCGTTAAAAAGGATGATAATGTAAATTTTCAATAACTCACAGAAAAAAAAATAATTTCATAAGAAATTAGCTGATACGTGTAAAGTATTAAACCTTTCAAGGTCAGTTAATGTCATAGGTGTATAATGGCAAAAAGTGGGCATGAAAGGCTACAGCTTCTGAGGAAGTTGCTTCTTTTAAAGTAAGACCCCAAGGATTTAGTTGGTATCTGTGAAAAACCCTGTACAAAATAATGCAAAGACAGGAAATCATATAAGCTGCTTTAGGGTTTTAGAACACAAAGAGCAGATCAGAGACTGAGTGAAACTTCTTGATGTATTTGATTCTCATTTGGAGGAAAACAACAAAAATGCTAAGTTTTGTAATAGATTAGGTACCTTTGGGGGATTTTCATGTAACTATTGCAGCTGTTTAAAGGTGTTGGGTCATCCAAGAGAAGAAACTGAGCTTTTCCTCTCTCTGCTTTAGTGATACCTCTCCTTATTTGTTGCTCGCTTCCTATTGATGTAGGAAAGATGTTTCCTATTTATGAACTCCATTATGAAACATCACATAAGAGCATCAGCTGAAGGAAAGCTGCCTATACTGACTAAAGCATTAACTTTGCTGCTCTTTCCTTTTGGGAATTGTCTCTGGCTCCTTTTGCAGGCACTTCCAATTCCTTACATTTTAAAGGCTGATGCTTTAAAAATTTACTGGTTTGCTTGGGACTTGCACATTTTCCTCTCCCATCAATCTGCTAATTAGCAGCATTAGCCAACTGGTTGATGAGAAACAAGGATAAATCACAAAGGAATTGACTGTTTGAGGGCTTTTTTTCCTTCAATAACAGACTTCCAAACGCCCTCTCTCATTCTGCAGAGATATAAAACTATGTAGGAATTAACTCTTCATAACCTTGTAGCAAAGAGCCTGAATATTGCTGTATCCATGGATATATGCCCTACACTCAAGGAAATGATGTAAAGATTTCATACTCTCTATTGACTATGCAAATAATTGAAAGGATGCTTAAAACACAGAATTCACATAGTAAATCTGAAATATTACAGTGGATGTTGCTTCAGAGTTTAGTTTTCAGATGCCCTAGCACAATGCCAGCTGGAAGAGGTGTACTCTTATTACTGAAGGCTGGAGAATGGCTTTTAGTGAGTAGATCTGGAAGAGTTAATAGCAAAAAGTATCCCCTGGATACCCAGATTAATAGATACAGAATTGTTTGTTTGCTGCTGATTTTCTGATAACTACACAAAGCTTTTCTCATGCCAATTGAACTTTGTACCAGGATATTTTCGGTACACAAGTCTGAGGGACTTTAAGCAGTAGTTCATAACTGCTTCTGAAATTTTAAGAAGTAAAAAAAAAAAAAGCCGTGCTGCGTACAAAAGCTGAGCTTATGATCAGTTAAAAATATAATTATTTGACCAAATTTTTAAGGGTTTCTAGTGCATACTGATTAAAAGAGATGGATGGTACAATTAGGAATGCAATGCAAGATGGAAATAAAATTGACTACAATAAATTACTTTGTTATACTTTCTACAATTTACCAAAGTAGCTCAACATTAAGAAATTAAAGCCTTTTGTCATTTTGTCCAAAGCCTCTAGAACGAAGGAAAATGAATTAATAAGTATTGAATTGTGCAGTTGACTGCTTTGCTAATTCTAAATTTCAATTGGTGTACCTAATGATTTATATGAATAACTGAGAAAGCAGTGTGGTAAATTTCAATATACTTGATAGAGAAAAATTGCTTTAGTAGGTCCTAAACTGTGTTAAAAATTACTGTGTTTATATACCTGTAGTTATGGGGAAGGAGGATGTACATGTATATATATTTTAATTAGACATTCAGCCAAATGAGAGGTTTTCTGCTCAAAAGCTTGCTCATTGTTGCTTATAATTGGTTTAAGAAATGAGATTACCTTTCTGCATAACCTTGCCCTCATGTCAGTCAATCAGGCGTTAGCTGGGGGACCATAACGTCACTAAATATTTTCCACAGTTGTGCTACACAATGAACAGTATACATTTCTTACAAGAAATAGGGCAGGGGGTGGATGAGGAGCTGGAACCAGCTTGCCCAAGTGCACTGGTGCTGCCTCATCTCAGGTGGTGTTCAAGGCTGGTTTGAGACAGGACTGAAGAACTGGATTGGTTTTGTCTCATCAACACTGGTTCATTTGCCTCCCACAGCAAAGGGGAGATACCCGTCACAGTTTGCATCCTGAAACTCTGGTCACAAACTTCCACAGCAGCCACAGTAGCCATTATGAAATATCATGTGTGGGTTTGGTTTGGGTTTCTCCTGGAAAACCTCTTGTGGCATTCTACAAATGATCAGAGTAAGAGAGGGTGTTTTAGCAGAGAACCACAATGATACACAGATCTGAGGAGCCACACGCCTCCAGAGCAGGCTCTGCATCTGTGTGACAAACCCCTTCAGGAGCCAGCAATTCAGGTTGCTTTCATTCTGATTCAAACAAGCTCAGGAAGCTTCCCCTGCTTTTGTAAAGATATTTGTCTTTCCAATATCTCATTGCTGATCCTCAGGGTTATCTTCTGGGATCTAATTTAGCCATTTAGTGTCTTAAGCAATAACAGTTGATTTATGTTTCTGTGCTTACTGCCATAATGTTTATGGGCATCTTTTTCATTAGATTCACATGGCTTTACCCAGAGGTGTGAAAGCAAACAAGGCTACAGGGAATGCAAACTGTGCTCCTGGAACCCCTGTTCCCTCTTTTGTCTTTCCATTCTCTCCTCTGGTTTTCACCAGTGTCTTTTGTTTTCCAGTGAAACTGTATTTAAGCTGCATGTTCTATGAAATAGGTGCTTTTCTATTTAATGAATAACCAACCAATTTAGCTTGTTGAGACTATGAAATCAGAGAGCCAGGTCCCTCAAGTCTGCTATAAAATTCTTTTTCTTTACCAAAATCATGGGTACTAGGAAATTGTGTAATCCTTGAAATCTCAGCAAGCCTGCAGAACAATGTTCCACCTCCCAGCTCTCCACCTTGAGCTCTGCTAAGGACTGGCTTCAGTGGCAGAGCAGGAAGATCAAGAATCCTTTCCAAGCTTTGAGGTGCACGTTGCAGTAAATCTGGATGCTCTGAATCCATTATAATGGTAGCATCTCCTGTGGAGTCATTGTGTATTAGGTGAAGAGAGTTCTCTTTTAACTGCTATGGAATGTCTTTCTTTTGCATTCCATTATATACTCTATTGTACTTTTAAAAATGTTTTTATTTTCTTCCTCTGTTCCATGCATAACTTTAGATAATTTCTCATATTCTTTCTTTTCTACAGTAAATAGCTCTGCTTTTTCAGTGTTAGTCCTTCTGACCTGTACCATTTTTGTTTCCCTTCTCTAGGGTTACTTTGCGAGGAGTTCCTTTCTCTGAAGGTGGAATGAACAACAATATTCTGCAAATGTCTACAATACTTCAGCCAAGGTAACAGATTGATTATACAGCTGTAGATAAACTATAGTTGTCTCAAATTTACTCATGCTCACACCAGTATTTGGAAGTTAAAAAAGCACCTGCACATTGAAGAGACGTTTTTAATTCAGCTATTCTCTTTAAATAGTAACAGGTTTTTAAAAAAATAATAAACATAAACCCCTGTAAGCTTTGCTGGTAATTCAGTTGGCTGACTGTGTGTTCAGTATCCCCAGCTGAACAGTTTGCTTTACTCATCTGTCTGACTGGAAGGCAGAATCAAAGTATTTCTCCCAAAGCATTTCCGGTTTAGCTATGGCCAAACCTCAAGACAACTGTAGCTCTTAAAAGCAGCACTAAATTATTCCACTTCAGGGAGTTCTGGCTACTTCTGTGACCTAGATGTTTCTTGTATCTAAAAAGAAATTTGCAGAGGTTAAATCTGCCTAAACAATGTATTATTAAGATTTTTTTGTAAAATTGTGTAACAGTTTTAAGTACTACGCTTGAGTTTACGGGGCTGATAACTGGAATATAAATCCTTTTATGAGTGGCACTGCTCAAATTTATTTTAACAGCGCCTAAGAACTCAAAATTTCTCACTGGTGAGATTGTATCACAGAAACTTTGAATTTCTAAATGAGATCTTAAATCTACCTTTCCTTGCAGGGTAAAAATCTAACGTTATCTTTACTCCTATCCAGTGGTGTTAGCATACACCCGGTGTATACACCCCCACCTGTGGCACTGCCTGCTGCATGCTCAGCACTCAGGATCTCAGCTAGAATAAACTTACCTTCCATCTCCTATGTGCATGAGTGCGGGAGCAGAGTGAGTATATTTAAAGAAAAAAAAATAAATGTTTTAGAGTTTAAATTAATTGATTCGCTTGACTGACGCTCAATGGCAGCTTTTAGAAGTAGCTGGGAGCCTTCCAAAGTGTGCTTTCCAGGCTGTGGGTTTCTTCATTTTGGGGAGGAGGGTGGGGAATGCACTACAACAGCATCATCATCAACATACCTGTGTAAACATTTCTAGCACCCTCAAAATCTTACTTCTAGTTTTCTGCTAGGGAGAACTGAGAAGCTGCATCAATATCCAAAGAGATGCAAACATTTGTTGACTAAATTCTTTATTCGTGCCTATAATACTGACAGAGTCCAGCACAGAGAGTTTATAGCATAAAGCAGCTTTTGTCTTTCAAAGGATGAAATAATAATACTAAGTTTGAAGTATAATAAAGGTTCAGAAAAGTCACAGTGCTGGTTGTAGAGACCAAATCTTGTGTGCAATTCTGTTCTTTAACAAGCACATACACAAAGCCATGAGTAAATGCTACTTAAACCTGGCAAAATATCACTAAAGACATTTTATTCCAAAGGCAGTGTTATCAAAATCCTTTGAAGCTGAATTAAAAGATCATATGGACTGGCAAAGGCTGTGTGGATCAGGCCCCAGGACAAGTCAACTTTAAGTTGCAGTGGCCTTTGCCCTTTTGCATCAAGCAGGAGCTTCTTCCAAAAATAATTTCCTGAATGCAAATGACCTGTTATAGCACTTATTACTTGGGGTATAATGTTCGAAGCAGAAGTGATCCTTAAATTAGTTGACGAACACATATGAAACTTGCAACTTCTAATAATAGTGAGGCAAGTCTTCCATATGTTGTTATAAATTTCAGTCCAAGATGATTAACGTGGCTCACAGGCTACTCTTGTAAGATGATAGAAGAGATATTTTTGCTGCCTCTCCTGAGAGGGGCTAGAGTTTCAAATTATTTCCAAACAAGCTTCTTCCAAGTGAGAGATGGTTCTCATTTTTTTGTCACCTTAATAAAAAGGTGATGAACGCTCTCTTCTTAACTGTGTCCTTCTATGAACATCAAACAAATATCATGACAGTATGATGTGATAACCATGTGTGCTATCCATGAAATAATGTTACATTCACAAATACAAATAATTTATTGTGGCCGTCATGATGTTTGAAACAGAGTGCTTGTATAGTGAGTGTGTAGGGAATCTCAGAAGTAAATTCAACAGATACATCTTCATTCAAAGTTATTTTTATTTATAGTAGGTCTCTATCTACTATATTTTAAATCAATTGTCTAAAGGCTTTAGAAAAGAAAATCTTACTAACTTCTTTATTAATTAAAATCAAGCCAATGGTCAATTGGGTGGCAAGTTGTTTATAGCCATAAACTATATGTAGTGTTCTAGCATCTTTCTTTTGGTATAGAAAAGTATGACTGATCTCAGAGGATCCATTTGGGCACTGAAGAAAGGTTATTTGGTTTCAGATTCTCAAGACTTGGGTCTTGGCTTTACTGAAATCATTGATAATTCTGTCACACGAATGTGAATTCATCTCTTCATTATATGAAATCTTGCACTATGTAGTGACTATGACTACTGAAGAGGCACTTTTCTGAGTCTGTTCTCTAAGTTGTTTGGGTGACCTTGGACAAATCAATGTTTCTCCCCCATCACCAGGAGCAGGAAGAGGACTGATTGTTCAACAGAGACCTCTTATTCTTCCCCCTGCTCCCAGCAGCATTGCCTGCCTGGTTGCTGGCCATGCCTGCACCCACAAAGCAGCACTCTGGTAAGGCACCAGAGCCAGCTCCAAGGGAGGTGACACATCCCTGCTGTCACTGCCACACAGCAGAGTCATTCTGTGTGCCCAGTACAGTAACCCAGTTTGTGCAAGGCCAGCTCCATTCACTCTGCACGGCCTTTTGTCACACACATGTCGAGCCTACACATTTTCCAGACTTCCACACCCATCCCACTTCATTGCCCCTCATTTCCCCATATTAAAAAGTAAATCTAGTTTTCTACTTGGAGGACAGTTGTGAGAACAGGATGTGTGGAGTTCCAGGGCACTGCCCTGATGAGACCCCTGTAAGATGAAGGCAGCTGGGTAAGGACATGACAAGTGATACAGGCTGCAGGCATTAAGCAGTTATTTATTTATTTATTGGTAGTATGTGATGCTGTTCATACATGAGATAGATAAAAGCACTGAATATTCTTCTTTGGCTGAAATTATTCATCCTGATTCATCCTCTCTGATTCAAGAGAGCTGAGGCTTGAAATGCCTGTCTGTCTGTGGGTACTGTTGACGCTGGTTGAAAAGAATTTGTCAGACTGTGTGTGTTTGTGAGCTCTTGGCTATGCCATGGAACTCCTTTAGTTCACTCAATGCAGGCTTGTTTTGAAGCTAAGTGGCACCAGTTTTGCTGTGGAAACTGCATCCAGTTGTTGGCCTCTCATCACAGAGCCTGTATTTGAGTAACTTTTTCCAGCTAGTCCGAGGTCATGCCACGTACAAGTAGAATCTTGAACTTTGAACTGTGTGAGATGAACAGTGTTTAATTCAGACATCAAAAAGCAGATTTCTGACTTGGACAGCCAGAAAAAGAGTGGGAAGTTTTCACATTAGCAGGAGTGAAGTTCCAGTATTAAGCTATAGGGTTGTTGGCAGACCACTGAGAATAGAATGGATTATTTTTTTGTCGTCCAGTTGCCTCTCAGACGACTTTATCAAAACATAACCATATAACATCACATTTAAACTCCCTTTGAGACATCTCTCAGGTTCATGAGCTATTGGATCATAGTTTTATACCCTAATAATCTACTATGTGTATGTATGTCTCTGTATATCTGTCCTTGTCAAAACCTGAGACTAGAACCCAAACTGAAATGTCTGATGCTTCTTAGGGGATGCGCTCTCCAATGACCAAAGGCTGGTCCAGAGTGTGGTTTAATTCTTATGTACTACTTTGTGACCTTTTTCTCATGTACATTTCTGTTTGGAAACAAGGGCAGTATCAGTTAATAATGATGTATGTTCTTCTGTAACCCAGAGCTTACTGGAAAATGAATGGAGATTGGCGCTATCACCATTAAACTTCCAGTGATGTATTTTGTATCTTTCGGGTTTTGGGGTTTTTTTTGTTTGTTTCTTTTTGGTTTTGTTTGGGTTTTGTTTGTTTTATTTTTTGCAGGCTTCTATAAACATTTTGCCTTAAATCCTAGTTTTCTTGCAGTCTAAACCCTATTTGTCTTTGCCTAACCCAGTGCTCAGGCATCATCTCTCTGTGCATATTAGCAGTGCACTTGAAGATGTTTATTTTTGCTCCAGCCCTAGCTTAGCTCAGCAGCCCCTGCCAGCCCCAAACTTACAAGTGCACCCACCACCTGTTAAAGGTGAGCACTGCAACTCAATTAACACTGACCACTAAAACCTGGGTATTAATCCTGGTGTTATCCTATCCCAAAACTTATTCTACAAACCCTTTACTAGTTCAAAGTGTATCCTAGTGGCACGCCAGCTCAATTTTTAATTGTTTTTTTAGCAGTAGATCATAAACTTCAGTGGGTTGTTTAGAATCATGCATATTATCAGATCAAATACTTTGAGTCTTTTTAGTCACAAAAACTTTTCTACATGTGCTCAAAAATAGCTTTTCTCCAAAGCCCCACCTTAATGAAATAAATGTGTAGCAAACATGCCATCCAACTCCATCTTCCAACTGAAATATTCTTTCCAGTGCTATATTTAAGGTAGGAATGGATATCATAAAATTAACTAGAAATTGGGAAAAATGAGACTTGAAAGCAGAACTCTAGTCCAGAAGGGCTCCTGAAAAGTGCTCTCATGCTCTGTTGAATGTCTCAGCGTACAGTCACTGTGACACAGACCATCATAACTTACATTTATTTCAGTGCAATTGTTCTGCAGTGCTGATGATGTCCTCAAGACACTTTTTTCCCCAGGATGAAGTACTTGTTCCATGTTAAAAGCTTCTTTGTGTTTTGTTTTTTTTTCCTCTTGAAATCAAGTTGCAAAGTCACGGGTATCAGGGTCTATCTGTAGCATGAATTAAATGAATTGTTTTCTTTTTTGTTATTATGTGTCCATAGATAATATTTCAATTTATGATCTCCAAAAAATGTTAGTGCATTGTGCTCTTTGATCTATAATTTTACTGTGTGCAAGGATTCTGATTTGAAGATAGTGCAATAACCTCATGATACAGTGGAAAGGATATCTAATATTGAATGGTATCTCAGATAAAATAATTAGATCATTTGAGTGTTGAATAATGTCTATGGGTATCAAAATATTTATTATTTGAGGTAATTATGATGACACTGTTGGTGCATTAGACTCTTCTGAAAATTTATTTCAAATTTATCTTCTCATTTCAGTGACAGCTGAAGTAATTTTGTGACTTTATAAAGAAATTTATTTGCCATTTGTGCTGCAAAAGGTGATGTTGGCGTATGAGAAAAAGTACAGAGGGCTTGATCTCAGCCGGCAAGGCAATTTAGGGAAATGGAATTCTTCAGCAGCAGCAATAGCTCTGATTCAGTCACCCATAAATCTTCCCAAGGGATGTGTATCCTCAGCATCTATATCCTTCACTTCCCTCTCTTTGCTTTAATGTAGCCTCTGAGGGAGTCACTCCCCCAGCTTCCTTCTAAGGCATCTTCTGGCTCATTTCCTATTTGAAAATCCATTTGCTCTGTGCTCAAAGGGAACTGGTTTTATTGCCCACCTCATTAGTGCACTGACCAGTTCAGACTGCACCGCAGGCAGAGTCTTTGGTGGTCTCTCCGTGGGCTGCCTGTGATCTCCCTATAGTGAGGGGGGATGCATGTCTGCCCTCAAGGAAGATTGGAAGAAGTGGGCCAAGCTCTTAAAATAGCAAGAGCCATTTCTGCTGCTCTCCTGGCAGCAGGAGTTCACCCTGTCACATGTTTGTGCTGCTTTATTTCTCAAGGAGGAGAAACTGATCTTATAGAGAAAGGTGGTTTGGGGAGTTCCTACAGGTACTAAGAAAAACTCTCCATTTCACATCCATCCTTAGCCTTGTCCATAAAAACACATAGCATATTTCAGGGAATGTACTCGTTCTTGTGGGCAGGATGACTTACTGTGAACAATGCTGGGATGAATAATATGTTGGGTTAGGCCCAGTCAACAGCCAGAGACCCACATGGCTGCTCATGCCTTTCTGTCTCCTGCTGGCTCTGGAGAAAGCAGGAGGAAGGAGAGAAGACTTGTGGATGGAGGTGAAGACAGGTGAAGCCAGAGCTAGCTGTGAAGGCAAGGCAGAGGAGAGGAAGGGAGAAGCTGTTGCTTGTGATGATGCTGATCTCAATGTGAAAATCTGAAGGTACAGATGTTGGTACAACACTTCTCTGAGGCACCTGACTTCTCCACATGAAGTACATTAATGCCCACAGAGGCCACAGGACTGGGAGGAGCAGGTCTTTGTGTGTCACTGCTCTGTTGATCCACGGCCTCATCTGCACTGATGTCTGCCTTTATCTCTGCTGGGAGGCAGTTTCCTGTTTAATAATTAATTCTAGTATCTTCTTGGAGTGGGAACCCTGAGAGTCATTTTGATTTTGGAGAAGGAAATGTTATGGGAAGACTGGGTCCTTAAGTTCCTCTTATTTCTTGGTATTATTTCCCTTTATGTGGCTTTTTTGTGCAGCTACTGCTTTATTGCTGCCCTCAGGGCTCTTTGTTTTAGGCATGCCAGTGATCATATTTCAGTGTCATTTCTTGCTTTCTTTCCAGATAATATGTGACTGTCACAAAGCTATAATTTTCAGTGTAGAAAGAAGATGGCTTTGTTTGCAGCCTCATGTCGCAGGGAAGGCTGATCTGATGTTGTACTGCAGTGCACGCCCCAAAGTTTGAGTTTATTCTAGGGGAGATCTGAATGCAAACCCCTTACCCGCTTTTCCTGTGTCCAGCTCCTCAGCTGACTGTAATTCTGGTGGGTGGCTTTTCAATCATAAATCTCTTTCGATCCTCTTTGCAATACTTTAATGCCTCATGTTTGGTTAATCCCCTCACAGTGCTGCTTCCTGGTGTTTCCAGGGCTGTGGATTTCATGTCTGCCCAGGCTTCATGCTTCAGTGCTGTCAGATACTGATAAAAAAAAAAAAGAGGACTTGCATATAAATTAGGAATATTTCTCTGGCTGGTATACTTCTTTATTTGAAAAAATGTAAGTAAGGTAAGTAAGATTTGGGTTTTATTATATTTACTTTTTCCAGCACTGCACAGGGGGTAAGGATGGTCTGAGCTCACCAGGAGGTAAGTGCCTGACTGTGCAGGCTGGTGCAAACCACACCAGGGCTCTGCTGGCCCGTGGGGTGCCAGTAGCCACCTGTGTCCATGTGCCCTCTGAGCCAACATGTGCTCAGCCCCACTGCTGACCTTCTGCCAAACACAATCTGCAGTTTCATATATAAACTGAAGCAAAAGCTATAGCTGCCTCTTTACCAGAGCTCCTGGGGAGGTTTTATTGCTGCTGCTTCAGTTTTCCTTCATGATGAACATGCAGTGTTTACACACCACAGAAGGAGCCACCACATAGAAAGGTTTCTTTATAACAAAAAAAAAAAATTGATGTGGCACTGAGATGAGCCCTAGACCTGAGGCCAGTGTGTGGGGAAGAGGGTACACTCCTCTTTAGCACAGAGCCCAGGCTCTGGGTTCAACCTCCTCCTGCTGGAAGAAATTCCCCTCATCTGGAAAATTATCATCTCAAATGATAATTAATACTCAGAAATACTTTCAGAGATTTCTTGGCTGCTTCTGAATTGCTCTGTGGTTACTCAGAGTCACTGACCTCACTGCCCTTGGGGAGCAGGGATAGTTCAGAGGGTCCCAGGGAGTCAGCACCACTCCCTGTTGTAGGACACAAAACCTGAAAAGCCCCAAGACCCCAAATTTTGTTTTAAATATTCCTAAAATTGCCCAAACAGACTTCCACCACAAACCTTCTATTAATTTCTGGATTAATGGTTAACACATATTGAAACAAAAGCATCTAACAGTTACTACATTCAGTTGGATAAACATTTGTGCTGTATAGAAATTTGTAATTTATTTTACCCCTCTTCTCAATGATCTTAGAGTTTCCAGCCCAAACAGTTCTATGATTCTGGTTTCTTCTTTTTTTTTTATTTTGCTGATAAGTATAATTAATTGTTCTATGGGAGAAAATAATGAATACCCACATATTCCATATCATTTATTTGAGCAGAATGCCTTAATAGTGTAACACTATCATAATTACCTTTTTAGCATATTTTCAAGCATCTAGACAAATTCTAAGTGAATAATGCTGTTTCTTTACAGAAAATTTTTGCAAATATAGGGCCTTAAGTAGTTCCAAATGTCTGCACAGGTGTTGGTGACTGGATGAAATGAACTACTGCAACTCAGCCCCTCCCCAGTGAAGTATTGCCAGACACACTGAACCGTGAGTGAGTTCTTCAAGTTCTGCTGCTAAATGGGGTATTTTACCCACTTTTTGAAAAAAAAAAAAAAACCAACCCAAGTCTTTCCTCAAATATCATATTGTGATAATCACAAAGTGCCAGGGATTCTCTAATGGGTGCATAGCTCAGTGAATACACTGATTTTGTTTCTCCTTTGAGGTACAGAGGTATATGCACCTCCAAGTAACAACAACAGAAAAGTCAAACTAATAGCAATGGGTTAAACATTATATTTTATATATTATATCTATTAAAATATATAGAAAATATATAATATATTTCTATATTTTATTATATTCAGGATCCCTTTATACAAGGAAGTGGAATTAGGCCTTACATTTATGTTTTAAACTTAAAAACTCTCAAACTCTTTTTTGAGAGCAGGAAGATGGGACATTCCAAAAATAATCATGATCTAGAAATCAGTGCTGTGCCATAAGGTTTGGAGCAGTCATGCAATCCCCACTGTCATGTACTTCTGGTAGTAATAAATGAAAACTGGAGCATCCCTCAGTGACTTGCATGGCATGTGCTTGGGCATACTGTAATCACACTCGTCCTCACTTTTAATCAACCTGGTTGCAAACATCATGGAAATATTTTAAGGAAATACGAGCTCTGAGAAAAGGCTCTGGTCAATCTCGGATGCAGAATACAAGAGCAGTGCATGGTGAATCAGGAATTAGGTAAAAAGGAGAAAAATCCATAGCTGAGAAAAGGAACGTCTTTCCCATCAATGAAATTTTGAAAGTAGAGCTGTTTTCTCAGCAGCAGTTGCTTAGTCTGTAAAGCTTTTTGTTGCAGTGATGCTATGACCTCCTTTGTGTCATGGGTTTGATTTTGAGCCTCTACCAAAGTACCCTGTTGCAAGGTGGTCATGGCAGGTCAGGTAAAACTTCAAGGGTTTTGGATTTTCAGATTTTAGCCAACAAAAACAATCTATGGAGCTTTTTAGCTCTTTAGACTCCATATTGATTCTTCTCAGACTGCGTAACATTTTCCAGCCCATACAGTTAGTGGATTGCTGCTCGTGTAAATAGATTTTGTAAAGTCACCACGTGACTGTGGGCATGCTGAGGGGAGCTGCTGGGGCAGAGAATATTTGTCCTGACTTCCCTTTGGCTCTCCAGCTGAATTAGAAATACATGTCTCAGTAAAGCCCTCCCTAATACCAGGGTATGCATGTGTAGTTTAAAAAATGAATTGAGAAAGAGCGAGTGTGAAATGGTTCAGCCAGTGACCACTGACTGGGGGCGGAATTGTCACTTGGATTTGGGCAGATCCATGGAGTCTTGTAGCCCCTTTTTAAATGCCACATGCCACATCAATGGGTTCTTAAACTGACTTAAGCAGTGCTTGGGAAAAATAATTATATTCTCTCTGCTTTCTGAAAGAAAGGCAGGGAGAATCTGACCCAGCATTTGTGGCTGTGCAGGACTGATGGACTGGCTGTCTGGGCAGCAGCTTGTTGAAACCACATCAGGTGCTCCTTGCTTCCCACCTGGCCTACCACACAGCACAGGTCTGAAGAGCTGAGGTTTCGGTAAACTGGGCACAGGTGAAATGAGAGGAAGCTGAGATATTGCCAAGCAGAAGAGGATGGGAGTAGTACAGAAGCAAATGTAGGATGTCGTGGGTTTACAGGACAGAGAGGAGGAACTGAAGGCTTGGAGAGGGGGTTGAAGATGTGGAGAAACTGTGAAGGGCAGCAGGTGGAAGGATGAGGACAGGAACTGTAAAACTATCAGATGGCGGGAGAAACTGAACTTCATTTATTCTGTTACCCTTGGACAAACTTGGTAAAACTTTGCCATCTGGTACAGAAGTTAAATGACGAATTTTAACCCAAAAATGGTAGGTTAGCAGTTCCTTACCCAAGTTCCTCTGAAGTTTCAGGACAGCTATAGTCCACTCTGGTCACCATTCCAGCAATGTCAATACTAACACCATTCAGTGACTTCTGTGGTTCAGTTTGCACCATTTTCACCTATTGCAAATATATTGATGCAGCATCCATCTTATCAGAAAGTGCTTGTGTCACTCTGGGGACATCCAAGGACTTGTCTCTCACCAGGGTAAAAATATGCACACAGAGCAGGGCACGCCAAGCATTTAGAGAGTTTGGAATATATTATAGGAAGATCTAGAAAACTAATATCATAATTAACAAAAATAGCAAATAAAATAAATATCAAATCTTACGACAACAGAAATGTCAAACTTACTTCTAAACAATTTCTTCTGGAGAGATTATCTCTGAAAGAAAATGCTTTCAGCTGCTGATACTGGGGAAAGGGGTGCAAGAGGCAGCACGATCTGGGAAGTTATGTCATAGGAAAGGCTTTGATGTCTGTGTCGTCCCAAACCAGTCCATGCACAGCACAGGTTCCTGCACCCTGGCAGGGACCTTGAGGACCTCACAGCCCTGCTCTCTGAGCAACTGCTGCACCTGTAAAGCCTCCGTGCTGAAGCACCTCAGATTTGGGCATTGTGCTTTTCAACATCACAGCACCCGTGTCTGGCTCCAGCCCTGCAAGCTGAAATGCTTTATGAGCTAAATATTTCATTGCCTGCCTGGCCTGTGCCTGGCAGTAGTCATTTCAAATGGATGCTCTGCATTTAAAAAGACTGACTGCTTTGCTTGAGCTCAACATAATCAGCTGTCTCACAAACTCCACAGCTAATGAAATATTAAATCTGTTTTGGCACCCAGAAATAAATATGGCTCAAAATTCTCCTTAACTCCATGTGTCCCCCTGTGCTACACTGAAATGCTGCAGCTCAGAGACAAGGCTTGTCATCGGGTTAAGACACAGAAGGTGAGTGATGCACCTGTACCAGAGTATTCTCTGATGTAATGAAGTGATCCAGTTGGACACCAACCTGTGGAATATCTGCCCCATGGCTCAAAATTGTTTGGTGGGAGCTGCACTCACTTAAAAGTGGAGCCTTGCATTAAAACTCAGACTAGAATAATAAATAGCACAGTAGCCATAAACCACTACAAAGATATTCATAATTTAGTTATAAAATTCTTGTTAAAAACTGTATATAGTTTAAAAATCACTGTTGTAATAATACTGCTGTGTTACTGCAAGGTAACTGCCTTTCCAGTACTCCATCTTGTTTTAATTCTCTGGGCTAAATAGGAGTTTGATTTTCTCCTCCAGCCACCTACAGGTGAACTAAAACAGTAATAAAACATCTGGCCAAAATCTACCCAGGTCAGTGGGTCCCAAGTCAAAGCTCCTTGAAATCAAAGGGCATAGTGCCACCAGCTTTAATAGGCTTTGAGTTGAGCTCCTCAGACCTGCTTCTGCAAACACTTGCATGCACGTGCTTAGGTCTCAAGGGGCTTAATCCTGGCTGGGGAACTCGTCACTTAAAAATCACAAGTGTGAGGACCTGGAGCTGATGTGCACCTGGGCTTGGCTACCCTGGGAACTGCTGCCCTGGGAGTCTGGTGGGGAGGGTCGAGCTTTGTCCCCCATTTGCACCCCAGCGCCAGAAGCTCTCCCTTGGTCTCTAAGGGAGCGTGGTTCCCATTAGAGCTGGGTGAAATGATGCAGCAAACACGGTACGTACAAGCCCTGTGCACAGCACTTGTCAGCAGAATGCTTTCTCCGGGCCCCAAAGGCAGCAATTAGTAAAATATGTGGGCTTTTAATTCACTGGTGCACTGTTTACAAGTACTGAGTGTGATACTGTGTGCTGTTGTCAAGTGGTCACAACAGCTGCAAGCAGTGATCCTTTTGTACAAGGAACTGCTGGATTTTGATTGTGGAGGTGTACAGGGGTGGCTGCTCCCTGCCCCCAGCTCTCTGGGCTGGGGAGGGCTTGGGGTTTGCCAGGTGCTGGAGACCAGAGGGATGTGGTTCCTATTTTTCTGTGCTTACATAGCCCCTGGCTGTCCTGTCCCTGCACAGCCCCTCCAGGACATGATCACAGCGATGCAATGGACTGTCTGTGACCCAGCAACTACATTTATAGTAGCTTTTTTCTTGACTAATGTTACTAGTGTGGAGTTTTCTTTGGCTTTGAGAAGGCTGCGAGAAATTCCTTGGCTGGCTGGTGACTACCTGGAAATATATTAGAAACCTGCTTGACAATTGGAAACCTGCTTGGCAATAATCACTGAGGTGCTGCAGAGTGTCCAGCAAAGGGCAACAGAACCAGTGAAGGGTGTAGACAGTAAGGCCTGTGAGTGGCTGAGGGAGCTGGGGTTGTTTACTCTGGAGAAAAGGAAGTTCAGGGAAGACCTTATCACTCTCTGCAGGTACCTGAAAGGAGGATGTAGAGAGATGGGTTGGCCTCTTCTCTCAAATAACAGCAATAGGACAAGAGGAAATGGCCTCAAGTTGTGCCAAGGGAGGTTTAGGTTGGTTATTAGGAAAATTTTCTGCATCAAAAGTGTGGTCATGCATTGGAACAGGTTGCCCAGGGAAGTGGTGGAGTCACCACCCCTGAAGGTATTTAAAAGGCATGTAGATGTGGCACTAAGGGACATGTTATAGTGGTGGAGTTGACAGTGCTGGGTTATCAGTTGGACTCTCTGATCTTGGAGGTCTTTTCCAACCCAAATGATTCTCTGATTCTATAAAACTTTTGCCTAAATACACAGGAAGACTTAGCTACTGAAAGCGAGTGCNGAAGTATTGCCAGACACACTGAACCGTGAGTGAGTTCTTCAAGTTCTGCTGCTAAATGGGGTATTTTACCCACTTTTTGGAAAAAAAAAAAAAAACCAACCCAAGTCTTTCCTCAAATATCATATTGTGATAATCACAAAGTGCCAGGGATTCTCTAATGGGTGCATAGCTCAGTGAATACACTGATTTTGTTTCTCCTTTGAGGTACAGAGGTATATGCACCTCCAAGTAACAACAACAGAAAAGTCAAACTAATAGCAATGGGTTAAACATTATATTTTATATATTATATCTATTAAAATATATAGAAAATATATAATATATTTCTATATTTTATTATATTCAGGATCCCTTTATACAAGGAAGTGGAATTAGGCCTTACATTTATGTTTTAAACTTAAAAACTCTCAAACTCTTTTTTGAGAGCAGGAAGATGGGACATTCCAAAAATAATCATGATCTAGAAATCAGTGCTGTGCCATAAGGTTTGGAGCAGTCATGCAATCCCCACTGTCATGTACTTCTGGTAGTAATAAATGAAAACTGGAGCATCCCTCAGTGACTTGCATGGCATGTGCTTGGGCATACTGTAATCACACTCGTCCTCACTTTTAATCAACCTGGTTGCAAACATCATGGAAATATTTTAAGGAAATACGAGCTCTGAGAAAAGGCTCTGGTCAATCTCGGATGCAAAATACAAGAGCAGTGCATGGTGAATCAGGAATTAGGTAAAAAGGAGAAAAATCCATAGCTGAGAAAAGGAACGTCTTTCCCATCAATGAAATTTTGAAAGTAGAGCTGTTTTCTCAGCAGCAGTTGCTTAGTCTGTAAAGCTTTTTGTTGCAGTGATGCTATGACCTCCTTTGTGTCATGGGTTTGATTTTGAGCCTCTACCAAAGTACCCTGTTGCAAGGTAGTCATGGCAGGTCAGGTAAAACTTCAAGGGTTTTGGATTTTCAGATTTTAGCCAACAAAAACAATCTATGGAGCTTTTTAGCTCTTTAGACTCCATATTGATTCTTCTCAGACTGCGTAACATTTTCCAGCCCATACAGTTAGTGGATTGCTGCTCGTGTAAATAGATTTTGTAAAGTCACCACGTGACTGTGGGCATGCTGAGGGGAGCTGCTGGGGCAGAGAATATTTGTCCTGACTTCCCTTTGGCTCTCCAGCTGAATTAGAAATACATGTCTCAGTAAAGCCCTCCCTAATACCAGGGTATGCATGTGTAGTTTAAAAAATGAATTGAGAAAGAGCGAGTGTGAAATGGTTCAGCCAGTGACCACTGACTGGGGGCGGAATTGTCACTTGGATTTGGGCAGATCCATGGAGTCTTGTAGCCCCTTTTTAAATGCCACATGCCACATCAATGGGTTCTTAAACTGACTTAAGCAGTGCTTGGGAAAAATAATTATATTCTCTCTGCTTTCTGAAAGAAAGGCAGGGAGAATCTGACCCAGCATTTGTGGCTGTGCAGGACTGATGGACTGGCTGTCTGGGCAGCAGCTTGTTGAAACCACATCAGGTGCTCCTTGCTTCCCACCTGGCCTACCACACAGCACAGGTCTGAAGAGCTGAGGTTTCGGTAAACTGGGCACAGGTGAAATGAGAGGAAGCTGAGATATTGCCAAGCAGAAGAGGATGGGAGTAGTACAGAAGCAAATGTAGGATGTCGTGGGTTTACAGGACAGAGAGGAGGAACTGAAGGCTTGGAGAGGGGGTTGAAGATGTGGAGAAACTGTGAAGGGCAGCAGGTGGAAGGATGAGGACAGGAACTGTAAAACTATCAGATGGCGGGAGAAACTGAACTTCATTTATTCTGTTACCCTTGGACAAACTTGGTAAAACTTTGCCATCTGGTACAGAAGTTAAATGACGAATTTTAACCCAAAAATGGTAGGTTAGCAGTTCCTTACCCAAGTTCCTCTGAAGTTTCAGGACAGCTATAGTCCACTCTGGTCACCATTCCAGCAATGTCAATACTAACACCATTCAGTGACTTCTGTGGTTCAGTTTGCACCATTTTCACCTATTGCAAATATATTGATGCAGCATCCATCTTATCAGAAAGTGCTTGTGTCACTCTGGGGACATCCAAGGACTTGTCTCTCACCAGGGTAAAAATATGCACACAGAGCAGGGCACGCCAAGCATTTAGAGAGTTTGGAATATATTATAGGAAGATCTAGAAAACTAATATCATAATTAACAAAAATAGCAAATAAAATAAATATCAAATCTTACGACAACAGAAATGTCAAACTTACTTCTAAACAATTTCTTCTGGAGAGATTATCTCTGAAAGAAAATGCTTTCAGCTGCTGATACTGGGGAAAGGGGTGCAAGAGGCAGCACGATCTGGGAAGTTATGTCATAGGAAAGGCTTTGATGTCTGTGTCGTCCCAAACCAGTCCATGCACAGCACAGGTTCCTGCACCCTGGCAGGGACCTTGAGGACCTCACAGCCCTGCTCTCTGAGCAACTGCTGCACCTGTAAAGCCTCCGTGCTGAAGCACCTCAGATTTGGGCATTGTGCTTTTCAACATCACAGCACCCGTGTCTGGCTCCAGCCCTGCAAGCTGAAATGCTTTATGAGCTAAATATTTCATTGCCTGCCTGGCCTGTGCCTGGCAGTAGTCATTTCAAATGGATGCTCTGCATTTAAAAAGACTGACTGCTTTGCTTGAGCTCAACATAATCAGCTGTCTCACAAACTCCACAGCTAATGAAATATTAAATCTGTTTTGGCACCCAGAAATAAATATGGCTCAAAATTCTCCTTAACTCCATGTGTCCCCCTGTGCTACACTGAAATGCTGCAGCTCAGAGACAAGGCTTGTCATCGGGTTAAGACACAGAAGGTGAGTGATGCACCTGTACCAGAGTATTCTCTGATGTAATGAAGTGATCCAGTTGGACACCAACCTGTGGAATATCTGCCCCATGGCTCAAAATTGTTTGGTGGGAGCTGCACTCACTTAAAAGTGGAGCCTTGCATTAAAACTCAGACTAGAATAATAAATAGCACAGTAGCCATAAACCACTACAAAGATATTCATAATTTAGTTATAAAATTCTTGTTAAAAACTGTATATAGTTTAAAAATCACTGTTGTAATAATACTGCTGTGTTACTGCAAGGTAACTGCCTTTCCAGTACTCCATCTTGTTTTAATTCTCTGGGCTAAATAGGAGTTTGATTTTCTCCTCCAGCCACCTACAGGTGAACTAAAACAGTAATAAAACATCTGGCCAAAATCTACCCAGGTCAGTGGGTCCCAAGTCAAAGCTCCTTGAAATCAAAGGGCATAGTGCCACCAGCTTTAATAGGCTTTGAGTTGAGCTCCTCAGACCTGCTTCTGCAAACACTTGCATGCACGTGCTTAGGTCTCAAGGGGCTTAATCCTGGCTGGGGAACTCGTCACTTAAAAATCACAAGTGTGAGGACCTGGAGCTGATGTGCACCTGGGCTTGGCTACCCTGGGAACTGCTGCCCTGGGAGTCTGGTGGGGAGGGTCGAGCTTTGTCCCCCATTTGCACCCCAGCGCCAGAAGCTCTCCCTTGGTCTCTAAGGGAGCGTGGTTCCCATTAGAGCTGGGTGAAATGATGCAGCAAACACAGTACGTACAAGCCCTGTGCACAGCACTTGTCAGCAGAATGCTTTCTCCGGGCCCCAAAGGCAGCAATTAGTAAAATATGTGGGCTTTTAATTCACTGGTGCACTGTTTACAAGTACTGAGTGTGATACTGTGTGCTGTTGTCAAGTGGTCACAACAGCTGCAAGCAGTGATCCTTTTGTACAAGGAACTGCTGGATTTTGATTGTGGAGGTGTACAGGGGTGGCTGCTCCCTGCCCCCAGCTCTCTGGGCTGGGGAGGGCTTGGGGTTTGCCAGGTGCTGGAGACCAGAGGGATGTGGTTCCTATTTTTCTGTGCTTACATAGCCCCTGGCTGTCCTGTCCCTGCACAGCCCCTCCAGGACATGATCACAGCGATGCAATGGACTGTCTGTGACCCAGCAACTACATTTATAGTAGCTTTTTTCTTGACTAATGTTACTAGTGTGGAGTTTTCTTTGGCTTTGAGAAGGCTGCGAGAAATTCCTTGGCTGGCTGGTGACTACCTGGAAATATATTAGAAACCTGCTTGACAATTGGAAACCTGCTTGGCAATAATCACTGAGGTGCTGCAGAGTGTCCAGCAAAGGGCAACAGAACCAGTGAAGGGTGTAGACAGTAAGGCCTGTGAGTGGCTGAGGGAGCTGGGGTTGTTTACTCTGGAGAAAAGGAAGTTCAGGGAAGACCTTATCACTCTCTGCAGGTACCTGAAAGGAGGATGTAGAGAGATGGGTTGGCCTCTTCTCTCAAATAACAGCAATAGGACAAGAGGAAATGGCCTCAAGTTGTGCCAAGAGAGGTTTAGGTTGGTTATTAGGAAAATTTTCTGCATCAAAAGTGTGGTCATGCATTGGAACAGGTTGCCCAGGGAAGTGGTGGAGTCACCACCCCTGAAGGTATTTAAAAGGCATGTAGATGTGGCACTAAGGGACATGTTATAGTGGTGGAGTTGACAGTGCTGGGTTATCAGTTGGACTCTCTGATCTTGGAGGTCTTTTCCAACCCAAATGATTCTCTGATTCTATAAAACTTTTGCCTAAATACACAGGAAGACTTAGCTACTGAAAGCGAGTGCTACCTCCAGCAAAGGGCATGACTGCCCTGCCCCTCCCTGCAGCACCCCTGGCACTGTAGGAAAAACCAGCACCAGCTTCGTGTCCCCAGGCTTGTCACCACCAGGGCCAGGAGAACCCTGCAAGTCCCAGGGTGCCATTTGCCAGCCCCAGCCAGGCGTGAGCTCCCCGACAGACTCCCAGAGGCGATGCCAAGGTGTGTGCTTGTGTCTTGTGCTGCAGTTTGGGTGTCAAGAATTCCCTAAAAGCAGGAATGCTTTATCCAGGATGTCGATTCACAGCCTCTCTTAAGAAACAGTTTTCAGGTTTAGCATTGTTTTTATTTTTGAAAAATTGAAAATGTTCTTTTAGCTTGCTCAGCTCCTTCATTCTGGAAGCTTTATTTTGGGGTGGGGATGTTTCTTAGAAAGCGTTGGTACAACTAATATTTTTTCTGTGGTTGTACATGATTTGTTGCTGCCTGACAGGATAAAATCAGAGAAGCATCATCCAGGCCTCACCCCCAGCCTTTGCCACTGTTTTCTTCACTTTCACACTCACCTTATGTGCTATGACACCTCAGTGTTGGCACGAAGCTAAGTGGAGCATGGCATTGCAATGACCCAAAGCTCTTACATGGCAGCTCTGTCCTTTGAACAGGCTTCCCTGCATTTCACAGGATCATTTAGGGTTGGAAGGGACCTCTGGAGATCATCCAGTCCAACCCCCCTGCCCAAGCAGGGTCACCTGGCACAGGTGACACAGGAACGTGTCCACGTGGGTTTTGAATGTCCCCAGAGAGGGAGATTCCACACCCTCCCTGGGCAGCCTGTTCCATTGCTCTGCCACCCTCAAAGAAGTTCTTCCTCATGCTGAGGTGAAACTTATTCGTGTTACTTTATGGCCATTGCTGGGTGCCACCAAAAAGAATCGGGCACCATCCTTTTGGGACCCACCTTTGAGGTATTTATATGCATTAACGAGGTCCCCTCTCAGTTTTCTCTTCTCTAGACTGAACAGGCCCAGCTCCCCCAGTCTCTCTTCATAAGAGAGATGCTCCAGACCCCTCANGAGATGCTCCAGCCCCCTCATCATCTTTGTGGCCTCCGCTGGACCCTCTCCAGTAGCTTCTCTTTCTTGTGCCCAGGAGCCCAGAGCTGGTCACAGCGCTCCAGCTGTGCCTCACCAGGGCCGAGCGAGGAGCGGGGAGGAGGATTTAAAGGCGGAGAAGCCAATGAGAGGCGGCTTTCCTGCCTGGGTGATTTCTTTTCCCCCTTTTCCCCTTATTTTAAATGGCAACGCCCATCCGGGCGTGGGTGGGNGAACGGGAGGGAACGTATGCGAGCGCCGCGGGGCCGGGCGGGGGGCCGGGGGTGCTGCCGGCATGGGCTCTGACCGGGGCTTTGCGTCTTTGCCATTCAGGAGCGGGAACCTGGAGCAGCAGGAGGAGGAGGAGGGACGAGGGCCGGACCCCGCGGGCACCTCCGGAGGAAGGGGCGGCCGGGGGTCGCGGTGCCAGCATGCCGCCCGCACGGACAGCGCCCCGCCGCGCCGGTAGGAGCGGGGGCCGGGGCAGGGATGAGGGATGCGGGATGAAGGATGCGGGCAGACAGCCGCGGCCGTGGGCAGGACTGGCCCTCGGCACCCCGAGGGGGGATCTGGGGGGCAGAGCAGCGAGAGCACGGCTGTGGGGTGGGGTCTGTCGGGACAGGCGGTGGTGCTGCTCTCACTCCTCCCATCCCCTCGCAGTGGGTTCCGCGGAGCGGGGCGAGGCGGAGGCGCCGCTCCGGTGGGAAACCCGTGCGAATCCCTGGGGAGAGGCGGTGCCGTGGGAAGGATGCAGGGTGGAAGGTAAACGGCGTGGCAGGTCCGCTCCGAGCCGCGTTCCTGCTGCGGGGAAGGCGTGACCGTGTTTGCTGTGCACACCGAGGTGGTGTGAGGGTATGTCAGCCCCTGGCTGCTCTGCCACGGCACCTTGCACAAGCTCCGGCACAAACCCGTGCACAGGGCAGGGCTGCCTTCATCTGGCACGGTGTAAAATACCGATTTAGGCGTGTAAGATCTGCCACGGCAAAAACTGTAAGACAGTTAGGAATGTCTTATGCTTTCTCATAGTTCAGGAAGTAGGAGTCTGAATCGGGTTCCTAAATATAGGAATTTAAAAGAAAAAAAAAAGATAAAGCTTAGGGATATATACTGTAACAAAGTGGCATTTTTAATTTTCAAGTATATACAAATTAGTTTTGTTCTGAACCTTATGTTCTGCTGAGAACGTGCTGGCTTTGAAATCCCCTTGGTTTGTGCAAGTGGCACGAGGGGCTGGGCAGAGCCTGGTGGTGCTGGTGGCTCTGTGGGACAGGGTGGCCGTGGGGGACAGGGTGGCTCTGTGGGACAAGGTGGCCCTGGGACAGGGTGGCCCTAGGACAGGATGGCTCTGTGGGCAGCGTGCTGGGGGAGCTGGCAGTGCTGCCTCTCCTGGCTCCAGCCTCCCCACATCCCAGGCACCGAGGCAGCAACTGCTACAAGTAGGAGCTGGCTCATTTGGAGTGGTGAAATTCAAGGAAACAAATACCGGGGGAGAGCCGTGAGACAGTGATTTTTGAGGCTGACATAGTTCTTTGCTGCAATTCTGGGCAGCTTTTGTACAGATGGAACATCTGGTTGTTAACTTCTCGCTCTGTCCTCTTACTCCTCGGTTGATTTCTGCCAATCAATAGTGATAGGCTTTAAAACGTGGGGCTGTGTTTTCCTGTACCTTCCTATGTGAGATGTGGAAAAATGGCTTTTCGGTTGCTCTCCTAATTCTGATTCCCCTTCTCACAATTGGCTTCTGGAAATTAAAGAACAGGATGGGGTTGTGTGCTGCTTTTCTTGTGCTCTTCTCTGGTTGATCTTGGGCAGATCCTGACTGCCTCCTTCCTTCTGACTTTCATTTGTGTTAATCCAGCAGAGCCTTTGCCTTCCTAAGGGCATTACAAAGGAAGCCAGTGCACCTCATTCATACCTTATGGTCTACAGCTCCATATGTTCATAGTTGAGTCTTGTGACAGCTACTACAATAAAGCACAACCCTGTCAGACTGAGATACTGATCCTCTCTTTTAGCTGCTGCTGCTCATCAGTTCCTGCTGGCAGGATCCCCAGGCTGGGAGGCAGCCAGTGAGAGCAGCAGGAGGGGCTTTCTTGCTCGTAAGGATTTGTGCATCCCTGTGTTGTCTGCAGCGCTCTGTCCCTGCCTGGCACCTGTGGAGGACAGTAATGCACCTTTACAAACAAGGCTAGATCCTAAGCTTTACCCTGAGTGTAAGTAGCTTGATGTTTTAATGTATTCCTGAAGAGGGCTGTTAATAAGTGGGCTGTGACTCCATGATTGACTTGTTGAGGTGGAAGTTGTGCAGTGTATATATAGGAAAATATCAGTTCCCACTCTAGTTCATTCACAACAGCATTGCAGCATTGTAGTAAACCAAGAGGCTGCTTGCTTTGGACTCAAAACCTTGCCTTAGAGAAGTCTGACCTCGGTGTGGGGCTTGGCCAGAGTCTCTAACACCTTTGCAGGGGAAGGGATAATTACAAGAACTCTGAGCTTTGTTGAAAGATGTGTTGAACTTCTATCCTTCCATGTTATGCAGTGCAAGGAAACAGCTGTGCATCTATGTTAAAACCTTTATATCTATTTCTGATATTTTGTTTCTTTTCACTTACCAGTTTTGAATGTTATTTTGTGTTTGAGTTCTTGGAGAGTTTTGGGTTTTCTGTGTAACTAATAGATTTCCCTTCCAAAGGCAGTCCTCTATAGTTTCTGTAGAGTTCCTTAGGTCCTGGCTAAGCTTCCTACTGATGGAGTTTCTGAGAAACTCTGCATCTTCTTCATGCCCTTTCTTCTGTAGCCTTGCTGAGGCCTTACTTGCTAAGGAAATCCATCGGTTCACTCTTACCCATCTGGAAAACAGGCTTTCCTCACCAGCAGCATCCTGTTCTTGTTCATAGGGGCGGTGGGATAAGTTAATGTTCTCTCTTGTCTGTGGTCTGGCAGTCTGTAGTGGTAAATGTTTGCTTACTTGTATTCTGAGACATTTGGGGGGGAAAAAACCACCCAGCATGGAAAAGGCAAGCAGAATTAATAGTTTGTAAGTATTTTTGTCCAAACTTGGACATAATATTAGAATATATGGTTGTTTGGACAAGCAGCTTAGTTAAAATATGAGCAGGACCTATAAGAAGTTTTCAGCGTCCTCTTCCCCTCTTGCCTTCAGGCTGCTCTCTGTGCAGTTCTGGTGTATAAACTGCTGCACTGGAGGGAGGATTTCAGGACAGGCTGACTGGGTACAGCCTTACTTTCATGAAATTAGACAGCTACCAAGCACACAGTGTTCCTTGCTTTTAACAAGACTTCTTTTTCCTGGATGAAAAATAACATTGTGGCTGCTGAGGCTGTACCTGCTGGCATTGCTGTTCTCTGAACTATTGGTATTTTCACCCAAAGGTTTCTTTTGGTACTTTTTCTTTGCTTGGTACTTCCCAAAGCTTGGGTAAGATTGCTAGAACAGTGCAGAAAGCACTTGTTTTTGTTCCTGGCTTCTGTGGTGGTGTGTCTGGTGGGGGAGGCTGGGTGGGATGGAATTGTTTTTTGATTTTTGTGGGGGGTTTTGCACTTTTTTTTTCAAGTCAGTACTCATTTTAGACTTCCAGAGTTTGTCAGCATAAAAACTCACGTCAACACAGCTGTGCTATTTAACAGCAAAAAAACCCACTCCCACTGCACATGTAAATGATAAAGTGAAGTAAGAAACGTTTTCCTCTCTCTCCTGTTTTTCCCTCTAATATTAAGAATTTCATGTTCTTTAACTGCATTGCTAAAGTGCTTGAGAAATTAAATGTGACATGGAAATTGCCTCTATTAAGTAACTCAGCATTCTGACTGAGAAAGGAGTTTGTAGACAGGTGGGAGTCTGTCTCTTCTCCCAGGTAACAAGCCATAGGTCCAGAGGAAATGACCTCAGGTTGTGCCAGGAGAGGTTCAAGTTGGATATTAAAAAAGATTCTTCACTTAAAGGATGGTCAGGCACTGGAACAGGCTGCCCACGGAAATGGTGGAGTCACCATCCCTGGAGGTAATTAAAAGTCATGTAGATGTGGCCCTTAGGGACATGTTTTAGTGGTGGACATGGCAGTGCTGGGTTAATGGTTGGACTTGACCTGAGAGGTCCTTTCCTACCAAAATGATTCTGTGATCAACTGTGCTCTTATTAAAAAGCCTTTTAAAGCAAACTAGAAGTGGTGCCTGATTTTGAAAAGCAAGTGTGTCATTTCTTCATTCAGTTATAAACTGGCTTAGAAGCCTGAAAAACCTTTATCAGTTCTGGCCAGGGAGGAGAAAAACCCAAACCTTTGAAATTCCAGCACGTACCCTGAGACAGATAACCAGGAGACTTTCACTTACATGCTAATCCTGCACAGCAGTTGTTTGTGGTTGCTGCATCCAGCTCTTTCCAATCTGTAGCTCTTATCTCTTGTTGGCACTAAGCAGCATGAGAGGGAGGGGACAGCCCTGTGAGGAATGAGAGCTCCGTGTTTACTTGAGGGGTGTTTCGTTGCTTGGAGGGGGTGTTTCAGTGATTGCCTGAAGTAGCTGCATCTTCAATATTGCACTTGTCTTTAAATAAATGTAGCTTTTACAAACTTCATTTTCCAATATTAGAAAGAGTCGGTATAAGATACTACACAGTGCATCTCCTGTAGGATTTGCAGGCGGCTGGATATCGAGGAGAGGCAGAAGGGAGAGCTGGTGGGTTGGGCTGCCCTGGGAGCCCCTGCCTGGGGCTGCTCTGCACGGGGAGCCTCTAAGTCCTGCAGGGATGGAGGCGATGCTGTGCACTGAGGGAGTGATTCATCCCTCTGCCATTTGTGTGCTGCTGCTCTGCTCAGAGCTGCAGAATATCCAAAGGCACAGTACCATGTGTGCTCCTGAGCAACAGCCCACCTCGTCAGGCAGAGGCAGACGCAGCATGTTCTGGGCCTCTGTTTCTCTTCACTATTATGTGTAGGACGTGAATATTTAATGCAAGTGGGGACAGTTCAGAGGTGTGGCCTCTGCTGGTAGGTCAGTTGGGTCGTCTGCCCAGATTCAAAGTTTGAATATCTTTGTTACAGAGTATTGTTTATTGCCTACATGATAATGGCAGCACTGTGATTATCTGAATGTTCTCCCTGTGCACTTGGACAGTCAAGGTCCAGGTCCTAGCAGAAGCTCTGAGAGGGAGAAGGGAATACAGGAGAGAACTTCTAAGCTTGTGCAAAAGATAAGGCACATTACCGTTCCTATATCCTTGCTGAAATCGTCCTTAACTGGGTTTACTGTGGAAAGAGGTTGGCATCCTGCATATAGTCAGGAGCCACTTGCCCCAGCAGTGGCCCCTCTCTGCACCCAGGATTAGGTGCTGTATATAAATTGTTGCGGCTTGTCATTCAATCTAATTTATTAAGTGCTGTATCATCCTTTTACCTTTGTCAAAGTCAACCTCTGTATGTGACAAAAGGCAAACAGCCCTCTGCAAGGCCAGCACTACAGATTCATGAACCCTGATAATATGTACCTCTGATACCTCGGCGAGTGCTAAGTTCTGTTTCTGGGTTCCCTTTGCAGAGTCCCAGGAGTGAAGGTGTCTGTGCTCTGCTGGGGACAAGGGGGACAACCTCTCAGAAGCACACGTGGTTTGGGTAAGCAGCACACTGAGCTTCTCTTGTGGCTACCGAGGGAAAAACTGAGAGCCAGCCGTTCCTGGAGGGAGGTTATGGGGAGTCATATTTGAACCTCAAAGTCTGGGAAGTGAGGAGGCTGGCTCTGTCACAGCAGAAATCACTTGCTGTCTCCAGCTGGGCAAATCTGCACTAAGCTGTTCTGCAAAGTATGACTGATTTTTAATCCGGTGACTCTGTAATAGAAAGTGTTATGGAAAGCAATTCCTTGCAGTATAGTATTGAATTTAAGATTTTTCCAAAGTTCTTGCAGATGGAAAACCTTTAAATGGTAGCAGGAACTTATTTGCCTGGGATAACTAGAGATGTTGCATAACAGCAAAACTCTTGCTCTTTTGCCTGCCTCCATCATATGGAGGTGTATTGAAGAGGGCAGGTGAAAGTCTTATTTTTTGATAGCTCACGTTTAGCCTTTTATAATTATTTTTTACTGATTATCTTAATAACTTGAAAAAATTTATTTGTTTAATAAAATGGCGGTTGCAATCAATGATTTTTTCCCTTGTATTTTATATTGTCTAACAGTGAATTGCAGGCATTCTTTCACCATTGTTTTGTTTCCTTCAGTAGGTTAGAAACAAACTTACCTTGGCAGGAAACACCTGGTCAGGCTGGCAAAGAGACTGCTTAGCCCACACGTGCCAGGTGAGTTCAGCTATGTGGCACCACTCCCTCAATATTTTCTCTCTCCTTGTATTACCACAGGGCATACATGTAGTAAATAACATAATAGGTGAATCAACACCTGACCTTAAAGTAATACAGTGTTTGTTGTGTTGAAGTGAAGTACTTAAAAACATTTTGACTGTATGTCCACTGAAATTAAGCACGACTAGGAGCCTGTGTTTTTCAGATAAATCAACCTTTCACTTACTGTAAAATCAGTCCTTAAAATGAGAAGATGTGTTGAGGTTTGTGATGGTGCTGCTTTAACTCCCAGCTGAGAGTGTAGCAGAGCAGACTGAGCTCCCTGACCTCTGCCTCCAGCTCATCATGTGAGGGACTGTGTCTGCAGAGATTCTGGCTGGAGCATCGAGCCATCTATGCAGTGGTTTCTGAGACACAACTGGCAACAGCTCAGAGCTCAGACACTGAAAGAAACAGGCTATCAGACAATCTTGCCTTGTGCAGTTACTGAATGAAACATCGTGCTGGGAGTAAAATGAACTGGTTTGTTTTGGTTTATTTTTTTTCCCTGTGAGGGTGTAAGGATTGTGAGGAAAGGTAGAGATGTCCAAATCCTTGTCAGAACAGCCTGGAGATGAATTAGGCAGAGAGGACTTAAACAGCACTTCACCACGTGTGTGCAAGCAGTGGTTGTCAGGAAAACAAGGAAGCAGTCAGGAGGCTGAGGGCAGCTTCACTTGCAATCATTTCTGTGCCAGCAATTATTAACTCCAGTACAGCAGGCAAACTATAAAACTTACTGCAGCAACTTGGAAAGCACTGAGCTCTATAAATAATGGAATGGGCAACAGGCAAGGATTTAAACTAAGGTTGGTAACTTTGCTTTTAAGCTCAACTGGTAGCCAATTTGGAACAACTGAATTGTATTGTGTGCCTTGCTGTCTACAAGCTTTACAGACGACCCTTTCCTTTGTGTAGGACAGTCGCACAAACATTTGGTTTAGCCCAAATGAAAAGGCAGAGGTAGGAGGGTGGGATCAGAGGTAAATCCTGCAGAGGAAGATGCTGACCTTAGGGACTTTCTTCCTACCTACTTTAAGAGATGTTTATCCTCCATCTACTCACATTCCCATTCTTTCTGCTCCACACTAACTCATGTGCTGGTGTCCCCTAACAGAGAGCTCCAGTAGAAGGAGGGGAAGCATATTAAAAGCAATGATAAAATACTGACTAAAAAAAAAAATAAAAGAATTAACATATAAAAGTCTATGACTCCAAACTTAGACTATTCAGATCTGGATTTTTCATCTATTTTAAGTAATAAAACTGATGAAAATACATTGCTACAAGTAACATAGCAGTAAGGAATCAGGCAGCACATCCATGTCCCTCCCAGTGAAGTTGTGTATTACCTCGGCTGGATCAAGACTGCAGCTTTCAGGTATCAGCAGTGCTGGGTTGTAGCTGCTGTTAGTGATTCTTTGCCATGTTATATACTTCGAACTATGTATTTGTCCAGAAGAGCAAGTGGAAGTTATTTTTATTAATGTTTTATTAATGGTAAATATTGATATGAGACATTCACAAGATACTACTCTTAGAAAGTTCTGAATTATTCAGATGTCTGAAGTGCTCTCGGATTCTCCTTGGCCTCTGGTCCATAAGTATGTTCTTAAGTGTTTTACATTTGATGGGTGTATGTGGTGGATAGACATGGGTATAAAGCTCATGGGGTTTTATAACCCTCCATAGGGATAAATGTAGTTTCTTGTGCAGAGAAGGGAATCCTGCCTTTTATTTGTCTCATCACAAGGTATTAACCCTGCCTGTTACTCACTTAAGGGCAACTTGTTACAATAAAAATCTCACTGACAGCTTAGCTCCTCTCTGTGTTGGGTAGAACTGTGAGTGGTGGTGGCAGGGTTTGTTACGGGCTTGTTACTGTGCTGCCTGCTCTAAAACACACTGGCAGGTGTCAGCAGGCCCGAAGGAAACTTAGTGAGCTCTGCTGAAGTTTTGTACAGATGTTTCTCTAGAACACTGAAATGCCCTGATACAAAGCTAAAGGCATGAAAGCATTTGTGTGGACTTTGTGATTTCTGAAGCCCTTTAAGTCTGACTTTCTGCCAGGAACACCAGCCACCCCTTCTGCATGCCGGCATTTCAGCCCTACAGACAGGGAGTGAAGGTTTTTATGGACTAGCAAAGAGGAGAGGAGCTTGTCCCAAGGAACCTGGTTCTCCTGAGTCAGCTGCTGGACTGGGGAAGTCCCATCCTACCTGTGAAGCACCATTTGCCTGCAAATGGGATTGATTTCCTCTGAAAATACTTGCCTGTCATCAGGTTACTGGATTGGAGTCTCCATTTCCTCCAGTGTATAAAGGAAATAAATAAGGCTTGATATCTTTGCCATGATTATATTTTCAAAGGCTATTTACAAAAAAAATCTTTAACTTTGGCTGACCTTAGTACAACGTCATTGGGTGAAGCTGCAGGGAACAGTTGGTTTCTGTGCAGCACAGTCTTTATTTTGGCTGGCAGTCTGCTAACTCTGATAAGTGGGTAAGTGCATGCCAAGCAAAGTCAGGCATATCGTGAGATTCTGCTTTGCCCTGTGGAGAGAAAGTAGCCTGAGAAATAGCTCTGTAGGCCAGTAAACAACAAAAAAAAAAGAATTTGGAATTGACCAGTTCTAGATCTTGAGGAGTTTAAAAAGACCCTGTCAGGTGTTTTGTTGGTCTCTCTCCCTTCTCCAGACAAAGAGTTGTTCTGCTTTAGTGAGAATGGTGCTCTGGCTCTGCTGGAACTGCCTTGATCTCAGCAGGCTGCTGCTGCTTTCCCTGACCTCTGCAGGGGAAAAATGAAAACAGCTCTTGTTCCTTGTGAACACCTTCTGGTGGCAGTGTGCTTGAGCCTCCTTGAGCAACAGCAGAATGACACTGGGAATTAGTGTCATCCTGCCCAAAGGGCGTGTGATGGCCATGACACAAGGCCCCTGTTCTGGTGTTTGCGTGGTGCTTTCTGTGGGGTGGTTTTGGTGTTTATTTCCTGCAGAAACAGCAGCACTCCCTGGAGTTAAACAGTGTTTGTTTGCAGTTTCAGGGGGAAGAACAATGCATTGTCAACTTGAAGAAACAGACTTTATTTTTTTTGTCAGACCTTTACATTCCTAGATGGCTTACATCCTGTACTGGGAGTTGCATTCAAAGGCAGCTTGAATTCAGGTCAAACTTTCCCTGCTTGTAGTAGATGGATGTTGCCGATAAAAACATTTTACGCACCCTGTGCAGAGATTTATTTAAGCTGCTCCTACAAGCGTCTGTAGTGAATTTAGCTTTCCTTGGAGCTCACTGAGAATGGTAAACTATTTATTGCCTTTATATGAAACACTGTTTTGACAGATTTCTTTGGAAGCACGAAAGGAGATGCTCTGCTCGTTGAAAATAACTGGAGCCACTGGCAAGAAGCAGCAGCACTGCATCAAACAAGGAAACCATTTCCAGGTTACCAAAACATGCTGTTGAACTGAATTTTGCAGTTGTGTTTTCCAATGTACCATGGGATGCATCAAATCCAAGGCTGCCTGTCAAGGTTCAAAGGCTATCCCGGGCGAAAAGGTCGGGGAAGGCACGGAAGGATGTGCTGGGGAGAAATCCTCTCTGATAGCAGTGAAGGTGGACGAGAAGGGTCCCTCGAGCACCATCGTGCTGGACTACGCACACCGCCTGTCCCGTGAGATCCTGGAGCAGGCAGTGAAGCAGTGGGCAGTGACAGAGAGCAAGTACAGCGACATCCCCTTCATCGAGAGCGACGTGCCCTGAGCCTGCTGGGCAGGGACCAGCCCAGGGAGCAGCCTGTCCTGCCTGTCCAGCAGTGTGTACATGGTGCAAATAAAGTACGAGCAGCTGTGGTTTGAGCATATTGCCACTGTATGGATCTGTTTGCCAAGAGAGGCTTAAAAAAATTGCCTTTTAACTTACACTACTAACAAACTAATTGGATCACAGTAGAATCTGTTCATCAAGTGTCATTTGTTATCAGCTGTATGTTGAGTGTATTCTGTCTTTGTATGTGTTGGATGTGACCAGAAATTGCTGTTGAAAAGCAGCTGAGAAGAATGTGGCTGTCCTGCACCTGTACAGGCAGTGCCCCAGAGGCCCCAGCAACACTGAATGACAAAATGTGGATTGTTTCTATGTGCTGCATAAAAGATCAGTGGCCTGTTAGCAGGTGAGAAGAGAAGAGCTCTCTGTGCTTGGTAAATTTGTCTGCGTTTTGCTAAAGTGAAACCAAGGTCTGCATGTAGCAAAGATAACTGCTGTCATGAGTTTGATTCTTTGACCTGACTGTATCTGTAGTACCACAAGATAATGGAGGTGATGAGAAGCATTTTATAAAACCAAGTAGTATTCAGGGAACCATGTGGATGATGAGACCATTCACCTTCCATCTGAGGTGAACCAGTGGGAAACACACAGTATTGACAAAACAGTGCATTGTAATTAGCAGATGCTTCTGTAAATGCATGAAAGCTAGTCTCTCGAATCCTGCAGTAAGATAGGTTATGATATCTGATCACTGTGTTCAGACCAAAGCTGTTTGGTTTTTCGGGTTGGGTTTTTTGGGGTTTATTTGTGGGGGTTTTTCCATATTAGGGTGCCTGTTTGGGAGTATTTGGTTTTGTTTTACTGTAACCTGGATAGGTGTGCAAAAACTACTGATGCTAACTAGTGAAATGAACCTTCAAAGGTGTGACAGTGTTTTAGGACGATTTGTTCCATGGGAACTATGGCTGCATCACACTGCAATTCCTCTCTGAAGTAGCACCCCTGGGACAGGATGCCTTCCCTCAGCTTGTGTAGGCTACTGCTCCCCCGCAGGTAAACCTGTGTATGGTGGTGCCAGCAAGAGCTACAGAAGCCCAGACCCTGAGCAGGGCCCTGGATGTACTGAGTGAGTGACTAAGCCTTAGGCCCAAAGTTCAAGGGCTACGTTCTTCACCCATTTTGTCTGGCGTGCATCCACACACTGCTCCCTGCTTCCCCAGGACTCGCAGCCTGACCAACTGTGCTCGTAATTAGTGTTTGAGAGATCAGGAATGGGATGAATTGTATTCATCTTAAAGGTGCACTGTTACTGACATCCAAAATGAAGGCCTTGGCATTTTACCACCTATTTGTTCCTTTTTCTGTGACGGCCAGTTTAAAAGACATAGTTCTTTTCCCTAGATCAAAGTGCTTTCCATTTTATGTTTTCATTTTATAGAGAAATGCTTTCCATACTGGCAAAAACTGTTACTATTTTTAAAAGGTACATGTAGTTCTAGTGAATGATACAAAGCATGATTTTTCAAGCAATGGGAAGCAAGCAGAGAGAGGGCCATGTCAATTGTTATTTTTAGCTTATTCTCAGACATAAGACAGTCTGTGAATTGAGCTGTTTTGCAAATGCTGAGACACAAACTTAGTTCGTTGAAATTCACCTATATTGGGAAGTGGGTTCATCAAGAATAAAGGGTGACAAATGCTTCCTTATGACACAGCACAAGGCTGCCACTAATTCCCAGTGACCAGACTGGACCCTGCTATTAAGACTGTTCTCAGGCTTTTGCTGAAACAGGGAACAAAATCGGCTTATGCTGTAATGTCCTCTTTGAAGTAACAGTCGTCTTCAAAGCCATATGCAAAGTGGGACTAAGATATTATGGCTCACTTAAATTCTACTGCTAACAGTGATGTTCCTTGAAGTTCTACAGCACAGAAAACAGTAGCTCATACCCTGTGTTTGCTCTGTATATTAGGGTGAGTTAGAAAGCAAAGCCAAAACACTGATCAGGTCAGTACATATCAGTTGGATGTTGCTTAACCACAGTATTAAAGAAGATTCCTATTCTTATTATAGCTAAAATAAAGCTTTATTGCAAAAAAAAAGGCCAACCTCAAGAATGTTAACACAGCTAGTCACAGCAATTAAAAAAAAAACCAAACCAAGCTCCACAGCCATTCTTGGCCAGGCAGGTGAAGAGCAGGTAGGAAGCTGCACTCATTTTCAGAGCGCAGTGAGGTGTGTCTGCCTTGACCCTTGTACAGACACCTTGGTGAGCTGGGTGTTGCAGTGCTTTGCTGTTGCCATGTCTCAAGCCCTTCCTCTGGATGTAGCTTTAGCATCTGACACTTCAGCAATATCAGATGTGCTTCTGAAGGCAGCTCCTCCCTTGGCAGGCTGCCCCTGCACGGTCCAACAGCAGGCAGAACGATAAACCAGCCTGAAGTTACATCGCAGAATCCCTTCTCATACTCAGAACTTCCCCAAAGGAGAAAGTTACCCAGGTGTAACCAAACATGCAGCACAGCCTGCTTCCATTTGGAGTTCCTGCTGTGTGGGATGGCTGTGCTGCTTTCTGGGTCTAACCAGTCACCTCAGCCCAAACCTTGTCTTCCCTCATTAATGCCTGAAGATTAGAGCAGCTTCAGTATGGCCTGAAGTGCAATTCCAGCTGGTTTATGATGCTTTCCCTGACATTGGCACTTCAGGGAAAGCATGCAGCAAATGGAAAGCAAACAAGCTTGCAAACAACAAGGCAGCTTCTCACCAGGAAAATCATCTCTTTTACAAGATGCTGTCCTTATAAATAATGCACTTAATAAAAAATAAATAAAACCTGTTCAGTACTACAGTCTGGTGAGATATCGAAGATCTCTTTCCAGAGTTCTGCTGCATCTTTAACAGGCACAATACTAATACACAATAAGTATAAAGACTGCTTTACCTAAATAAAATTATATCTGTTTACTTACCATTAGGTTATGCTAAGCTGTGCTACCGTTTTATAAAGTTTATAAACCCACTTAGAGTGGGTTTCCAGCTAAGTTGCCATTGATTCTTTGACTTGTGTGAAATAAAGGCACTCGAGTTTGGGACTGGCAAACTCTGCAAAATCATTTACTTCTGTTTAGGAGTTAAAAATACTTTTGCTTTGTATTTTCTCCAGGAAACACAAGATTAGTCTGAATGGGTATGATGTGACTGACTTGGTATTCTACTAATGATTCAAACCACATTAACTGCAGCACAACTTTGTAAAATTGGAGTAAGACACATCAGTATTCCCAAATAAAACACACTACAATATATTTTTACAGTATTTTTTGTGGAAAATATTTTCTTGTGGACCAAATAAAATTCAACTTACCATCTGTTTGTATGCCTTTTATTTGATAAAAATGCATGGACTGGACAGGATCTTGTTACCATGAGCTTGGGATATTTCTGTTCACATAAATTCTGGAAGCAACTGAACATGCAAGTCAAAGTTTATTAATTCAGAAGTATATTCTTGCTGAAACCTTGTAAGTCCTTTACAGTGAGAGAAAGCATGATCCCTGCTCCCTGGGGATCACTATGTTTTCATTAAATGTAGTCACTGAAAACTGCTCCTTTTGTACAAAAATAATGAAATTGACCAATCTTTAAAAAATAAATTAAAAATAACCATTGTTTAAGAATGTAAAACATATAAAAAAATTTAGAAAATAAGGGGGGAGGTCTACACTTCTTACAGAACCAGCATGAGGTAGAAATTCAAGTCATATTTTCAGAATTACCCTAAAGGTATTAATGAAACCTCTCAACTACATTTGGAAATAAACTCAAAGACAGTCTCATAGCAAATACGTCCATGGTAACATTAACGTGCAGCTGGAATTCTAACAATTGGATCTTGCAAGATTTTAGGAACAAAGCAAAGTGCCATTTTTTCTTGATTCGGCTCTCCATTTGCTCACCTCTGAAGGTCACTCTGGCAGTTCACCTTGATGCCTTTGTTTCCAGGCAACAGCTCCTAGAAAGGAAGGAGCCTTAAGCCATTGCAGACCATAACTGTTGGCAATAAAAACTGCCCAGTGTTGAAAACTCCACTGTGGCTCTGACTTTTTGATTCCCCAGTGCTGGTTACTGACTATGTTATTTGGACAGTTTTCTTCCTTTAGCCTTAATGATTCATCTCCAGAGAAGCCAAAATTTGTATTTGTGACCTGCCTGTAACTGTAGAAACAAGCAGGAAGAAATACTGATATATAATTTGATGAACCTCATAAAAGCATGCAGGAGTAATGGTGCAGAAAGATTAGTAGCTGAGTGTTGCACACACAAAACTAAAATAATTCCCCCCCCCTTAAAAAAAAAAAGATTATACTTTTATCAAGGGGCTCTGGTTCTGTATTATTAATATCAGAACCCAGCAGTCTGTAACGCACAGGAAATGTGCTGCTTGGTGTTCACAGGAAGGTCTGAGGCAGTTGTTTCTTCAGCACAGTGAGACCAAGAAAAACTAGCAATTTTTTGCAATCATGAAAAACTAATTATGCAGTTCAATCAGACTTAATGGCATTTTAAGAAATGGGCTCTACAGTCAGAAGTGTGCTCCAGGCTCTGGCAATATTATGACATTTGAAACAATGTTTACAGCACATAGCAAGGCTGAATAATGACCCAATATTAAATCAACAGAACAGTTTCTTGTTCTCAGACTAACAATATGTCAGTCTGAGCTTCTGTCTTGCATTTTCCTTTGGAGCTATGACTGTTTTAAAGTTTTGAGTATCTTTTATTTTCATTATATGGAGAAGAATCTGAGGCACAACTTATTTAACAGATCAGTGACAGAGACAAGAACACAAAAGGTCTCCTGACTTGCTTATTAGGTCACCCCTTAACTGTGCTCTCTTCCCCAAGGGCTCTTCCTAAACTAAGAGTTGATGCAAAAAAAAGTAAATGTTAATCATTGTGTAAAGCAGTAAAAATAACAATTTGCCTTGAAGTGATTTTTCCCATTATTAACCAGAGATACAATTATTTTCTCATTATAGAGAATGTTCCTGAATGCAAAAAATTAGCCTTGTGAATGTCAGGCTGGTTAAAAGAGTCTTCTCAAAATTTATCACACCACTATTAACTTTTATATTGTAGAATTAAGCAGATATATAAGATGTCAGTAGGCTTGATCTTTACAACTTGAGATCGTCGTTTCCCAGCGGCTGAAAACAGTTGTCCACAAATTCATCACTGACTTCTTCTAGAGCGGATGGTTTCCATCTGGGGGATTGGTCTTTGTCGATCAGCACTGTCAGGGGGGACAGGAGAACACCAAAGTTACCTGTAAACTTCCTCTAATTAAAATGGCTTAAGATTGCATCAAGACAGATCCCTGCAGTGATTACAAGGGAGAGAAAAAACAATGTGCTCTGGAGAAGGCAGAGTTTTTGTAACATATATTTCTACACTAATAAAAATTCTTGAGTCTAGGAACTGCCTGATGATACAAAGAACAGTGGATCACTTCAGAAGCAGCCCAAGCTTTGAAGGAACAGACCTGAAACGAGTGGTTTCTGTTAGACCTGCCACTCTTGCCTGACATGGTTTTTCATGGGAACCTGGGAGCAGTACACAGGATGCTCCTTTTGGACAAGGCCTTTCCTACCTCTGTGCAAAATCTGACTCTTTGGAGAGTGCAGGAGATGACTCAGTGTGGTGGTAAATGCCTGATATTAATTTAACCACACATTGTATAAACTAATAATAAAATAATTCATGAGGAAATAGTAAAACAGAGTATCTTTATGGGACAACAAAGAATGTTTATTTGTAAATACTGTCAGATACTGCAGACTTATGTAAATTCAATTGTGACAATTTGAATAATCTTAGTATGTAGGCTTTATGCCGTATCCTGGGAAATAGATCACTGAAGATAAAATCATCAGTGAATGAATGACACGTAAAAGTATAACAAAAAAATATCAATTCCCAAAAAACATTCCTTGTATCACAGGAACATCAAAGACATGTCAGCAAGAACAGCTGCACTAGGAAACAATAAGACAAGAGGGAGTTCATTTGTGTGTAAAAATGATCAATATGAATGGAATTCCAGAGCATCCTTCCAAGCACCTTTCAGGCTTTAAGAAACCCATAAAGGGTTTGCTATTCAAAATGTGAAATTGTTATAATTTTTAAAAAGACCAGCTATAGGAACTGTGGCTTTCTAGGACATCCTGACTGCCCAACACCCCTCACAACACACATTCCCTTCAGGTGAGTGATATCAGCAACTGATATAGAGATGCACCTGTGGCCTGGGAGACCTCCTGACCACAGCATATAAGAGAGAATGGGCAAGAAGAGGAAACTCCTCTCAAGTTCTTCTGCTAAGAATGAACTTTGTTGGTTTGTTTCTTTTCTGACAAGAGTTCAGAGTAGGATGGTTTTAAAGGTATATAAGGAGAAGACACAAAGACCCCCAAATTTTGAAGAATAAAGCTATTTTTTGGTAAGTTGTCATGTCTTTCTAAACATTGTCCTTAGTGAATAAACTAGAAACAGCCAGGATGAGAAATGTGTAAGGGGGTGGGATTTTAAGTATAGTGAAAAGAGTTCCTACCTAAAGACCGTGCCTCCCCAAAGCACAGGCATTATGAACTATTTACCAATTTGTAGGAAAAAATGTGACTTGAAAACTTCCAGCCAGTTCTACTCTGGTGGATAAACTGAATGTTCATAATGGTCTCTCCAATGTGTTTAGTCTTGTAACTTGCAATATTTCTTTTCTAGTAGCTTCATGGAGACATTCCCTTTTTGTACTAACTTCTGTATATTCTGTTTCTCCAGCTTGAGATCCATCACTACAGGAACGGAACGAAAACTCTGAAGACTTCTCAGGTAAGCAAAGGGAAGTTCGTTAAGATAAAAGTAACTGAGCACAGACATTGTGTTAAGGGTTTGTTCTTGTGTCTTACCTTTTTTAACAAAAATTCCAACCCCCTTTGTTCAGTAGCATTACCAGACTTCAGTTGTGTTCAGCACAGTCCAAACACGGATATTTCTAAGCACCTGACATTCTGTTTGCTGCCATGAAATCTCTCTGCCTACTGCAGGGCCCTGGGGTGCCCAGGGTAAGGCTCACATCTGCCAGCTCTGCAGGAGAGGTGGCAGAAGCTGTACAGAAATAACATCTTTGCAGGATCAGCAGTATGTAGAAGACCTTTGCAGTTCCATTTCAAGTGCACATTCCTGCACAGTTAGAAGGGGAATTTAACAGATTTTTGTCCCTGAGATTTGCTGCTGAGATTATATTCTCTCTGGATATGATTGAGCACAGGCTCCAAAAATGGCCTTTACTTAAGCAGTAAGAATTAAAAAAAAAAAAAGACCTATGCATTTTTTAGTAGTCTATAAATCAAGGTGAAAAGCTGATACCTATAATGTTCAAAGCCCACATTTACCATTATATGGAAAAATGTTGATGAAATATTATTTATGTGTTTTATGCTTTAAGAGTTTTGAGTTTTTTTTAATAGCTCCAATCACAAGAATCATGAACAGGGAAGACTTTGCCACAGCAGATTTTTAGGTTGAAAAAAACTCACTGAAAGAAAAATGAAATTCTGACCTCAGGTCAAAGCAGGTTTAAAAAGCTTTTAAACTACTTCCCTAGCATGCCTATTAAAATTATGGTTTGAAGCAGATAAAAGCTATTACTAAAGGCTGACCTTTGGCCATTCCTGCTGAAAAACAATCTTAAACTAAAATTTGCTGGTTGTAACTCAACATTATTTTGTGGTAGATCTTTTTGTGTTAGACAGAGTAAACAGCTGGCTCTTAAATGCTTCAAATGCTTTAATAAAGTCAATACTTAACACCTTTATCATTTTTGTTCACTATGGTTAATCCTGTGAAGTACTTAATAATCTCCCTTCCTATTAAAAAGGAATGTTGTTGGATAATGATTTTTATGAAATTAGACCCAACTACAAAAATTATCTTAAGATTCTGCACCACTCTTAAACACGAGAAACAATTCTGAGACTGAAGACATGAGAACAATATATAAGCAGTAAGCAGAGAGCAAAAGTGCTTCAAGAATGAATTATTAGTAGTAGTCTTAGTATTATTCTTCCCCTCAGTGCAGCTGGATCTCTCGTGGGTGGGTTTGGTTTTTTTCCCTCCCCTGATCCTCCTAAGCTTTTGCTACATCATCCTGTGCAAGAGACAAGTTTCCCAACTGTTGTTCTCGCAGCTTCTTTACAAGTAGTTTGTGTATTTCCTGGCCATGCTAAAGGGATTTGCTTTTGTATTGTACTGCAGTCCCAGATGGCTTAATGACCTTGTGCCTTACAAGGAGGAATTCAGTTTGGTGTTCCTCAGACTCTCAGACTTTTGAGTTTGTCACTTCCTGAACAACTACAATTCAGCAGCTTATGTGCTGATTTAGAATATAGCCTAGGAATAGTACCTTTAAGATATCCTTGTCCCCATTACCAACACTATGAAAACCATGTTCTTCTCAATGTGTTTGGTAAATTCTTCAAAGGAGTCTCTGCTAGTAAGGACTAATTAATTAAATCTGAAACTTTTTCCATGCTGTACAAACCAACCTTGCATCTCTCACCCGAGGCTATCTTTAATACAGTATTACTAATAGCAAACACTCAAACTAATACCCATTTCTCAAGTGGATTTTAAACTGCTTTATACAGACAGATATAAGAAAGGAGGAGGAGGAGGTGACAATACATACTTGAGCATATATCTGTGTGAATTAGAAGTCCAACCCAAAAGTTAATCCATCCAAATGTCTTGTACTGTAAGCTCCTTGGAAAATGAAATGCCTGTGCTTTATTTCATCTTGTGCTGAATGGTACATAAATAATTGCTACAGTTCCTAACAGATGTGACTTTGGGTTTGACAAACTGCATAGTGAATCAGCAGTAGGATCAAGGACAGAATCGGAGTCTGTCCCCCAGATGAACTTGGCTGAGCCACTGCTCTACTTTTACCACTGCCCATCTTGACTAATGCCTTAAAATGCTGAATTATTTAGCATTAAGATCACATATATACTTTTTAATAGTAAGTTACCTCTATACAGAGGTGTTTTGGACATGGGGGGAAGTAAGTCTCTGTTCTGAGGGTTTTCTATGCAAATAGCTGTTCTTGACTTTGAGACTTTAAACCATCTTTTAGCTGGCTGAACCAGCTATGTGGCAACACTAAATGTGGACACAGATGGTACACAGTTACCCACTACTGTCAGCATTAAATATATTTTGAACTTTCACAATGAAGTGGTGAAACCAGGTGGGCAAATAATGTTAGGAAACTAAGATTACATGAAGGAAACAACATGGCTCTTGTGCTTTGGAACAAATAATAAATTTTGGCCACACAGCAGCCCAATAAGTAAAAACTGTGGCCAGCTGGGAAGTGTTCTCTGGAGTGTTGCTGCATGCCCTTCTAGTAATCTCCAAAGAAGCACCACAATAGTGAATGTGCATTATTAAGTTTTAGAAATATTTCTGGTGTGCATTCTTACCTGCTCGAACCCCTTCATAGAAGTCATGGCCTTTCTGAAAGATAAGGAAAAAAACCCTGAACTTATAACACATGACAGATTCAATTTATCCCATCTTTCCCTATCCCACTTCTTCTTGAAATGCGAGTTCTCAAGATTCAGTTAAAGCCTGCTTGTACTGTTCTCTTCTGGGCTTACTTTCTCTTTACTTATTAAAGAGCTCTACAGCTTCTTGCTTAAATCCAGCCACCTCTCTTAGTATCAGTCTGTTGAGCTGTAGCTCATCAGCCACTGTTCCCACACTCTCTCTGTGTTCCATCTCTTGTCCTAAAGAGCTTCGCATAATGGGGCCTAAGGTGTGTAGGATCAGAAATTCCTCTGAGAAAGGCCACTCTTCAGGAACTGTCATGTATTCTACATATTTGGAACACTGTGCAAGTTAAATGAAACCCTTTAAACTTCCAGTTACTTTTTGATAAAGGTAAATGTAACACTTAAATCTCTAAGGATGCCTCAGTGGAGTAACAAGAGTAGTTTCAGGAAAGCTATGTCAAGGATACTGTCAGGCATTGCAACATATCAGGATTAGGCAGATTTCAAGCGCTTATTTTAACCATCACAAATCATTTAATTGGATATATAAAAATCTTACTTTAAAATGTGACAAGACTAATCATAAGGATGCCTTATAAGGCATGTGTTCAGGTAATTCAGCTAGCAGCTCTTTTCTAGTGAAAGGATCACTTTCTCCTATGTTATCCAAGTACTCAGTGCAAATACTACTAAAATCTCTTGTTGTCTATAAAAAAATTTATCACAGCACTCCTGAAAGGCAGTGACAAACAACTATTCCCATCCTGCTGCTGTGAACTGAGGCACTGAGGAGTACGTAATTTAAACAGAAAAGCTGCTCAAGAACACCAGTTTTATAATTATGCTGCAAATATTAAACTATCCATATATTAATGTTCTCATAGTTTTTTCACAGAAGTTCTCTACCACTCCCCTCTGACCATCATTAACATAGTCTCCTTTGAGATGCATGTAAAGGCATCAAACTAGAAAGAAGTGACGGCCTAAGATGCACACAAAGGTGATAGATACTGAAAATTAACACTTATAAATTAGGAGCCCTTGATGTAATCTACATAAAACTTAGTGTCTGGCAAACTGCCCCCCCTCTGTGGCTGGCAGGGGACAAAGGGCTCAGCTGCCTGCTTACCATGCATGCTTGGCTCAGTCTGTATTCCATCTTGAGTACCTCTTGTAAGCTCATGGAAGCTCCTTCTCTGAGCTGTCTGAGAGTCAGCTTTAAGGATGTAGGTGACATCTTATTAATAGTCTGGGGAAGACAAACAGTATTTTTATTCTGTTCAATTCAGACACATTTTCAAGTCTGTCATTTGTGCATTTTAAACTCTGTGCAGTAAATGATGGTACTCTTCTCCCTGAGCTCCCTTATGTGACACCTATTCCTCCTGCTGCTTCCCACCATGCTGTCATACTAAATGAACTTCCTTGCACAAACTTTTATCACAAAGATCTCTGGGATGTCTGCCATCACTTGTGTAAAGCCTGGCACTCCTAAGGTCACATCATTTATGATCAAATTACTACTAGCCAGAGAATCTAATGCAGTATAAAAGCCATTTCCATTATCTCTTGGTACGAGAAGGTGAGTGTTAGAAGCAACTACACTTCATTTTTGAGTATCATAATTATACCCTTAATTGCTCTTAGATGTTACTGATATTGTAGCTGACATTAGTATCACACAGCACTTAAGTTTTATTTGGTACAATAGCATAGTAAGGCAGTAATAGTGAGACTGGCAACAAACTTTAAGTAGTTGCTTTATGAACCTTTGCAGAGACTAGACAATACATGCAGAAGGAAATTTTGGAAGAAAAATATATTAAAGTAAATCAAACATCAAGGTGTATTTATCCAAGCTCCTTGTCTGGGATCAACAGATACTGCAGTAATTCAGCCCTACATTGCTCTGCTGAGAGGAAGCTTGGAGGTCAGGCCTTCCTTTTTTGACAGAACTACAGGCTTTTATAAATATCACACAACACACAGGATCTGTTTAGGGCACACAAACAAATGCTGTAAATCTGGCTCTCATGAGTATCCTTTGATTAACAGCATGCCAATAGACAGCAGGGGAAGTGGGGAGAAAGAAAAAAACCTAGTCAAGAAAACAGAACTGAGCTTTAAAGCTTTATAGGTTGCGGGGAAAAGGAACTAAATCTTATTGTTGCTCATCTTTGTTCTCTTACTCTAAACAAGACTCTTCTTCCCCTCTAAACCCAACTAAAAGCTCTGTATCATTCACAGTACAACAGACAATTCCTGGTAATTAGAACATTTTCGCCACTACTGAAAAACAGCAGATGGTAAGATTTGCCTCTTTACATTATTTTCATTGCAGACATTAGGCTCCTTACCAACAGACTGAAATGGCTGGTTTCCAGTCATCAACAGAAACGTTTTTTCTAGCTCCCAATTACTCTTCATCCCTCTCCAGACACCAGCTGATACAGCAGTGACCCATTTTGCCTAGTTAAGCTGGAAAACATGTGATTGCTATGCAAGCAGGAGGCTGTGCAATTGTGCCTTAAAAGCTCTGGTTCTGTCATTCTGTTCCGTGCACATTGATCACTATTTGGCAGGGAAGCTGGCCAAGAGGAAGCTGATGCTGGCTCAGACTGCCAACAGTTCCCAAGCCCTGGTCAGGCTCTCTAACAATGAACTGCCTCTCAGCACATAAAGAAGTCTGCTACACCTCTACTTCCATCAGTCTGTAGGTCTCAGATGGGTGGCAGCTCTTAACTGGACACCTTATGTCCTGTAATATGCTCTTGCTGGCTTTACATTTCAACTGGATGTTTTGCCTTTGAGTTCCACATTCTGTCATTCATATTAGAAAGTCTTTGCTCAGACCAGTTTAAATGGTATGCACAGTACAGCCAGATGGTTCCATGGGTAAAATGGCAATGGCAAGTTCTTTCTGGTCAAAGCAAGCATTGGAATGGGGAAGATCTGAAAACAGCACTTAAAGCAGCTACTGGATTCACTAGACTAGTTATCTTGGCATATCAATGAGGTTGAAGGTGGAGGAGGTGCTGGTATAAATCAAGCTGAAGGAAGAGGAACAAGGCAAGAAAATGGGTAGGTGTAATTGCAGAAACATGAGTCACCAGTGTGTCTATAAATAAGTTCTCTGTACAGAGAGGAGGGGACTGGTGCTAGGGAACAAGCCTGAAAAGGAGATGGGATAGGCTGAAGTGGGGAGTACGAAAATGCAAAGAAATTTCATAGAGGTATTTGACAACTGAATCAGCATCTGTCAGACCATCTTGATTTTGCCATAATGACCCCAAATGCTACAAGCTGAATTTGCAATAGACCTGAATGCCAATCAGATACTACCAGAAGGTGACAATTAAGTGGCACTGGTTCAGTGGGGTTCCTTACAAGAGTAACAGCAGGGACTGTGACTTTCTTTCACTTAAACAAAGCCCTCCCAGAGGCCCAGTACTCCACTTCCCTTGCCCCAGAGGAAAATACCCACCTCTTCATTCAGTTCTTTGGTATTGTGAGTCTCTCACAGAAGAAATTAAGTATCTGATCCTACAGTCTTAATCCTACTGCTTAGTGTAGAATTTATGCTGTTAGAAACTTGTCTGGAATTATATATTTGTTTAAAATAAGTCGTCTTGCATCTGCTAGAAAATGTGGGATTCCTTTTGTGGCTTTTTTCACCCATGAATTTCTGTATGAACAGAAGCAATTCATACTGACACAGTCTTATCTCTTGAACAGAACAGACAACTGCTCAGAAACTTTGGCCAGCTCCTCCACATAAACACGTAAAATTTTTATTCTGGTACCAGCTCATTTGACTGCTTTATCCAATGAAACCTGAATACAAGGGGAAAAAATGACCTTTTCCTTTTATTCACTTTTGCTTTTATAATACATATGCTAAACTTCTTGCAATATAATAGGCATACTGGTTGGCACAATGATAATCTTAGAACTTCCTTTCTCAAAAATGGCTTGGTAGTTTCAGTGACAAAATGTTATATCTTTAAAAACTAAAAAATAAAGTATATCCGCAACAGGAGGCTTAATGACACTCCCTTATAAAATATATTCCTTCTGCTCAAATGAATGTCAGAAGATGATGGATGTTTTATTATGAAAGCAGGATTTCTTCTGTGAGCTGTAACTAAAGTTAAAATGACACTTTTGTTGCAGAAATGCTTGCGTTCTATCCAATTGTAAGTAATATTTTACTAGCTCCAAATCAACCTTTTACAAGGCACCTGAATACAGATCCTTCAAAGGAAAAAAAGAAAATACACATATTATTTATAAACCGATACAAGTTGCTTCTTGCTTTAGAGGCTGAAGTGTGAATTATGTGTGTAGTATTGCTGTACGTGTTTTGAGTAGGGACTACATCCGACACTCGGAAATGTGTTAAAAAGATCAAAAAATACTTCGTGATGATAAATTGTTTTGCTCTTTATCCAAATGAGATCTGGAATAGAAGAAAAAGAACACTGTTCTGGCACTGGTTTATTCCAACCCATGGCAACAAAATGAGCAGCTCTAAAAGGGAATGTTTGTCCCCAACAGACCCTTGAGGGAAAAAGGGAAGGGGAGTTTGGGTTTCTACTAAATTACACTTTTATGCACCACATGATGATACTCACATTGTGTGGTTTTACAGAGGAATACTCTTGTCTGAGTAGAACTACTGAGAATCCCTCAGGACTACATGTGAGAACCCGAGGATCTCAGTCCAGTGTCCTATTGGTGTTATGCAGTATTAGTTATGTTAATAAGGTGACTGAAGTCTGCCCCATGATAAGAAAGTATAAACCCAATCTTAAAATATTTAACAAAAATAACATAGAAGACATTACCTCTAGTTGCTTAATAGCAAAAGGAGATCCATCTTGCTTTAATTTTTTGACAATTTCTTCCATACTATTTGCTGAAAAAAGACTAAAAGAAAATTAAGTTAGCCCATGAACTGTTTCAGCCTTCCTCTTACCTGAAGGGTAAGAGGAAGTGAAAGTAACACTGACATTAGAAACAGCATGACCACCTGATTTGGCTTCTCTTAGCAATGTGTTCCAGGTTGTTCAGTTTCAGGTAACTTGGTTGTCAGGCATCTCCTCTCCCTTCACAAATCTCTGCTGTTTTAATAAACCTCACTTAGAAACTCTGCTGTTTGTCTATAAACTTCAATTACTGCCATCAGTCTTAGCTGTATTTTTATCACACATTGAGTCCTAAACTATTAGCTCCATTCCACCGGTTTGGTGTCAACACCTTCTGCCTCTACACTCAGTTACTGCCATTCTTTTCCAAGAGTTTTAGCTGCTTCTCATTACTCTCACTTATTTCTCCTTCCCTTTCTGATACACACAATTTCCAAGCAGTCATAGAAATGGCCTTAAACCAATGAGTATAAATGTGCTATGTAACACTTCCTATTCAACTGAACAATTACTCTCACAAATCCCCATCCAATTTCCATAGAAATTGTTCATTTTAATGTGCCATATGGTAGTTGCTTAATATAATGGTGTTTGACTCAGGCAAATATGCTCAAGTATTTAATATACTGATGAGTGAAATATTTAATGAGCTTCAGATAAAGCTCCCTAAAGCCAAAACAGTTATTTAAACTTGGATGCCATTTCTCTCACCTTTTCTTCAGAATATTGTTACTTTATTTAACTTCATGCTCTCTACCCACAAGAATAAAAAATTTTTAAAAATATTGCTAAATACCTGTTAATCTTCTCTATATGTTCATCAAGTACAAACTTCTTTTCTTGATCAACTGTGCTCTATTTGAAAAGCAAATACATGTTTTACTTGGTTATTTTAGACTGGAAAAGTTATCAGTATTGAAAAATTTCAATGGCTTGTGCTACAGAAATATCATAAATGAGCACTTAATATTTGTAAGACTGTGACATTTTTAATGAGTTAGTTTTGTAGTGTGTAGAAATGAACTTGTCACTTTATCCTGTGAACGTTAAAGATGTCACCTCATAAAGCAGTGCTTCCCCAGAGCTACTAAGTAGGTATATTTGACTGGGTGCTTATCTTGTAAACAGGTAATTCTGATTATTCTATCAAAATATTTCTATAAAATGCACTAAGAAAGTCAGTGTAGATAAATCTACCCAAACCCCTGAGATTTTAAAGTTTTATTTTCTTTAAAAATATACAGGCTTATGTTTAGGGGTTTTTAATGACAAAAAAAAAAGCACTTATCTTCTGTATATTTTCTGTGTAATTTTACAAAATTTTATTTTGACAGCTAAAGTGTGTGAAAGATCCACTGGCCTTATGTGGAAAGGCTGTCAAATGTTTCATATCTTCTGGCATTACAGGGTTTAGGACATAAGCAGATGTTTCAGGAACAGCAGCTGAAGCTGAGAAAGGCTCCCCATCATTTCGGCTCTGGTAACTAAAAATACACAGCTTCCTTTTCCATGTACTGCAACGTATAATCATTCCTGTTTCATAGCTTTCTATTTTGTCAAAATAATCAGTACTGCTATAGTAATTAGCTTATCCCATTTATTTTTCTAATTAATCTTAATATATTAACTTAGTAATTGCAAAACAGAAATAACAAGAGTAGGCACTGCTCATTTTAAAGCCAAACAAAATGGGGAGTAAAACTAAGACTGACTGAATACATGAAAAACTAATTTAACTCTACAAGTTTTCTTTCTATTGAACTAAAATTATAGTGCACATCAGACAGCTTAAACAGCCCAGAATGTAAAGCCAAAGCCTTTTACTTTTATGCCCATTGTCACACAGAACCAAGACAAATACTAATTATGTATTAATACAGTTATATTCACCTCCAAAGTGACAACAGAGTATGAGGTATGGGTTTGTCCATGGGGAAAACAGCACCTTTCTCCCCTTGAAAACACTACTTTCAGGTGCTTTCTCTACAGTGCATCTGCAAATACTTATCCCCTTGATAACTGCTGCGCTTATCAGTCTTTCAATTGTCTCAAGGTTACAAACATAAAATACTTGAGAAATCAAAGGAACAACTTAAGCCTTTAAATTTAGGCTTCAAATCTGGATGGCAGATGGTCTGCATCAAAATAATGCTCAAATTTATGCCAAATGCGTCAAGCTAGTGAGATGTTTTTCAGACTGATTAAGTGAAAGTTTCTGGGATGGAAATACAGCATCCCTTTCCAAGTGAGCAGTGCAGCATTTAATAAGGGGCAGGATAACTTCTGCAGCCTCTGGATGAGGCCAGTAGTTCTACCCTGGTCCTTTCTGTTTGTCAGAATCCCTGAATTTCAGGGTAACACCCCAGATTACATTTGTCATCATGTGCAACCTCCAGTCTCCTCGTGGCCATCTATTTTGCCTTCTGCAAAGTGTGCTAGAAATCCAAGAATAACAGGAAAAATTAAGCACCAATATATTTTCTGCATCATCATGCTACTGGCTGGAAACTGAAGTACACGCATAGAGAGCGAGTGGATCACAGGAATTTTTGGGGTATCCAAAGTGAATAAAAAGTGAAGAAGGACTTTGCAGTTTTAATTGTGACCACTGTAGGCAACAGTCTACAAAACAGGCTACAAAATAGTATTTTATAGAGGGCAAAGAGTTTGGAACCCCATTATTTTCTACCATAAAAAATATGATCAGTAGCATGAGTAAAAAAAGAATGTCTTTACATATATTTAACCATTTTGCTTGATTTCAGTATTACCTGCTTCTGGTAAGAGTTCAGTAAGTCTGCTATATTTTCTTTTGAAGGCGATTTCAGTGCTATCAGGTCTTTCTCTAAGGCAGGTAGCTATTAAAATAAGATTTATTTACAAGTAAGTAAAACAAAACCTACTACTTGCATTATTAGTGCTAGGTAATAGCATGTATGCATGTAAACACCCCCTCACCCTCCCTAACTTTCTGACAGATCTTAAAGAGGTACCAAGCAAACAATACAAGGAGCCAGAGTTCATTTTTCAGTGTTGAACCATCTGGATTTAGTTACGTCTGCAGTGACCAGCAAAGAACTCCTCTTCCCCAGCAGGCCCCCAGTGCAGTGCTATAGCTGCAGCAGGTAAGGTCAGGCTGCACCAGTCTGAGAGGCAAGAGCAGGAGTCTGGCAACAATGCTATCCCCAAGACAGTGTCTTGCCAGCTTCTCACTCAATGACAGTCATGGGTGCTCATGCTGAGAAGGAAAGCAAATCTTCACTTAAGTCCATGCCAGTTACTGGGACATTATGACTCTGACCTTATCAGATATACTAATTTTTACAGGCACTGTAAGAAACAAATACCTGTTAAGCAGATTGATAAAGAACACACTGAGGTTCCACCTTGATTGAAAACTTAGCAGTTGTATTAATCTCCCTTCACACACTGTTGTCTAAACTACACAATTTTTTAAGCAACTGCCATTACACTGAGTAGATCCTGCCCTTTCAACAGCACAATTGTGAAGACAGCAACATTTGCTCCTTCCAAGCAAAGCTGTCACTAGCTGGCAAGTGTTAGAATGACATCTTGAGAATATCTCACCATCCCTGTTTACAGGGCATGGCCAGCTAATATAATTGCACCTCTGTGGACACGCAAGTTGGTAAAAGTATATTGGGGTGCTATAACCTCAGACTTGTTGCTGTGGCTGTAGGCTGTGCCCTTGCCAGCACTGTTAGCACCTTACCTTTCCAGATTCTACAAAGTGTGTAGCGATGCCAGCTTTTAGCACATCTCTTCCTTTCAGCCTACATCCTGTTAGTGCAAGGTAATAGCCAATCTTTCCTGAGAGCCTTGGCAAGAAATACCCTCCACCTACATCAGGAAAAAGGCCTGTAATAAACAATACAAAACAAGAGTGAAGGGAGAAGAACTTGTACTAATCATCACTTAGTAGCTATTTCTTCTTGTCTCACTTTCATATCCCTGACAGGAACAGAACCTTGCCCAAGCTTCTTAGTTTGACCTTTCTCTGTCATCAAAATCCTTCCTAAAAGCAAACCCTTGAACACCTTCCAAACTGCATCCTTTCCACTAGCACATACTTTACAAACGTATACCAAACAATAGGATTTATTCTATTTGCCAACAACCTGAGATATTTTTAGGTGCTCAGCAAAGAAACAGAAGTGACATGAAGGACTGTAAAACAATTTGTGCAAAATCAAACTGAATGCTGCTTTCTCTCTGAAATCTTTCATTATGACAAAAATATCAAACAACAATGAAGTGCCTCTTGCACAGCTTAGTTTGACCAATTATGGGGCCGAGAATTCAGTAATACATCAAAAATATTGCCAGGGTCTTCCTGAAGGTGGAGGTGCAAGATGCTGAACTGATACCTGGCTCTTTGACAGGACTATGACTAAGCTGAATGTAAAAAAAATTATTAAACTCTCCAATTTAGTGACTGTCTTATATATTTTTTAAATTAAGGTAATTTTAAAAAATTCAAAGCTGTGAATAAAATTTAAAATACTTTTAAAAGTTTTAATTTAAAAGTATCTACCTTCTGTTATATACATTGATCACCAAAACAAATTCAGGCACTTTTTGTAACATACTTAAGAAAACTTCAGCTTAGCTGGATCAGTTTCAGAAATCTGAATGGACAGAAGCAGTGTCCAGTCATCACCAACGGTGCATTCATGAAACTGAAAGTCTTTTGAAGAAATGAAAGATGTGGTGGTGTTTCTTCCCTTTGAGAGAAAATTAATGATGAAAATGAATGAGAAAGAACACAAATGGGCAATAAGAAACTCAGAAAACACTTGCCAAAATAGAGATATTAACTGGAAAAAATTAAGATGTACATAAGGAGTTTAAATGCGTTTCTGACAGAAGGTGGTAATATTTCACTCACAAGTAATTGCTTTCAGTCACAAAAGAGTCATCGTATGTATTATGGAAAAGACCCTATTACAAGTATTTTAAGATATGGCAAATTAGTGGTCCTGGAATAGTCCTCCCCCTCAGACAGAATCAAGGGAAGGTTTCTTTCAGACAGCTGCTCTTCACTGTCTTCCTCTTAATAATCTCAATATCTAAGCCATCTCTCAGCTTCTCCTCTGATTCCCTCTTGGTCCCCCCTTTGTTCTGCTGCTTCTAATACAATGAAAAGTTGGTTTTAGGAGTCACTTCCTATGAGTTATAGTTGCCGTATTCTAGTCCCACTGATTTGTGTGCTGTCATTAATGGATTTGTTCCTCATCCCACTCAGGCTATCAAGACATACAACTCTTCTCTTGAAATGCTGAGTGCCTTACTGACACACAGTCTTTTTTCTTTTTGCTGTAATTAAAATAATACCAGTACTGGACTACTGTTCTTCCCATGATCCAGTAAAATTTTAGGGGAAAAGACATTTTCCTATTGGGATCCGCAGCACCCTTTCACTTGGAAATCCACAGGGAAATCCGTTCTAAATAAACTGTGAAGTTGATTATCTTAAGTTGCTTTAGAGGCAAATAACCCTCAACTGAGTGAAGGTTTCTGTAATTACTAAGGAATTTACAAACAGGATTAGCGAGGGCATAACTGATCCACTCTAAGCTTACTTGGTGGCATAAACATCATCCGCTATAGCTTCTGTATCCTTTTCAATGTCCCTGTCTTCCTTTTTTCTTATGATTTTACTCTTCTTGTCTGTGTTCCATGTATTCCTCTTAATTCTCATGTTTCTCTTTGCTCCTGGGGTTCTCTGAATGTACTCCATACACTCAATTTTCTTTTCCCTTTTGACAGTATTTACCCATTATTTCTCAAATTCCTACTTAAATAAGAGAAGAGCTGTATTACTGCTGGGCTGACCAGGCTGTAAGCCCATGCCTGTGATGCTGACTTGCAGTCTGTGCTCTTCGCTGTAATCCCAAAGGTGCAACTCTGCATTTCCCAAGCATAAAATAAAGGCAGTGCTACTACATTCTTACCATGTCTGGCAGATGATGATTGAAAATTTATTAGTAAATGACTTCTAGAAAGCTAAAAACTTAGGAGGGATATACAAGGAAGTACCCATTATTAATATAACATTACCTCAAAGCCCACCTCTTACAATATACTTTCATCTTTTGTTCTTCCCACCACTAATTTTTCCACACCCTCCTACATCTAAGCTGCTTTCTAGTGCTTTGTATTATCTGCGTCAGTTTCAAACTCCTACGAACTACAACTGCCTTTTCTTTCTGTTTGCAAAGTGGCATATTTATCTCTACCCTTCTATTTACGGTGGTGTATAAAAGCAGAGTAATTGTGTGAAAATGGAGCAGCTGAATGAATGCTTTGTTTTCATTTCACAGCAAAGGTGTCATGCCTACTGAAATAAGTGAACACATGAAAAAATCAATTAATACAGTATCTAAAGAGCTAGACACAGAGATTCTGAATACACACCGAGATCAAAACAGCTAAGCCCTTAAATCCAAACAGATTTCACTGGTTTTACTTCTAATTGATCCTAAAAGGGGTTTAATTACTTTCTTTCCTAAGCAAGTGTTAATCTTTTCCTTTACATGTCTTCACAGTCTATTTTTGTTTAAATAAGTCCATGGCAACACAAGAAATGTATGTAGAGAATAGAATTTTTGTTAATATAAAACTACTCATATCTTTACCTTTGAAGAAGAAAATGAAGGTACTTTTATTTTTAAAACAATTTTATGGGTCAAAAACCTTCCCTGTTTAGTTTTTAAAAAGTACAAACACAAATTGTTTCCTTCAAATGGTTTCCATGTACAGTAACTGGTTATGAAATTCAGAGTTTAGCAAATTCATGTTGTATTAATGCTTAAGATGGTTTACTAAGTTTCCTTCAGTACAAAAAATACCTGAAGGGCTGCAATAGCTTTGTTTTTCTCATCCCAAACTTGATCATTCAGAAAAATCACACTACATTTATCAGCTACCAGGAATTGCTCTAGTATTTTTTTCAGGAATTAAAATGATAATAAGCTTCCTTTTATTTGGATGGTTTATTATGCTTTATTTTACTCGATGCTCACATCAAGATGGTTCACTTTAATGACTTGAGACATACTTTCCATATATGGTCATCTCCAGTTCCCTTTTCAAATACTTTCATTACCACCACAGCTTTCAGTCAAAGCCATTTCATCCTGATGACACAAACGGACACATTAGACATGTTAACATGTGATAATCCATTCAAATACTTACCTATTGCTGTTTCTGGCATTGCAAAAAGTGTCTTTTCTGTAGCAACTCGAAAATGTCCATGAACTGAGACGCCAACTCCCTGTGCATGGAGCAAAGGACATTGTTATATAATTATTTTTAGCAGTAGTCATAACTATAATCCTACATAACACACCTCTTGCTTTGCTCTACAGTTTAAATAATATTAGACTTACCAACAGAACCTCAACAGAATATTAAAAGGCCTTTTACAGTTCAAACAGTAGCAAAGCATCATCTTACCTTTATGATTTGGCTGAAATAGCACTCTATGCTTTGAAAGATTGATGAGTCACACAGAGATCAACTTCAAAAGCCCACAACTGACAGCAACAGGAATGAGTGACCCTATTACTTCCATTAGACCACTACAGGAATTGATACCCCTTTGTTAATGTTACTCCATCCGTAATTTTTGCACATACTTCAAATCACAAAAAAAAAAGCCAATACTTTTAGACTATATAAGAATTGTACAAATTGTGCAAATAAAAGAAAGAATAATTAACTATTCTCCTGATACATTATAAACACATAAGTATTTTAAGCGGGAAAACCCTTCAGCATTACTGAGGCAAACTGGCAAAGATAAAGAAAAATGGTTATTATTACTACTTAGTAATAATATTTGAAGTAATCCAAGTATATTTACATTACAGGGCACAACCACAACATACATATTGAGGTTTCCCTTCTCAAAGCTTGTTTACATCATACATGTTAATGACAAAAGCCTCTATGAGTATTTCACACAGTTTCTTCGTACAAATATTCTCTCTCTTCCTTTCACTGTTTGCTTCTGTTCCTCACTGCTAAATTCCCCTTGGTTCAGCCCTTCTAGCTATCCATTTTTTTATCTTAAAACTAAGATATCTTAAATATCATTGGCCAAAAGAGGTCAGTGTCTAATGAGGATGTAACAGATTTTAAATAACATTTCTAACTGTTTAAATACTAGAAAATGGCACTTTACCCAACTAAGGCTACTGGTCTTCACAAACACCCTTCACGCATTCCATTCCTTCCTTCAAAAACAGTGGGGTTAATTGAGTGACACTCCCTTGGACCAGCAGTGTATGTTTGACAAGCTTTTACAGTGAGAGTAGATCTTTTTCTTATCTACAGAGATGTCTGGGTGGGGTTTACATTAAAATTTTATGAAGTTACCTCAATTTAATATAAATTACACCCATTTCTACACACCCTTCCCTGGCCTCTCTACAATTCTGCCCAGCAAGCAATCGTCACTGCTTATTCCATTAGGGTGATCCATGATTAAATTTGAAAATATCTTCCAGTTTTTTCTCTTCTTAAGGCATCTGCCAGTCTGGTGTTTTAAAATAGGTGTATGAGCTATTTCAGGTTCCACTTTAATTTCCTGAGAAATGCATCCTTAAGGCAACTGGTTATCATACTTGAATTGATATTCAAAAACTAAGCCAAATGTGTACACATTAAATACTACTGTTCCAAGGAGGCAAATGGGATCTGAGCAAACATGTGAATCTTATTTGCACAGGGTACAATCGTCTGTCTCATCCCTTATCTGTCCTTCCGGCTTTTCTCCTGAGGACTGGTCAGTGGCTACGATCTCATCTGAGCAGCAGCAGGAGCAACCACCCTGCATTTAGTTCTCCTGCAAATGCAAAGTTATGTGGAAAGCTAAGTTCACTCCTAGAACCAGTCCAGAACTCTTTAATTAAATAGAAATGTGACTTCATAACTTTCAAATTTTTTAATGTCATAATAGCACATTTTCACTGCATTTAGTAAGACCTGCTGTTATTTTCATGCATCTTCAGCAATAATGATGACCATTTCACAAAGATAATGAAATAAAAAATCACCCCATTTGCTCTTTCTAATACTGAAATTAATTTTTTCTAATCCCGTGTCTAAAAACAAACAAACAAAATCTATCATAATGCATTTTTTCTGGCTTAGTTTCTAGACAATCTGATTTTTTTGTAAGGGCTCAAATTTTTACCTTGAATATTAAGTAACAAAGATTCGAGTGTGAACTCCATAAAGGGAGCTTCTCTTCCAAGTCTGTTCTTTTTTTAGAGTAATAAAAATAACTAGAGTTTTAATAATAGAAAGTTGAAAGATGTCATTTTCTTTTGAAAGAAGTAATTAAATCAGATTTCACTTTCTCAAGTATTTAAGCTATAATTGGATTTGTTTTCTAGATAGCCTTCAAGTTTTATAGTATAGAAACAGACTTATTTCAGATGTATATTTAAAAGACTAAGACTACATTTTCTTTTTATTCATTACAAAGAAAGTGGTACAAATACGTCCTTACGTCTTTGAAGATCAATTCTAAATAATCCAATGTTTAAGATAAAATTAGGAGAAAAAAATAAGTCAATGCTTTGAGGGTACAAATCCCAGTAACTTTAACTGGTGACCATACGCTTGTGTTTATTAGTAACTTCCCAAGTGGTTAACACATTCACTGTATGTGTCTAACTTCCTAGATCTAATACAGGGGACAGTATTTAATAGTTTAATATATCCTGTGTAGAGAACAAACTCTTCTAGTCAGAAGTCTAAATGCATTCCTCCATTTCTGGATTTTCTAATTTTTTCTAATTTTTAATTTTTTTTTTAATTTGTTTGAAATCTTACACATCTAGAGTCCCACCTAAGAGACCCTTCACACTATTAAATTATCTGCAGTTGAGCTGTGTTCACTTCACCAGATAGTTCCAGCGTTTACACATACAAGTGTTGATGCTACAGTGTCTTTATTAAAATACAGTATATCCTGCATTGTCAGAGTTCTACCTTTCATGATCTTAAAATATATACTGAAGGTAATGTCTTCCTTCTGACTTTTCCAAGATAATACATTCTCATGGTGAACCAGACTTGTACTCGCTAGAATCCTCATTAGCAACCAATCAATTTAAATTACCAGGCTGCTTTTGGCTGGAATAGAGTTAATTTTCTCCACAGTATGGGGCTGTGGTTTGGATTCTGCTAAAAGCAGTGCTGATAATATGAAGATATTTTTGTTACTACTGAGCAGGACTTGTACATGGTCAAGGCCTTTCCTGATTCCCACCCCACTCTGCCACCAAGGGGAGTTGGGAGGGGACACAGCCAGGACAGCTGATCCCAAGTGATCCAAGAGACATTCCATACCATATGGCAGCATGCTCAGCACATAAAGTGGGGGGAAAAGAGAGAGGAAGAGGGAATGTTTGGAGAGATAGTGTTTGTTTTCCCACATTGTCATTAGATGCGATGGCTGGAGATGGCTGAACACCTGCCTGCCCATGGGAAGCAGTGAACTAATGCCTTGTTTTGCTTTGCTTGTGCACGTGGCTGTTGCTTTACCTGTTAAACTGCCTTGATCTAAACCCATGAGGTTTTTTTCACATTTACCTTTCCAATTCTCTCCCAGTCCTGCTGGTGGGCCAGTGAGTGAGCAGCTGCTGGGGCTTAGTTGCCAGCTGGGGTTAAACCACGACAACTATCTTTCTATAGGGCCCATATATGAATTAATTAAAAACATAGATATGAGCAGAAATGGTGGCCTGACAATGTACTACTGGACACAGATTATCTATGAAGGGATTTGCAGATTAATTACTATGTGGATATTAAGATATTAATTTTAAAAACAGTGTATCAGAACTCAACTATTAGACTCCACATTAGACTCGCTCATCAGGGAGCCACATAATTTTATAGGCAGTTCAATCTGAATTTCTCAACAATCTTATGAAAAACAAGGTTCAAATTACTGATAGATGAAGAAATGGCATAGAGTTTCTATAAATCTTACAGGTTAAATTGTGGCCAGAAGGCTCTATTATTGTAAATTGAGAATGACCCACAACAGTAAATCAGAGAATTCATCACATCCAGGGAAATTATTAAGAAACTTAGGGCCATCACAACAGAGAACCATACAGAGCAAAATAAATATTCCCTTCCTGAATGATATATATAAACATCTGTTCACATACAGAAAAGCAGACCTGTGTCACAGCAAACCCACATATCACACCTGTCTATTTACTAAATAACCTAACTCAGACTGTGAAGGAATCACTGCCTAGGAAACCTTAAGTGACAGAATAGAATAAAAGAAATACAAACAGAAAAGGCCTTCAGGAATGCTGCTTGCCTCATCTCCACTAGGCTGATAAAGAAGTTTCAGCTGTTCAAGCAAATGTTTTTATGATAATATCAATATTGATATAGTCTGCAGTGAAGTCCTGTTGGAGCAGCTCCATCCAGTGATTACAGTCATTCCTAACTGCATGAGAATACAGTTCCTGGTAGGGCAGAGCCACAGAGGAAATGTGGCAATCAAAAAACAAACTGAGCATAAGACAACAAAGGGCAAATATATCTGCATACAGGCATGAAAAAATAGCCAAGGAGCAGCAAAGATGTTTTCAAAACAATTAGCAAAGTAAGTGATTGGAATCGATTCAGGAAGCAGCAGGAGCTTATAGCCATGTTAGATCAAAAATCATAGATATAAGATCATTACTCCCTGCATCCAGACACAACAAATCTTATACTGAACCAAAATTAATCTTTGTTCCTCAGTAATGTTATGGACCACTCCAAACAGTATAATCTATTTTTATCTGCAGACACTAACAGACAAGATGACATAGTGAACCAGAGCAATGCAATGTAACAGATCAGTTTGGACCTAGAATGTAATTTTCTTTGGCTGATGACATATAAATCAACTCCATGCAAGTATTTAAAAGATATAATTAAAAACCAGTGGAGTTCGTGAACTTTTCAATCATTTAGAGTGGTAGTTTAAATCACAAAATATTAATACATTTTAAATATAAAATATTAATTTCCATATACAGATTATGTATTAGAGATTCTCAGTCCAAATTCTTACAGGCACATAGAAGCATAAACTGGAATAGAAGCATCTGACTGAAAACAGATTGTCTGTAACAATATATGATGTTTCAGTCTTTTCTTCTGACCCCTAATTATTTAAACAAACTTGAACCAGCTACACTAACAGCAATCATTTAGGTCAGGTCCTTCTTACAGTGAAATTTGGGGGAAAAAAATATGTAGGCTATTCTGTGCACCAATGTTGCTACAATGAGTGTCCTTTATCAGCAAAATTTAGACTGAATTTTCAAAAGCCCTGGTTTGATTTGTCTTCTACCAGCCCAAACTTACCAGTGATCTCAAACTGTTTTTACTAGGTTATCATAACCTGCACAACTTTTTATTGATACAAGTTGTGCTGCAACAGAAAGAAATCAGAAGATTTAAGACCTAGATCTGACAAGCCTATAGCAAAAGTAATTAATTACCAGCAAGTGCAAGTTTTCCTAGTTTTAACTTTGAAAGCATTCTTTGTATCCCACTGTTGTTCGCCAGTGTTTTCTTATACATAACTGGCTATGTGTGTACAGAAAAAGACAGCAAGTTTGACTTTTCTATTGTTTCTAAAATTCTGGAAGACAGCTCTACCCTTTTGTTCCTCTGGATCACCTCAAAAATGTGGCTTACGGCAAGAAATCTCTGTGTCCAACTCATATCTTGATGTCTCAGGAAGGGCAGACAAGTGGGAGGGAACCTGTTTCAGCAACTTGCATCAATTCATGACTTTTAGGTTTTAGGTTTTATCTTAAAACTGAAGAAACACCTTTTGTTCTTAAAGACAGGCATGTGCAACAGAACTCTGCTTAAACAGCAGCACAGTTATTTGGGATGATGGAAGTGAATTGAGAGGATTTTGTAATGATGCTCCATTTCTCTGGAGAAAGTGCTTAGTAAAAGTGTAAGACTGATTGAAATTAACTCAAGGAGAAAATGAGCATTCAAATTCGGGAATTAAGAAAAATGAGCAGAAATATGAAAGAATGAAGAAGCAGGCAAAGATAATTCTCTTCAGAGCTTTTATTCCTTGATCTATAATAAAGGGAAGGAGAGGGAAATAATAAGATAGCTCATTATTTTGAGACGAGGCATGTGCATGAAGGCCTAGAATTAGAGAAAAGTAGTGGAACTTTTAGCAAGAAAGAGTCTGGTGTCAAATGGAAAGAACAAATCTGAGTGCAGAAGCCAGCAAAAATCTCAGTCATTGCAGAGTTGGAAGAGGGGAGGAAGAAGAGTTTTACTTACCGTACCAGTACTGATCCTAATTTAAAATACTTGTTTTCAGGACAGTGCTTTATGATAAACTCTTTGGGGAATAACATCATGTGCAAATCCTTGGGCCTTCAGTGGTTACTTTTTGTTGATGTCAAGAGCTGCTGCTGTTCTAGTCCGATTAGGTACAAAGTGCAGAGCCCGTTTATCCCTGGGATCACAGGGGAGAGCCCAGCAGGCAGACCAGGGCACCAGATGGTCAATACACAGTAACAGCAGCAAAGAAAGGACTGGGTCCTGTCGGTATTGCCCCAGCATTGTTTTCAACATCCTGTGTTACAAAAGCTAAGTGGTGCACAAGGCAATCTCACAATGATTTCTTTGCACTTGCAAAATCTGTATTCTATCTCACAGTAAAAGCCGCCTTTGCCTTTGAAGCACTGGCAGCAAAACAGGCCACAGGCTTCTGTGTGGAACACAGGCATGAGCTACCAGAGGGAGGGGGACGGGGAGAGGCAGGCAGAAAACTCCAAAGCAGCTTATCTAGGTTTAGTATGACAATTACTTTTACTTCAGGGTAGATTTTAGAGCATAAATTAAAACAAAATGAAAGATGTTCAAGTTTCAGAGCATGATGGCTGACAAGAGGCATGACATATTTACAAAAGGCAAGAAAAAGAGTAAGAATCGGGAGATGTCCCAAGAAGCACTGACATTTCTAGGTTCCAGTTTCCTGGCTATAAAAAAGGGGCTAAAGGATCAATAATGTCCATTACAGTATAGAAGTACTATGTAAAATAATACTTTTTCATGAACTTTCATATACAGCATCTAGTTACCCCAATATGTATATTGATAACTAATAAGGAGAATTTCTACAGTTTGCAATAAAATTTGCACCCCAAATTAAACCACAAATGAACGGTTTTGTTCTGTGAGCAATATCCACTTGTGAATGCACGTTTCTCTAATTAAAAACTGTATCACAAGTGGGCAAAAAGGTGAAATTTTATATATATATGGTTAAGTCTAATATTAGTTTCCTAGTTTTTGAATGGTAGTCTCAAATGCTGCTATCTACACTTCTGAATACAAGCTATACGTACAAAACCTAAATGAATAAATCCTAAAAGCAAATAAAATAAAAAACCCAAACCAAAACAAACCAAACAACAGATGGGAAGACATATTACAATGTGAAGGAAAATGGGGAGCTCACCCCTTCCCCACTGTATATTAAATGCCTGAGGAATACCAAAAGACACCTAACATAAGCATTTATGTAGCATCTGTAATGACTGCAGCCCATCATACTGGTCCGGCTTCTTTTTCTGCAGATTCTCTATTAACAGCTCATAGTTAAGAGAAATCATGATGAAGTAAAGCAGTCTGTTGTCTTTACACTTCCTACCTTCTTCCAGTCTTCAATCACTTCATCTAAACAAACTGAAGTGCCAATATTCATTGGTTTACAAGATTTTAACTTTGCTTTAAGATACAGGCTCACAATTTCTATTTAAATACATTTTATGGAAAACAACAGGTGAACATCAGGCAGTGTGTTCACATTGGTTTTGTTCACTAGTTGGAGAGATGGCAACATCAGGCAACTTTCTCAGAAGGAAGGAGTCTGTCTGTTTGAGGTCCATACCCACAAATGGCACAGAGCAAGGGCAGGTTCAGGTTGAGGACGGGTGAATCTTTGAGACATTCCCTCCCTTCCCTCCAACCACTTCCTGCAGCAGTCCAGCTCATTGTAACCCAGAGGCTAACTTGTGATGCCTAGGAATAGAGATTTTTATTTGTGTTTTTTATTAGCAGCAGTAAGCAGCTTATGCTGCTTTGGTCCTGACTACAGATCATCAGGAAAGCAAAGAACCAAATAATTCCATTTTACAAATATGTAATTTAAATATAACATTGATGTCCACTTTTTTAAACACAGTTTGGAATAAAGAAGAAAAACGTTATTTGCAGAAATTCTACATGTATGATGGCAGTGAAAGGAACATTCCTAAAAAGCTGTAGCCATGCAGTCTGCATAAAATGGGACAGGATAAGCTATATTGCTTATATATAGCTATACTGGTCAGCTCCAGCTCCTTTGTGTACTAAAATTCCACTGACTAAAATGAATAACCTACAAGCTGCTTATGACATCACTACCAATCTACTTGATAAGAAACATTAATGTAATAAGAATTGTTGACCAAATCCTGCTAAACTGTAATTTTAGACATTTATAACTATTGGTAGATGCCCCATGGTACCTGTAGCAAGTCTCTAACAACATGCTGCAAGAAAACATCCTATTAATGTAGCTGTTGGGAGATACAGTGAACTACACTTCTATCTTCAGTAGTCTTAAACTTTTTCTGTATATGTAACACTCATTTTCTTTGCTGAATGTGGTCCACGTGTCAGAACACTCATATATAGGCAGTATGTTACATAAGGCAACATACAGACATGTTACTAAACAACCAATACATTAAGTAAACAAAATGCTGATTGAACATCTTCCCCTCACTAACATTTCCATTAAGTAGTTTAGAAAAATGCTTGATGCAGCTTATATTTTGAATATTGAATTGCAAAACTTTTTGGATGTTTTTCTCTATTAGAATAAACATTAGAAACAAATGTTGCAGCTTGAATTACATACAAGCAGTTTGAAGTTAAAAATATTTCTGAAACACTCCTGAAATTTGGCTTTACCTCCTCCTGTAAGACGTTCCTTTACTTTAGGAACTGTCCTTCTTTTCACATAATTCTTATTTCTGTGACTGAGAATGATTTCTATTAGAAATACTGATTCCTGAAAAAAGGTGACAACTTCATATGATACCTCTGGAGCAAACTCCTCCACAGCTTTTGGCCATTTATTCCAGGCAAGAACCTCAGACACCTAAGAAACAAGCAAGGTTTTTTCCATGCAAGGCAGTGATGGGAAGTGGGCCAATTCCTATTGTGACACGCCAACACACACTTTTTTGGCAGTACGCATCCTTAAATACACAAAAGAGCACAGGGGATTAATTTTTTTAAACCATGTTCAAAAACTGCTGCTTGATTTCACTAGCACTTGTAGTTAATCTAAGATTTTGCATGTCAGGCGTTTACTTTTTCCTACTGAGAAACTTTGCTACCAAGAAAAATTACACAGATGAGGCAAATCTGTCTAGTCTTGCCCCACAGGTCTCAGAACATTATTATAAAAAGTTAACCTTGGAAATATACAAAGCATTTCTGAACAAGCTTTTACGATTATAAAACGTCAGAATCTTGTGAGGTAAAACTTCACAAATACGCCAGGCTAAAATTGAAAACTACAAACTAACTCCAGAAAATTATTAATTAAAATTTTGACAAGTCTTTATTGATGAAAGCAGGGTACAAAGCTTAAAACAGAGAGTATTCTGCTTTTTCCTAAAGACCTTAAAATGTCTTCCTTTCCCAAAAGTCAAATTCTTCTTAAATCATTAGTAAGACAAAAAGACTTTACATGATGGAACAGAGAATAATACTAAGGAGGAAAAATGCAAACTTCAGCTAAGAAATTTAGGCCTCCTATCAGGTCCTAAGATCTGATTTACAAGGAAGGGCAGATTCTTCTAACAATGTCAGCATCTGGAATGTTTTGAAAAAAATTAAGTAGCACTAATGTGAAAAAGAACTAATGCTAAATATTAGGTACTTCTACCTACTATTAGGTATCTTCTACCACAACACAGACAGATGCAGTAATTCTGATTCTGTATTCTAGAAGTGAAGCACAGTCAGGTGCACAATAGAATGAGTATTTCCAAACCACAGAGTAGGTTCTGGAATGTGGCTGCATCTGTTTCCCTGAAACACCTGATTAAAATGGTGTCACTCAGTAAGCAGCATTCTGAAAAAGCTTTGTGCTTTGAACTGTAATGTTCCTGATGCTTCCCCATCCACAGCAGAGGTTCCTTTCACATGATCTCAGCTGGGGTGCCCTGTCAGTTTGATGGCAAACTGCTAGTAATTCTTAATACTCTTTCAGAGGATGGTGCCCCCCATTTCCCAATGATACCATCTAGGCTGTGTTTCCTTCCTAGAGAAGCCAATCATTAATGACACTTTATTTGATGTTTTCATTATCTGTTTGGATGATGAAATAACAAGGATTTCTGTAATTTACAGTTTACTTTTGGGTCATGCAAATCCTTTGAAGGGTAAGATTCAAAAGCATCTTGCTTTAGAGAAACTAACAAAATTAAAATAACTACACTTCAGAAAGCAAAATCAAATGCAGAGGTGACACAAGTATGTTTTCTATGAACAAACCCCTAAGAGTTTTCAGGGATTTACAGCAACCATGAAATTAATACAATTAATGCAATGTGCTGTGAAAAGAACTCCTGAAGGTATCACACTACAGCAGTCTGTACCAGCAAGCAACCAATGGCTGAGGTGGGAACACTCAGCCTAAATTCAGTACACCTGGGCAGCTTGATCAGCCCAATGCCTCCTGATAGGGTACTCAGGTTTCTTAAAATCCAGAGAAAAGGAGTACTTTTTCTGTCCTTTGTACTCAGGAAAATGGCAGTTCTGCAAGACTGATTCTTTGACTGATGAGTTCAGTTCAAAGAGGAAGATTTAAAAATTGGTAAAAGGTAACCAATAAAGAAATGTCCTGTGATGGAAGTTTATGCTATGCAAGGAGGAAAGAGGTAAGACTAATAGTTTTGAGAATAACTAGAAGTGGTGGCCTACTAGCACTGGATGCTTTCAGAAGCTGCTGTTTACATTGGCTATTTTTGACAGAATGTCTCTGTAATATAGGGGGGATAATTATTCTGCTCTATTTGGTGCTGATGAATCCTCTAGCTGAAATATTGTCTGGTCTCTGGCAATGAACTGTAAAGTACACAAATGGGAGAGATTCCAGAGGATTGCAGGAAGACTGAGAGACTTAATCTATAGTAAAGACTGAATAAGTATTCTCATCCCTATTAAAGAGAGATGGCTAGAAGCAAGGAATGTATTTATCTCAAAATGTCCATATAGAGCTGGGACTAAGACAGGAATATATTGATTACATGAACTAAAGACTTAAATTAGACACTAGGAAATCTGAGCTTGAAAGAATAACAAAGCACTCATGTGGGACATCTGGGAAAAAAGGGATTCCTGCCATTGGAGAGTTCTAAACACATTAGGTTAAAATCAGCTAAGCAGTCATCTAGCTGTACTTAACCCTATTGCAAGTGCAAAAGAATAATCCTGAGGCTCTACACGTATGTGTAGTCTAAACCTTCATGTATTTCACATTGCTACACAAAAAACTAACACTCAAACAGTTCTTAAAAAGCATTCTACTGTCCAATAGTCACACTAAAGATACTCTATGTAAGTAACTTAGATGTAGACTTTTGGTTTAAGTAAAAGACGTTGCAGTCCTTTAAGTAAAAGAAACCTGTACTTCCATGTGTGTTGATAAAACTAAGGGAAATCCACTCATGAACCCAAAGACCCAATTAACAGGTTGCCTTCTTACACTCCTAGTCTGTATACCCAAGGTCCTTTTCTACTGAGGAGAGATTAAAGCAGTCAGTATGTGTACTGCTATTGCTCTCACAAACTGGGCCCTAGAATTCTGAGGAGTCTGGGATGGAAATTAGATCAGACGGCCTTTATTTCTTTAAATTGCAAGCTATGTTAAAGTACAAACTTCCTATTACTCTCCCTAAACGTTAAGATTGGAAAATAAGACTCTTGAAATAACTCAAAGCACAGGGCTTTGCAAAGATTTAAGGGAGGTAGCAACTCTACCAAATTCCATTTTTGTACTGAAAATGTTGCGTATTACCATACAAGTTAAAACCTACTTGTCCCACACGAAGATGTTGTCTCATCCTAAAACTCAAAGCATTAATTTTTAAAGCCAGAAGTGTAACATGATGGTACAACCTTTATAAATCCGTAACTTGCTAAAACACACTCAGCAAATATGCTGCATAGGAGGTCATACTAAAGGATTAAGTCCCATAGATAATTGTCCAAAGCCAAGAATTCCTTTGTTTGAGCAACAGTCCTTACTCAACAGTAATAGAAAAAAAAAGTATTTGGGGTTCCATTTTGGCCTCATTAATAACAATAAACATAAGCATTCAATAATATTAGACAACGGGCCTGAAACAGCAAAAAATTGCTTTTCAGAAAACACAAAAGTTTCATGGTCTAGAATGATAGTGAGGAGGGTACTTTGTACATACTGTTGCAAATTCCTCTCTAAACTAAAAGCAATGGCATTTGCTCCTGAAAATGATGTTCTTCTGCTTTTTGTAAAGCTACTAAAGTTTTTATCTTTACCAAAAGTTAGTCCAGTGACCTTGACCACATTGACCAACTTCCAAAGTTCATTCCTTGATTTTCTCTTTTTTGTTTTTTTGCTGTCACATATTCACCTTGAATTTTAAGCCAAATCATTGGAAAACCACCACTCAAATCTGTCTAGTGTGCTTTATTTGGCCCTGAAACAGGAAAGAGTATCTGACGCAGTAATCCATTTTGTGCCAAAGCCCTGTTTAAAACCCTAGCTTTGGACTGTGCTTCTAAAGCACACTTCACTTCTAAAGAACTCAAGGTAAGATTGGGACTTTTTTAGAACCAAGAAGACCATTTGTAGACAAAAATATTAAAAAAAATAGTCTGCCTTTCTTGTCTACTGTTCAGGCATCTAATTTCAAGGAAAGAAAAATCTATGAATATAAATCAACTAAAATAATCTGAATGGTGGTTTTTGGCACCATGACAGTACACATCCAGTGCTCCCTTCAACAGTATACACTCTTTAGCAGTAAATGTGGTACTTTTAGCTCATTTCACTATTTTTCATTAAAATGTGGTAATCTTTCCTTCATCACACAAATCTGTCACTTGTACTTAGTGCTCTGAGTAAGTAAAAAAAGGTGAAAAGATACATTTATAATGAATATCAATTTTTGATGAACTACAGGATATCACAGACAAGCTCCACAGCCCCATCTGTTGGCTAAGGGAGCTCTCAAGGCCACTGAACAGCCCCAAGCTAACAATGCTGAAGGGGAAAGTTTGCTTTTTGGATACAATTCCAGGTTTTATAATCACATGTCTGTGGTATCTGTGCACCAGCAGCAGCTATTACTACCTAAGCACACAATAACTGACTTTCTAATACACTTAAGTGATTTTTAACTTTATTTTAAAGTAGAACAACAAAGCATAGTGCTGCTTTTTTGAGCAAGGTTGAGACTGGATTGCTTGCACTTTTATTTATAGATAAATGGTCTGTAGTGAAACTGTAGGGTTTAAGAGGTGTCCCTTGGCTGAAGCCCCAGCTGAAATGACTTGCTCTTAAAGCCAAGGGCTTGAATGTACATTTTAAAGGCATTTACTGTATTTTATGAGTGACAAACATTCCTAGTTCCTCCTGACTTGTAGGGACTAAGATAAGCTAGCCAGATCTTGAGCATATGGAACAGATGACCTGATTGTGTTGAAAATGCAGAACTCAGTGACTGATTTAAAACAAAGCACCTACTTATCTAATGAACAGAGTAACTCCTTCGTGTGAATGCAGTTCTACTGAAGAATTACAGTAGGACAGAGTTCTTCTTTACAGCAAGCAGAAAAAGGTGACAGTATGACTGGGACAAGTTCAAGGGCTGTTCCAATAGTTTGAACCTATAAAGATCCACTGCAGTGAAACTGTTTGTATCACACTAGAAAACTGCTGCGGCTAACTTTGTTTGGTTAATGTCAGTTGTGATGGGGCTCCCAGTGCTGAAAATGGTGAGAGAAGAGGGTGGGGGCAAGATGGGAGCTAACGCACTTTTCTTATGCAAGCATTCATCCATTTAGATGAATCAAACCAAATCCTACAGACAGGGGAGGTGGTTGACAGGAAAAAGTTAAAACTCAAAACACATACATAAAAATTAATCAGTGTTGAGAAATTCAACTGCTGACCTCCTTTGCTGAATTATCACTAGATGCTTCCACATGCTGCCAGTGGGTGCACTCCTGCAGGAAGTACATCATCTCAGAGGAAGCTGCAGCTGTATTAACAAGTGCAAATCAAATAGCACTTTACAAAAGAAAGTTTAAAAGTAGTCTGGAACTTGCTACCTGCTTGACCCCTTAAGTTAGGCTGTGTAACTGCTCAATCAAAACTTAAGACCCTAGCCATAAACAAAGATAATTGCTACTATTATATGAGGATAAGCAAGTAAGTTGTCATTCAAACCCTAATGACAGTTACTCTGTCAAGGTCCCACTGAAATTTGGGTATCCTGTACTAAAATTTGGTTGTCCAACTAAAGTTTCAGACTAACACTCCAGGCCTTTAAAGGAAAGAGAACTAATAGAGAATCTCAGTAATGCAGGATCATTTGATTCCATTATGCTGTTCTCAGTCCAAAAATACACTTTCTTTTCAAATGACAAAATCCTGTTCTTGCTTAGGGCACCATCATAATGAACAATCTACAGGACCTCTAAAAAGATACCGGCTGCTGAGCAGCTTGGCTCATTCATAGCTTTCCATGCTATTATTCAAAAGTCTATAAAATAAATGGACTCCCTATCCCCTATTCACAAACCTTCAGGTCCCCTGTGGTCAATAAAATCCTTTTTCTGCAAGAAGAGCTATAAAACTAGTCTCCTTTATGCTGGATACAATGCATGTATACTAAATTGGGAGGGAATGGCTCTTCAGCCAAGATTTTTGGGGCTTGGTAGCAAAGGGGCAGAGAGGTATTGTGTGTTTAGATCTCCAGCTGAAAAGGCCACAACCAAAACAGAAAAATGAAATGTGTAAGGCAAGACGGGAAGGGAAGAGTCACGACAGGTCACGGATCATGTAGTGTTCCACTTCTCGCATCCTGCCTCTGACAGACTAAATTTAAATAGATTGTACAACCATATCGTACTGATATGCAAGAGAACAATACAAATCTAAGTAATGACATGGCAGACAGTCACTGTCAAAATCATTGTTCAGAATAATTTAAGATTGTTGTATTCTACTCCCTGCTACTGTGCAAATGTATCCAACAGATGTCAAACTGAACAGAACATGATTTTAGCATGTAAAAAAGCATGGCACTGCCCTTTTAACAATCTACTTATGGTGTTTACAGCCAACAGTTGCTGAAAAAAATTATCCACACCAAATATAACTAGTAATGTGATGGAGTCTTCTCCATGTTGCTTTACTAATACAGTGAATACAGTGTGGCCTTGGGGACAGGGTATGGAATGAGAAGCCTGTAAATTGTGTTTTAGCAGTACTGCACAGGTGAGAAAGTAGATGTATTTCCAGATTATTTGTCAGAAAAATACAGAACTTATGAATGTATGTTAAAGTGTAGCTTGGAAGGGTATTTTCCCAATTTTTCAAAGAGTTGTCCTTTACCTGTATTTTTATATAGTTCTATTTTTTCAGTACACTTTGAGTGGAAAATTCTTCTCAGCTCTTGTATGATCTACAAACTCCCTTTTAGAAGTCTGAAAACTTTTGTGAGGGGTGGTTCCTACAGCAAGGGGATTCTGCTCTTCTCCTCAGCACAATCTCCAGATCCCCAGAGAAAGCACTTGCATTAGCTGTCAAGCAGTAGAGCTAGAAATGCAGCAAGAGATAAAGGTTCAGATTATGATGCTTGATTTTGAATTTAAATATTTGAAATCCCATGTGAGCACTTCATTTGACTCCAGTATAGAATACTACATTACTTTAAAGCAAACTATGTCAGGTATCACACTAGGTGTTTAACTTACCCCTCCCATTGTAATGCCATCAATAAGTGCCACATACGGCTTCTTGCAAGTGCCTGTAAGAAATGTAAAGAAAAACAATCATGCATTTTTTTCAAAAGAGTGGACCTGTGACTCTCTGCCACATGACATATTTCCCCATGTCTTCCAACAGAAAATGAATGGTAATTTAAACAGTAAAATATCAACCTATAATGAAGGTGCTTCATATAATTCTTAATCAATGGAAAGAAACACCAGTTACTGACTTACTGCCTTGCGAGTGTTGTAAGAGAATATTATACAGCTATCAAATCTCAAATTGTTTGCTATGTGAGTACCTAACAATTTAGGTATTATAAATAGCTTTGTAGGATGTTGGGACACCACAGCTGCCTTTTCACCTCCTCTCAGAGCCTGGATTAACAGCACAGTGTATGTCAGCCCTTCAATCCTTTACTACAAAGCCAGATGTCCTAGCAGGTTTCAGCCAAAATGTGACTATGCAAACATGTTCTGTCTTCCCAGTTCTGCTGGATGTTACAACTCTGAATGCGGCACAGGCAGGTCGAGATCATAATGTCTGAAGTAACACAGGTTTAGCTACCAACTTGACCTGTTGGGGCCTTGAGGAGGCATAAAACTAAAGTCCTGATGTTTTCAATTACCATTCATGGTAAGATTCAGAAGTTCACTGAGAATGAAACAGCTGCCTTTGTATTCAGTGTTTTCAGCTCACACTGGAAGTTCATAAAGATTCCTGACACAGGTATCCCCTGCAACCATGTTGCTAGTTTTTCTGTAGCAACTATAGATCCTGGTTTAAGAAAAAAATTACTTTAAAAGGCAGCTCAATCCTTCAAATTAGCAGTTAGAAAATGTAACAGAATTGTATTTTTAGCTTTGTTCTTACATAAACATACAAGCTAATGCATGGCCTGTAGGTGCTAGTCTTTGAACTAAATATCTATAGCAGCATGCCTTTCCCACAGCAATGCGGTGAAAGCAGCTCCCCTGTGTGTTTAAAAGTTGTAAAATATAAGATATAAATAAATCTTTTTGGCAGAAATCGCAGTCATAAAGAAATAAAATCATACTAAAGCTATCAAAAATCTAGGTTTTGCAATTCCATCCGTTATAGATACTGAACACCCCAATAATAATAAAAAACCACCACCAACCAAACAACAAAAAGAACCCACAAAACAAAGCAGCCCCAGACTTTTTAATTATGTACCCTTTCAACAGAATAAACAAGTCCAACTGTCACAGCAATACTATTTTTTCTCTAGGTATCTGAAACCTTAAGCTACTTTTCTTGTTTCCTATTGGTGAAGGCAAGGTACGTAACAAGCATGCTCAATGCAGAAAATCAGAGTAAAAATAACTTCACAGAAATTACTCTAACAACTGTGCTCTTCTGTCAGTTTAAGCAACACTTTCACCTCCCCTCCTGTAGGGAGTAACACTGAATATGATATTTAAAATCTCAAACTGTGTTACATTAAAGTATGTTTGGAGTAGTTTCTTCTCACCGAAACATTCAACTCTTGACTTTTACCCTAAAGAATTAATATCCTTTCTTAATATCCCTCTCCCCAGTAAACTTCCCACAGTGTCTTTGTTGTTTGCTCTTTGCAATAAGCTCAGGCAGGTAACTCCTGGCTTGAGTTATGCAGTCCTAGTCTTTCAAACAGCCTATTTAAATGGAAAGCATTAACATAATTTGATCTTCTGACAATATTCGTGATTTTTAACACATCTATTTTTAACTCAGGTCTTCTTTGAAGCAGATCAATGATACTTAGCACAGAACTGCAGTGTCTGCAGCTAAGACTTAATTCTTCCACAGAGGAAATATAACTACCCAGAACAATGGGATGGGATAAAGTAGCTGTCATAATAGTTCAAACAAAAGAAACAAATTCTGCATGCAAGGTATAAAAATGAGATACGCTATTGAAGTGGTATTGAACTCAGTTTAAAAAAAAAACTTAATTACTACTTCTATGATGCTATCACAGTCTTTAATAGATTAGCAAATACAGAGAGTAAATTTACATTCAAAGCCAGTGTTCCAAAACCTACTGCTTCAGAAACTGCTGTTAAACATACCAATGGCGTTGTTCAGGCTATATTCTCCTCTGAAGAAATCCTGTGCCAGTTTATCTCCAACTTTTCCTGCCTCTGTGATGGCTTAAGAGAAATAAAAATTCTGAAGATAACTGTAAGTTTAATAGAAAATATAAATAAAAGAAAATAATGTCACATAAGTGAGTTCTTTTCCTATAGCAATTAAACAGCAGCTTAATCCCGATTTATTATATTTGAGAAAATTTGATCAAACTTAAATATGAATGTTAAGTCTCAAATTTGACCTGCTGAACACTCTGTCACATACTTGTGAGAGTGTGGTTCATTTTCTATACTGTGGAATCCCTCCTAATGCCCGGTACTCTTGTTTGTAATATCTTTCATATCCATCTATAGAACAGTCACTTCAAACTGATTATACTGAAGACCCTATATACTAAAAATGAGAAGCCAATTAGAGCAGGACATAATTCAACAACAGCCAGTTCTGCTTGCTTAACTAGTTTAAAACAACTGCTAATTTTCAGACTTTGGAGATTTCCTACAGTTCATAGCTAAAAATAATCAGATATATTGATCCCCTGTCAGCTCTGTATTTAGCCAACTAAAATATCAGACACAAATTATCCAATGCTATCAGAGCTATTGGGACCCTTCAAATTTTTTGCAATGAAACTGTCAGTAATGAAAAACTGGGAAGAGAAAGGTAGAGACAAGAACCCTTCTCCCCAGGAATGACTGGCTTCTATGGCCTGTTAGTAATAAAACATTTTATGAATGGCAATTTTTACTCTTTTATACAATATCCCAACAGCTCTCTTGTGACAAATAACTTGAACAGCATCTGCACATCAAGGTGTCATAAAAAGTCAGCACAACTAAGCCTCTGTTTACCCAAGTCATGGACCACAAAGGAAATAAATGCAAAGTAGTAAGTGACAAAGGTATGTCAAATGTTTAAGTGACTATAGTCCTTACCTCTGATGTCACCCCCAGCACAAAAAGCTTTTCCTCCAGTTCCCTTTATAATTATGAGAAAAGTTTCAGGATCTTGCTCCCATGTCTAAAAAGAAGTAAATGTTTCCATATAAGACTAAAGTCTGTGCCAAAAATGCTTTTTCTGTACTGTCTGTATTCTTATTTTACTTTTTCAAAAAGCAAATCAAGCCATACTTTAAAATAGTTTGTCATAAACTGAAGTTTGAGAGCTAAATATCTTTCTGCTACCCCTGAGCCCTCTTCAGCTGTGACATCAGAAATCAGCAGTGCTCCCAGCCTCTGGAGCAAGGCAGCACCTCCCAAAACAGGGCCTGACATAAATCCCAATGGGAATACAAGGCTGGGGCAGAAAGCTGAAAATATGAAAGTCATATCATAACTATGTTTCTGGCCAAATCATGAAAGTTGTGTAAATCTAAGGTGTCTGGCAAAGAAATCAGCATTTATATTGTTGATGGATTTTGTCAAAATGACTGCCATCTATGCTAGTGAAGGAATGGATAAAATCCATTTGTCTACTTATGTTTTGTTAGGTACTGTAGATCTGGGACTTTTCTCCTCAGTTTAATACACTCGTACCTGACTTCAGCAGTGGTGTAACTGTGTAAGAAAAAGATGCCTTTTTCGGGCATCCTGCCCTCCCTCTTAAACAGTTTATATGTCCCTTAATCAAATAAGTGTACCCAGATCAAAGAGAGACATGATATTCCCATATACCAGCAACTGCACTTAAAATTATGACACCTTTTAAGGTTGTGCTTCAAAATCAAGGTACTCAGTAATACAGATTAAGTATTTCTTTCACTAAATATTCTTCGAAGAGTGCACAAAGTTGCAACACTGCCATCTATCAAAACACCAAAAGGTAGGCAACTATCCAATGGTACGCAGTGAGTTTGACCGTGTGCACATGATAAATAGTATCATTAAATTAAAAAGGACCATGTGTATGCCACAGTACTCCATTAGCTTGCAGAAACAGTGCCTGTAAATCCATAAAGTCCTCATTTAAGGAAGGACACTGACAGCACCTTTCTTTCCCAATGGTTTGTACCTTTTATTTCAGCCACGTGGCCTCACCACATAACATGCACCAAACAAGAGGCAACCCCACTGAATAGCTTGAAATTTGTGCATGCCAACTGACCAGCTGAGTGTTGCCAAAAGAAAGATACAAATGCTTGTTTTGAATTCAGTTCTCGTACTAAAATGGTTGTTCATATATCTATGGAGATGCTAAATTTAACTTTGTCTGACAGCTTGTTTGTTTGACGTTTTCTTTTTCTAACTTGCTTGAAACTGTCTCTTCTTTCAGATCCTATAAATTTGAGCTCACTGGCCGGTGCACTCACACAGACTTTCATTCTTTAAATCAGTACCCTAAGAAGTGTCAAACTGCATTTTAAAATTGTTTCAAGTAACGTATGTACAGTGGATGGGCAGAAGTGGAGATACTAACCTTTAGTTGTGGGTAGATTTGTTGGATCATGGAAAGATTTAGTGCATTGAGAGCCTTGGGTCTATTCAAAGTTATTATCCCTGCACCTCCTCTCTTTTCCAACAACACTTCAGCTGTTGAATCTGTTTGGTTAGACATTTTCTGTGCATGCAAAGACAAACACATATAGCAAGTGTCATCAGTTAGATAACTTGAGTAACATACTTACAAAAGTGTTTATGGAAATATGTCTTAAATTATTTAGGATCATAAAATATGCATTTTGCAATTGTATACTAACTACACGCTTTCCCACTGTGCTTCAGCAAAGTTTTATTTGCATTTCCTAAACAGTTCTTTTGAAACTACTTAATGTCTGAGTCCTTCAGAGTAATAAATCTCAGACCACTTTTTTGGCCACGCATTTTTGACAACATTTGAGGTAATCTAAATAAAATTTAAGAAAAAAAACACAGAAAAAAGTCCCAAAAAACAAAACCAACCAACCAAAAAAACAACCCCCACCCTATTAATAAAACACAAAACCATGATTCCTTAAAACTGACATTCTGAAAATACCTACAGCAATTAGAACAATGACAGTTCCATGCATCCCTGTTGGCAGTTTGAAATTGCAAACTCAAGTGTACACATTTGTACACAAATGTACTTTTAAAAGTAGAGAACAAATCACTGAACTATTTTCACAACCGATTTCAAATTCACAGTGGGATGATATTTAAGGAATTCATGGGAGCTGACACAGATAAAGCCAAAATAATTAAGCTTTAATGTACAGTATAATAGAAACTTGTAACAAAGCGATCAAAGATGTGGGCAGTGCTGTGCGTGAGCAACAAATGACAGCTTTCAGGACCACGGCGAGCAGGCACATCAGAAGCTGCATGTGCTGTCTGTCTGTCTTGATGGAATTAAAGAGTCCTGAAAGCTTCCAACTCAATCAAACAAGATGCTGTCCTTACCAAATGTTGTAATATTACTTGCATTCTGTTGATTGGCTTCGGCCTAAAACAGAAATATTAAAAAGACAACTAAAACCATAAGCCAGCCACACAATCCCCAAATATCTGACTGCTGGGTTAAGCAAAGCAGTGGCAAAAAACCAGAACACACAACTGTCTTACATTCTCCTTTTGTAAATAAAGTAAATTAGGGTACAATATTGATATTGAAAGAGTTGAAAAGTCCCTGCTTACTAGTAAATAGGTAGCAGATACCAGTGCTATTGAACTTGAACTGTTTTCAAGTTAGGAGAACCTGGAAATACTAAGACAAATGGTTTGGGGGATATGACTGATAGTTACAAGTGTGTATCGCTTAGAGATTTACTGCCTTTTCCTGCATGTTTAAATACTGGCATTTAAAAAAAATGTTCTTGTCAAAACCTTGTCTGTTTCCAAAGGTTCTATTACACCAACCTGCCCTCATGTGTACATGTATTTCCCCTGGGTTTATGGAAAACCCCGCACGGGGCTCCTGCTCCTGTGGATGCCAGAAGATCCCCGCCAGGCCGTTCTGTGCCCGTGTCACTCGCTTTAAGCACTAAACTTATTTACTGTCACTGAGGACGGCAACCACCGATGACGATGAACAGACACGCGGAGCGAGGAACTCAGCCTTCAGCTTCTTAAGCGTTGTGTGTGAGCACCGCGGCATCCTGCGCTACTTTTAATCACATGCTCGCCTCAGAGCGGCACAGTCAGCGCGGGCCTGGGCGAGCCGAGCCGGGCCTGGGCGAGCCGGGCCTAATTCACAGCGCTCAGCGCCAGCTGCGGGGCCACCACCCCCGGTTGTGGCCCTGCCCGGTTGTCCCCGCTGTCCCTGGCTCTCCCTGCTGTCCCCGCTGTCCCCGCTGTCCCTCACGCCGCCCGGGCCGGCCCCATTACCTGGGCAGCGCCCGCAGCACCCGCCCCGCCATGGCGGCCCCGGCACGGCGCATGCGCGGGCGCTGAGGGCCCGGGGCGGGTCCCCGATAGCGGGTGTCCCTCATGGCCGGTGTCCGCAGAGCCAGCCCCCCATAGCCGATGTCCCCAATAGCCGGTTTCCCCACAGCCGATGTCCCTATAGCCCGTGTTCCCACAGACCGTGTCCCAGTCCACTCTTCCGCCCTCACACCCCGAGGCCAGCGGAGAGCCCTCTCCCTCAAACAAAGCCGGATCCCCCAGGTGTGGTTTGTTTCCCCCCAGGTGTGGTTTGTGTCTCCCCAGGTGTGTCTCCCCCGTTCCCCACCCTGGCCCAATTCGGGAGGTGTGAGGGCGAGGGCCGATGATGCCCGTTGTAATGATGGCCCAAACCACGCTGGTTGTGGTCCAGGGTGGCGTTGCCAAATCGCCTCAGGACCTGAGCTTTGCGGGCTGAAACTTTATTCTAATGGCTTGTTACTTTCAGCAGTAAAAGTGATTTCGTGATTGCTGCCCTCCTGTGGACCTACTGCCAGCCCCTGCCCGGCTATTGACACTCACGGCGAGTGAGGCGGAATTGAGGAGCTGGGCTCATGGGACATCCCATCAACACTGCTGATCCCTGAAGGTAAATACTCGGGCTAAGCACTAACAGGGTTACTGCCCCGACAGTAGCTATAGACAAGGAGGAACTCGAACACGGCATGTTCAGCATAAGTGGACTCAGAAACTGCAACTGGGAAAATTACAAAAACATCACGCCCCCACAACAGTATTAAGGCACTTGAGAATTTATGGCCATCACGCTTGGAGTTCATAGTACAAAATCCACTTTGATTCCCACAACTAAGACCATTCCATGAGTTTTGTTTTCCAGGCTTGACACGTACCAGCATGAGACTGACACTGAAAAGTGTGATGAACCATGGAGTGAATGACAATACAGGTGACTTGGTAGAAGTGTAGCTTCATCATCTCTTGGTGTAGAAGGTTCTTAGCACCAGCTGCCTTGATTCAGATTGGTATAAAAAAATAATAATAAATCTTAAAACCTTTTAGCAAATTTATTTTGCTGGAACAAAAAAAAAAATCTCAGCTCTCAGAAGCACTTCTAGAGAAGTCCCCAGAGGGCAACCTTGCTCTTCGTTTCAAGAAATGATTCAGCCCCAGCTTAGAGCAGCGTCATCTATGTTGGCATTTCCATTGCAGTGACTCTCAGGGTGTATTAAAATTTGTTGTAAAAGTCTTAATCAAACTAAATAGGCATAAAAAAAAGATACAGAACGTTTCTGTGTTAATGCAGTCTCAGTTTTCAGTCTTGTACACTGTGAACAAAAAGTAATTGAGAACAGGACATGAGGTGCTTTTGCAGGCACTGGGAGACTGCCTACTGCAAACTAATTAATGGCAGAATTCATTAGGCAATCCAGACTATTCAAACTTTCACCTAAAGGTTATATGATAATCAATGATGCAGCTGATTAGTGTCATCTTGAGTATATACAGCTCTATATGCTGCTTTACACCAAGTATCATGAAATTAAATCTAAACCAGTCTAAATGACAGCAAATTATTCCAGTTGCCAAACCTGGTCCCTGACTTAGATATATATTTGAAACATTTTTTTTTGAGGATAACTTAACATCTCTCATCCAGGCATAACCAATAATTGGGAGTTTGATAAGCAGGTAACATGTTTGTTTTTCATATCCAGTGTTTGAAATTTCACAGACAAATAGAAACTGCACCTTTCTGTCAGCTAATATTTTTATTAGTGGTGTTGTGAAATTGAAGAAATAGGCATGTGGAAGCTAATGTTGGATAAGAGCAGATGGAGGCTGTTTGAGACCCCTGGAAATCTCTTAACAAATTCCACTTGTACATGGGCAAGGCTGTGATCAGGACATAATTACATAGGATGTCTGTTTCCAGGGTTCAAAATAAGTGTTAGTGATATGATTCATATTTTGATTATGCTGATTTTAATCTATTGTTCAAGTTCAATATAAATAATGGTGTAGACCCTTTCCTTGTAGTATTTTATCAGAGCCAGCTTGTTGACTGCAATCCAGTCAAAAAGTAACTCAGTACCTACTTTTTAATAGTTCTCCTGCACACCTCCTTTTTTGCAGAGTGGAATATCAAAGGGAAAAGGTTTTCTAGAAAGAAAATAAAAGACTTTTATAAGTCAAAACAGGAAAAAGAGTGAAAATAATGGAGTAGCATTAGAATAAGTGGAATGAGATGACCTTTAACCTGAGAGAGTTTATGGAAGATATTACTATGGACAAAGAGGGCTGAAGGAGACTGGATGTGCTAGGGGTGAGCAGCACACCTAGTAACCAAGCCAGGAACTTGGGGAGTACAAGTGCAATAGCCAGAAGGATAAGCAGGTTGTAATTCCTCTGCTTGGAGAAATTTCCTGGCAGTGCATTCAGCAGGTTTGGAAAGAGAAAACAACTTGCAGACTGTAGGAGGACTTCAGAATTGAGCAGATGTTTTCAGGTTTTGTTTCTGGGGATTTTTGGTTTCTTTTCCAGAAAAAAACCCATAACTTTAGAATGTGGGAACTCTTGCTCCCTAGAAGGATTCCAAGAGCAGCTCAGATGCATTCTGTGTGCCACTTGTATTTCCCTAGTTAATTATTAAGTTGTGCCTTGCACTTGCCTCCAGTGCAATTGACCAAGACCAGATAATAGATGGTACAAGTATTTCATCCTGTCCCATGCTCCTGTGTCCAGGCTTGCTGTAAATTGAATCTTTTCCTCTGCTGGTCTAACAGCTGGTACCTGATTTCTCTATGTGTGGGTAGTAAGTGCATCCCTACAGCATGTGAAAGTAAGGGAAAATGAGTCTGAAGCCTTGAGGAGCAGAATGGGAAAATTTCCAGGTCATCCCTGCTAACTGGTTATTACTGTGCTGACAAACAATTCTCACATTGTTATTTCTGAGTTCAGTCTCACTTGGCAGCACTCTAAAGCATCTCCACAGGTGACACAGGTTGTGCCAACTTGGATGCCTAATACGAAAGGCTCAGGTCTGTAGTGGAGAATCTTCCAGTGACATCCTTGAGAACAGAAATAGACTTAAAATTAGTAGAAAACTAATCTGTTCCTCCACTCTCTAAGAGTAGCCAGCCCAGGGAAGGACTGGAACTCCACAAACACCTGTGTAACCTGGAGAAGGAAATCTTTGCATTTGTCTGTAACATGAGTAATCCAACGTGTCCACAGTGCCTTCCCCTGGGGGGCTTTTGGTCAGAGACCTTTCAGATTATTCATCCATGCAACATGACCTGAAATCATAGATTTGAGCTGAGAGCACAGCTAATGGCATGCAGGAGTGAATTTCTTCTGTAACAAGAAAGTGTGTGAGGGAAAGGGAAAAAAATCAACTTCCCCCTTTCTTTTTCTTCACCAGGTAATTTGCATCTTATCAGTGGGGAACTAGAAGTGTTTGGAAAAGGATGAAAGCAAATCCATAAAGAAACTGTGTGAGTGAAGTACTTTCCATTTTCTTTTGACCTCAGAGGGCACCGGGGAAAGTGTGGGGGTGGCTGGGTGCTGCTGCAGATGCTGCCGTGTTGATGAGAGCGGGAGAGAAGATCCGAGCGAGGTCCATCCACCAGCGAGTTCCTCTCCTCCCACCAGCCCGGCTTAGACATACCACTCGTGCTGCATCCACCCTGCCAGTACTCCCCGGGTTAGACGGGACCCTGGGCAAACACCCTCCTACATCTTTCTTCCCTGCTGCCACAAGCAATCTGTCATTCCTCTCCTCGAACCACCCTCCACCTACGTACAAATCCATAACTGTGAGGAACGCCCTCTTCCCTCCTCCTTTCCCTCCCCATGAGCCTGTTCTTCGTGGGTGAAAAATGCTATCTTCCCAGAGATCTGGTCACCCCCGAATTTGGCTTTGAGACCCAAGCTGTTTGATGCCTTTTAGGACCACAGCTTGGAAACCTCTGCTTGCAGGTCTATTGTATTAGTTTTTCAGTTGCACATAATTGCACGTGTGCAGGTGGGAAGGGGCTAATTGCTTCCCACTTGCTTTGATATTCCTCCCTCCCTGAGAGGGCCGCTTCCTTCCCTCCCTGCTCTCAGCCTCCCACGCATTTAGCAATGAGAAATGCTGCAGAAAACTGACCAGCTACCAACCCGCCCACCTGAGGAGGAGGAGGAGTGCTAGCAGCAGCAGCACATTTCTCGCTCTCAGCTTTTTAAACACAGTTAAAAAGAGCTGTGGCGTGGGTGGAAATAGCTGTAGGGAGTGTGTGTGGGAACGGGGCCAGAGGAAAGTGAATTTTCTCTTGGTAGGACAGTTAACTTCTAGTGGACCAAAAAATCCCCCAAGGATATCTTACTGCTGAGGGTGTCTTTGGCTGTATAATTAGTTCTTAAGGTTGAGTTTCTCAGGTCTGGAAAGAATGAAACTGAGTTTTTCTCTCCCTGGTAAGTGCAAGTGATGGCAGGGGAGCTTGCCTACCAGACTCCAAGAGTCTGATTAGCAAATGAGATCTGTAGTGCATCCCGTTGTGTCATCACGTCTGTTGTGCTGCTCTCAATGCGTGTGCTTGATTCTGTGAGAGTCAGAGCTGCCTGTATGTAGGAAGAGGAAAAGGCACGTGGTTTTCACACAGTGTGGGTCTGTATTTCAAAATACCATCCCTGTTGGACCTCTTGAAATAGCACTGTCCCAGAATATCAGTTAATTCAAGATTTACTCTAAATGTGTGCTTCTATAAGAAATTAAATTCAATCTTATCTGTGTTAGCGGGATCTTATTTGAGGTGCTTTGCTTGTATTACATGAAAATAGCAATAGAACTAGGAAAGCAGAACTTGTAAAACTAGTGGTATAGAGTGCAAAGGGGTAGCGCTGTTTCTTAAGAAATCTCTCTGATAGACTCCAAGAACCAAGGGTCCTCTACAAATCTGAGTTTCTGACTTGACTTAGCTATCTGGAATACGGGTTTTACAATAACTATTCCTAAAGTTGTCCTAACTTCAGTTAGTTGCATGCATTCTTCCCAGTCCAAAATTACCCATACACTGATTTTTAAATATATTTCACACAGCATCAGACTTTCCATATACATTACTGGTGCAGAGTCTTAAATGAGGATGTGGTCTTTAATGATTCAGAGATGCAATAACAGCCAAATAATGAAATTTGACTCTGAAAGTATAGGAGATTTTTTTTTAAGTGTTGAACAGGGCATGTAATGTTCTCCTAATGAGTGGAAACCTCAGTCCAGGGAAGAGGGCTCCCCAGCTTCAGTGCATCTCCCCCACCAGCCTAGCTCCTGTAGCTTTGGAGATTTTACCCTAGACCTGGAAGGTAAAATGTAGGCATAATTTGCTAAACTCAAAGCTCAGAAACAAAGGAAGTTCTGAATAAGTCTAATTAACTCATTTTCATGTGACAAAACCGACAGATCAGCTGATGGACTTATGTTAGCAAAAACTAGAGCAGTATCAATGGAGATGTAACCTTAATGGAACTAATTATCCTGATGTTTTAACAGTTTTATTTATGAATGATGATTAATATTTTTAATATATCCTATAACCTTCCACTAAATCTTACGTAACTCATAATTACTGGAATTACATACCCAGCCTAAGGAGGAACAATATTCCAAATAGTAAGTTCATGTCGCTTGATTGATTTACTTTCAAACATTGCACTAATTCCTTTGTGTTTTGAAGCACCATTGGCCTGCTTGCACTTCTACCTCACATTTAGCATTGGTTCAGTTAACTTTGAAGGTAGTGCTTTTCATACCTTTCATATCAATGAATGTATATCATATTTTAAATGCAGATTATATGCATATCTTGCCAACTACCATTAGCCTGAAATTTTCCTTGTATGATCCATTGTGGTGGAATTATATTATTCAAGAAGCAGTTAAAAAAAAAAAAAAGCCCACCCAAACCAAATATTTTGAATCCTCAAAAATCTATTTTAGGAGCTCCGTCATATATGTAAGATTCCTCTTGGCCTCCCCATTTTGTCTGTTGTTCAGCTGGAATGTCACATGATTTGATCTTGAACCATCTGCTTCCTTCTCAAGGGTCATAGTGAATGCCTAGTTACCTATTTTGTTTCAGTCAAAATCATAGTGAAATTAAGCACAAAAGCATTTGATGCTAATTAGTAGCTTTTTAACAGACCAGGGATTTGACCACCTCAGATGTTTATTTCAAGAATTTGTTGCTCTAAATTAAAGTGAGGCTCTTCAGCAGGGCAGTTTGGCTGACAGTGACAGTATCATATTAAATGGATGTGGTGTATTCAAACCTTTCCACGTTTCTCATCTGACAACTCACACAGGTATTAATTTCCCGTTGAAAAGATCTACATTTGATTTTAAAAGTAAATATTAAGAATATTTTTCAAATTTCTTTCTGTTTTATTTTGTTCTGGAGTACAATGAAAACTGTTCATAAAATAATGGATTGAAGAATATTGCCTAGGGAAAGATATCTCATTTAATGTCACAAATGATGCAAAGGACAGCAGAGAAAATTGGAGAACTTAAAAATGAAGAAAAAATAGGTCAGTAGAATAAACAGAGGCCTTCAAGCTATTAAGGATAAGCATATATCATTCACTGCTGCAGATATATTCTGTTTGTAAATATAAATTGTCAGTATCCAATATGGGATAATAATGAGCTTCAATGCAACTCAGTTTACCAGCTCTGTGTATAATGATTAACCTGGTTAAAGTATGTGTTGCAAGTCAGAAGGAAAACTGTTTGTCTTTATTTTTTTTTCTTTTAAGAAATATGGTCATCCTGGATCATAAACAAACTTGCAATGGCAGTACTTGGTTTCTTGAGCACTTACTGAGTGGATATAGTTCCCCAGGGATATACTGAAGAAAGGCAGTGGCAGCTGTGGCAGGGCACAATATAGATTGAAATTGCTCACAAGGAGAGACATGGTCTCTAGAATCATAAATTCCTCTCCGTAATCTCAGTCTTGGATCTACCCCATGGACTTCATGATGCCACTGGTTCTGCTCTCCAGACACAGACAGTCCAAGTCTCTCACTGTGTCTCTGCACCAGCAGTCTGGAATAGAGGTGCATGCTGCTAAGAGCACTACATGGCAATATATATAATTACTTCAGAAATAACACAGAACTCAATGTGATTTAGTCATACTTTGACACACCTCTGTCTGCCAAGAAAAATGCAGGCACTCCCTTATAGAACTGTTGCTAGGAGCACTTCTTCAGGCTCCAGGAGTGAGAAGGTGCTTTATTGTATGGTTAGCTGCAGGAGTTAACAGCAGGGTTTCAATCTGGGACCTGCCAAGAAATTAAAGCAGGAAATTAAAGGCTGCACTTCTGCCTAGGAGATGTTGCACCAGGTAGAATTAGTCTGGGATATTATTCTATGAATTTAAGACACTTTGAACAGTGATTTTGTTGACATTTGTAGCCTAAAAAAAAATAGAGATGAGAAAGTTATGGCCAGCACCAAGAAGAAATATCTTTTCTTTGTTTTATGCTAAATTCAAATGATTTTCTAAGAAAGCAGAAACTATGTTTGAAAAAACCCAAAAAAAGTAAAAATCCGTTTTCAGAAATGCTAATGGCTTTTTTCCCCATGTATGAGAAGGAGAATCATGAAACATATTTGGTCTGTGCTTTCCCTTTCCTATGCCAGTACTAACATCCCTGTAGCTTTTGTCATCCTTTTGAAACAGTCACCATTGACAGGTTGCTTTCCTAGTAAGAGACAGCTGAATTCTGCAAGTACAGCTGTCTGACATCTCAATTACAACAGCAAAGTACAATTTTCAACATATTTCAGACAGGAAGAAGAAGGAAACGTTGGGAAATAACTTTGTAGCTTTTCCACTATTCTGCTTTAGTTTTCACTTCTGTAAAGTAAGTAAAGTAGCCTTTGACTATCTCATTGTAATATCAACATTAACCTTATAGTTGAAACAGTGAGCTGCTATACACCGATGATTACAAATTGTATCTTGTCATTGCTCCTGTTCTTGAGCTAAAGCATAAATACAGTTTATCTGTATGTTTGTGATGCATATGCTGGAAGAAGACGCACAACACAGTGAGCCAGGATTATGGGACACAGAGAAAGAGGATTCAGATGTTTTGAATTTCCATGTTGCTTTAAAAATCAAGACATGGAATATATTTTCCATTTCTTTAAGAAAGAAAAGCTGCTCTGTAAACTGTTATAAATTGATATCCAACCAGGGCCTTCTATATATGCTAGAAGGGATACGTGCCTTTTCTTTCTAAGCAAATAATTTGACCATGGCTTCACATGTGAGCCTGTAACGCTGCCATCTATCAGCTGTTACCCAGTTCTGCAGAAGGAAATGAGCCTATTATTTTAACACAGGACAAACAAATCCCAATGTATTAGAATCCACTCCCTCAGCCACACTCCTTTTCTTGGGAGTACTTTATCTTTTTGTTTCCTGAGGAAATTTCCCACCTATCTAAGAATTTCTCACCTTAGTTTTTTTTTTTTTTTCTTTCAGTTAAAAAAGCCTGATATTTACAGAAGCAAGAAGCCCCAAACTCTGCCAGGTCCTCCAGTCTGCAGTTTCAGGAGGTTGTTTTCAGGGTGTTTGCAGAAGCAGTCAGCTGCCTGTTTCATAGGAACAATTTGCTTTTGTTAGTTATTCACAGTAAACAGTCATAATGCTTGTAGGTAACATAATTACTCACCACAGAATGACTGCAACAACAGACTGGGACTTTGTCAGTGCATAATAACAACCAGAAGCTGATCTGGACTACGTAGCATTATTTCTAGAAGGTGAAGGGAAACATCCTCCCTAGAAGGTGTCACTTCACCTTAAGTAACTGGAAGCTTGTTGCCAAAGACTGCAGTGACCTCCACCTTCACCTTTCTTGTTTAGGAGGTGGAACTGTGTGTAGAATGCGGGCACTCTTTACTTATCTCTGAAAAAACTATAGCTCAGATGTGTTTTCAAAGAGTTTCAGCTGAGGAAATAGCTAAATTTAAACTGTAGTTTAGTTCACTTTCATTCTTGTTTCCCAGATAGGCCTGGGTTAATTAATAGCCAACCTTCCAATACCTGTTTCCTCCTTTGGTGCCTTTTCTGTATAAACCATGTGTATTTGTTCAGCTACTGCTGTTCCAAGATCACCCCCACCCTGCTCAAGTCCAAAGGTTTACCAGTTTTATTTAGCTTATAAATCTAAAGATGAGTAAGATAAAGACAGGTTTTGTAAAAACATTACTGCATTCTATTTTAGTGATACTGCATTTATTTAAAATTTGGTGCTCTTGGGTCAAAATTTAAAATATATTGCTGTTTGAAGTCTGAAATTCTTCTCCACTATTACTGTTTGGAATGGTAGTTTATGCTTAAATTAATAATTTAGAAAGTAAGTGAGAGATACAAAGTAGGCAGACAACTTATGTGTCATGTACATTTATGTCTATCCACATTTTAATTTTTGTTAATGAAAACTATAAATAACATAGTTTACTGTGCCCTCTTCTGAGAGAGAACTGTCTGAAGGGTTTTCTTGCATCAGGAGGGCTGATTCACAATTGTGCTCCATAGTGTTTAATTTGTGTAACTTTTTTATTCCACTACAACCTGAACAACAAAACCCCCCTGTGGTTGAGAGCTGATGGCATTTACACTCTCTACAACCGATGCCAAGAAGTGGTCAGCTGCTGAGGACCTGCACTAGTAGGAAATGCTACTGTTTTAAATACATTAGAATGGGGCTGCCATTCAGGAACAGGAAAAATGCCTTCCCGACTCAGTACATCTATAAACTATTATTTAAGGCAAATTATGAGGATTAGTAACACTTATCACATGGTGGCCCAGGGAACTGGAGAGCCCGTGAAACCACCAGTGGCCCAAAGGTGAGCTGCAAAACCAGCCCCAGTGATTACTTGAAATATTACTTATGAAAATGCACAATATTTAAAAAAACTGAAGAAAAAAATAAACTGTGTTACAAAATGTTTGAGAACTAATAATTTATTGTTATTCTAGCCTATTTTAATTGTTCCCCAGAAGATTACAGGTCATAGAAACAAAAGGTCTAGTAACCTGGCAATTTCTCTTCTGTGCATGTGTCCAGCCTCCCCAGAACCTGACAAAGTTTCAGCATCTTTAGTATCTTTGCAAGCTTTGGACAGGTCTCCTACCAGCTTCATTTGATGTTTCCTATTCCATTTATGAGAAAAAAAGAGTAAATGAATTTGCTTTCTCTAATTTGGGACTTCATAAATCTGTTTTGTTCCTGCTAATTTGCCTCTTTCCTGACTGGTGAATACTAGGCTACTGAACTGTTCCAGGCAGAGAAGTCAATCCAAACATTTGAGCATCTGTCTCTGTACCTTTTCCAACAGTGACATGTTCTTTCTGAATGAGAAGAACATCCTGATTTTGTTCCCTTCAATTCTTATGGGATCCATGTACAAATTTCCCTGTGTGTGAAAAAAGAAAATCCATATATTATGCTAAAATAGTATTGTTTCTTTCTTTGCAATTGATTTTGCACATCTAATTTATTTTTAGCTCCCTTGTAAGTGCTTTGACAGTTTTGAACCTCCTGGTAAGAAACAGTTAACAGCACACTGTAGCAAGACAAGAAATCCTCAGGGAGTTAGGTTGTACATCCTAAAAGCAGATAAAATTGTCCAACCCTACAGGCAACAGACCTTTTTCAACTATTTATAGAACAGGGGGAAGAGAAGAGGAAGAAGAAAAGGAATTAGTAAATGACTTTTAAAAAAGCATAGGCACTTAGAATTCATATTTGATGTGCTGATTTGGGAAGTCAGGAGATATGACATAGAAAAAAAGGTAAGAAACATTAATACTGTTACATAGACAGACTGTTTTTTTCTGCTTTTGTCACCTTCCTGTGTTTTGGTTTCTTTCTTTTCCCACCCAACCATTTCAAAGGCATATCCTTAACAATGACGCATCAATTTTCTGTCTGCTTGAGGTTTAGAAATAGCTCAGTTTTTATAAATAGATCACAATCTGCAAGAGACAAAGAATGCAAATACTGTAAAAGCTTAGCTGAAAATTTTAGATGTGGTTTGAGATTTGGGATGTCTCCTAGAGTAGAAGCAGTCAGTTTGAAATGCTTTATTAACCGCAGTGGAGGAGCCCGTGCTCTTTGTGCAGCAGTGGGGAACAGTCAGATGGAATCAGGTGGCACTTCTTGTCACGGTGCCAGGCAGGGAATGACGTTTGGCCCCGTCCCTGGGAGCTCACAGGTCAGTCACGCGAGAAGGAGGCACCTTGCTGTTCCTGACTGCCAAGCTGAAACACACGAGGTAATTACTCTTTCATACACCTCAGAGCCACTGAATCAGAATGCGGAACTTTTACACCATCATTTTTCTGGCAGCACTTGTGTACTGTGAATTGATAGCATTTGTTGAGTTTGCTCCCTTTTTTTTTTTGTTCCCTTTGCTCCCTTTTTCCATTTTGCCTCCAAAACACCTTAATTTTAGTGAGGTGTTTTAGCACATAGTTGAAACCCTGTCCTTGTCCACCCAGGCAGTGAAAAAATAAAAACTGGGAAACAGTTGAATATCCTGTTTTCTGACTACTTCCTTTGTAAGGTCATTTAGATCCTGCTGAGACTTCCAAACAGACTTTGGAAAAACAAGTAGTTGCCCTGCACTGAAACCTGATACCCAGGAGGGGTATTATTCCTAAAGCCATATACATGTAGCTGATGTCCATCTTCTTATCTTTGACTACATAATCCTGTTAGAAAGACTGAGAAAGATGCTTTGGTGACTGTGCATAAAATAAGGCATTAAATGGAAGGAAGAAACTTTCTTTAAAATATTTTCTGAAGAAAAAAGTTTTTTTGAAGAGAAACTGCTTCCTGAAACCAGGCTCAGTATCACAGTAGCTATATCCTGGCAACAAACTTGACATGAGCTATACATTCTCAGTCTTTGCCAACCACAATGTCATACCAACTAATGTAGGACATGGTCTTTGCCTGAAGTCTGTCTCTGACTGTCATTGGGTTTAGTAAATGTTTAGGCCAATACACACTGCAGAATCAGGTTCTTCAAACCTAAATTAGCATTCTGTTGAAAACTAAACATATGTTGGTTTTTTTCACTGTCAATAATTTTGTTTCCAGGTTTGGAAAAGAAACATTACTGGGGAGGAATCCAATGAATTTATTAATGAGCTCAGTCAGTAAGTATGGAACTATTAATATCTTCTGAGATTTTGTTTGTCTTATTTTTATTTTCAGCTTCAGACTCTGAAGTAAACAGATGTTCTGAAGCTTTCCACTGCGAATACTACAGTATGCTGTCTTAAATACATTGTGATTATTGGGATACCATAGGAAACAGGTAAATAGCTGTATAGAATATTTCTGAAACAATTTTTGTCGCTACATGAAGTCTTTATCTCACATTGTACTGATGGCCAAAAAGAAAAAAAAAATCTAAAACATTTCTTATATGTTATCAACGATTTTTCTTTCCAGTCAGAAATCTGAATACAAAAATGGAAAAAAACACCAACATTATTTTCTGATATTATCAGAGAACATTTAATCTGCTATTCCATGCCATGACTGGCAATATAGTTTACTTGTCCTAAACACATTTTCAATAGTTGAGTGCTTCTATTGATCTAAAATGTTATTTCACAGTCACTTATGATCAGAGATACTGCTTTGAGTTTGAGTGAAACTGACTTCTGTGGCAGTCCTCCTTTGTTCTTTACTCTAAGGAATATCATCTTGAGAGTTTGAGAAGGGCATCAGTAAACTGCTCATTGTTTTCACATTTTGAGGAGGGGGAACTGTTTGAAATTGACCTTGAAACTAAATTCAAGTACCAGTATCACTTGGATGTACGCTCATTAACTAAGAAATTAAAAGAGGTTAACCCATCAGTTATGCTGGAGGTCCTGAGATGAAATACAGAATAAAACCATTAGTATGCTTTCTGGGGAAAGAGCTGAGATGGTTTGGCTAACACTGTGACTCCCTTCTGCATGAAAAGTGACATTTACTCTTCTGATTTATAATGAGGCAAACTGAGCTCCACAGTGAGATAGATGTGAGGCCTCTGAAGTCAGCAGCTAGCCCTGGTCTGAACTTGGTGCAACATCTCCCTCAGTACAAAAGATTGTTTCTCTGCTTGTGTCAACTCAAGTAGTTTTCATCAAAAATCACACTGATATGTACTAAACAAAAATGCCTGTCTTACTCTTGGTCTCGGTTTACAAAGCTACATTGTGGAAGACCTGCATTCAAGTAGGGAGATAAGATTATATGACTGCACTTGTATCTGATTAAAAAAAGAACCAAACAAAAACCAGTTCAGATAAAAAGTGCTATGAGTTATCACCATTGTTTTAGCCATATAAATGGTGAGAGCTGGTCCTTGAGAGAGAATGAGAAGAAATGAGAAGAATAGGTAGTGCTGTGTAAAATCAGAAGTCATTTTCTTCAATAGTTTTTCAGTATGCAGAATACTGAACCTCAATTAAAATTTGTTTTCGTCAGGGAATATTTTGCTGTGCAGTGGTATTGTTTTTCCTTTAAAAGCTATTCTCAGAAATTTAATTTAGTCAAAAAGCTGAAAACTCAAATTCCCCTTGATCTCAAGTCATTAATTTGTAATTATGGAAGCAGGGATATCTGACCCTATATGTGTTTCTTTTGTGGATATAAAGGACAATGTAGTAAAGAATTTCTTGCTCAAATGCTGGTATTTGCTCCACCCCTTGCTCTCAGATGGGATAGAAGAAAGTTCCTAGGGATCAGAGAGAACTGGTCCGCTTGCTGTCCCTTGATCATATACCTGCAGATATTAAACATGTTAGACATAATAGGTACTCAGTACACTCAGAAACACAGTGCAGAAGACAAATGTTTGTGTTACTAAAGCTGTGGAGAAGCAAGGACCTGTTGTGCAGGTCATAGCTGGCAGAGGAGGTGGGGGCCTATGTCATGTTTTTAGCTAGTCTGCCTGCCCTAGTCATTGCATTGTTATTTTAACACTTCTCGTGTTTATTTAGAGTGAGATGTGGGAACTATTTGTTTAAGTTTTAGTTGGATCTTTTCTGGGAACCCCCGCTATAAGAGAGGGTCCATCTCCAAGCTCTGGCCAGTTATGATTCCCTCTCTGTGAAGACAAGCCAATGCACAATTCACTGCGGGTTCAGTGGATAAATTGCATAAATTGTCTCTAGTTCCTGCCTGGACTATTGAGTCAACAGGGCTTTGCACGCTCCTCGGTCTGGAGAGTTATGACAGCTTCAAGGTCATCATGTTTTGTACATATTCAATGGCATCAATGTTGCCAGCAGCCCAACATAAACAATTTGCTCTGTGGACAGTGAAAGTAATGAAGCTTCCCTTCCCATGGGTGTGTGTATTTACATTTTTACAATGCACTCCCTTGTCTCCACCATTTTAAATACCTCAGTTGTCCCTTCTCTCCCTCCAATTCCCTCCTCTGTTTCCTTACCTGCCGTCAGGTTCTTCACAGGGCACATTAACAGCTGCTCAGGCACAAACAGTGGTTCACTGGACACATGGGAGCCCTCTGTGGAATTCCTACCCAGGGCTTTCCTCCCTTGGAGGGCACTGTCTTGCCTTTCTTTTCTGTGCCAGCTGCTGATGTTCGCAGGAATTTAATATTTGTGAGACTGTCACTGCACATCAAATTCAATACCTACCAGTCAATTCAAAAGTTCTTGAGATGGGAAAAGGTTGACTACTGTATAAGCAGATACCATGCCAACACAAATTAAATTTAAGGAGGAAAAAAAGAGGAAAAAGGTCTATCCAGTAGGAATAAGTTTGTATACACACACACACAAAACCTCACAGTCACAGTATAACAGTTTCTGTATTTGGTTTTGCACACTGTTTTTCCTTCACTTTGCTAATTAATGTAATTCTTCCTAAAATATTAGATTAAAAGTTAGAGGAAGAGAGTCCTCTGCTCCCCTGCCAAACCAGACAGATCACTGCAATGGTTGCCTTACTGGCGGTGAATATTTTATCCTTGGTTACCATTAACATTGCTGCAGCTGTGTATGATTTGCTGATTCACTGGATGACTGTTCCTCAGTTCCTCTGTTGGGATTTTTCTCTTGCTGGTGACATAGTTGCTTTTAGTCTTTGAAACACTAGGGAAAAGTCACATTTTTCCTCATACTGACTTCAAGTCTTCCTAGATTTACTCTGGGATATGTGCAAACTGTTGTCTAATGAAGAAGTTCCTCAAGAGGAATAAATAAATGTCCTAATTGCCTCACTGAAGTGCCTCTCCCAGTAAAGGATTGACTAAAAAAAGTAGTTTTCACGTTATGCAAAATAGAGGTCTGATGGAAATGAAAGCTTTTCTGTTTTCTTCATCATGCTCTGGGGCAAGTCCTAGCAGCATAAATCTCACCTTCAGCTTATCTTTCCAATCTGACTGATGTAATTTATTTTTTTTTTGGCTCAGAGTTAAAAGCTGCTACAGGACAGCAGAATACTTTAAATCAACCAGAAATTCTTGATTTCAAAGTACAGTTCCACCCTGTGAAAGAAACCAGTAGGTTTTTCTATACATTAAAATTTAAGCTCCTAGAAACCATTTCCATAAGACTGGGCTCACAAAGGCTTTACCTTTGTCATTACTGCAAAACATCAGAAGCACAAGATGCCCACATCATTCATATAACATAGCAGATGTTTTTTACATGAAAGTTGTGTGTCTTATGCTGTATTTGCTTTATTTCCCCTCTAACCTAAGGAACAAGCTATGAAGTCAGCTAACACCAAGTCCTTTTCAAGCAAAATCTACAGTTAGCTATGTGCAGCCCAGCAGTTACTTGTATATAATTTTATTTTGCTTTTAAAATATAACTACTTTGCTTTAATTTTTCAGTTTCTTGGGTGCTTTCTTTTAGACATTAAAATTAGTTGTCTTTTTAAGCCATAAAGCATTTGTAACTATTTTTGGCAAGCATTCTCACCACGATATATGGTAAAGTTGTATGGGGAACACAAATAGAAATCTTTGTAAAGTAACACATGCATTGAACCAAAAGCCCACAGAAACCCACAGGCATGGGTAAGTTTAACCCAGGTATGAGTTTATAGTACAGAGTTGGTTATCTGGCATGTGTATGTATGATTGGTATTTATTTTTAAAAGTATTATTTCTGAATATTCTACTCTCCAGTGGTAAGGTATATATTTATTGTCATTCAATTAGCTAAGAGAAAAAATTGTTTTTTGGTATATCACATTTATATATCATATTTTAATGTGATTCAGAGCCTGAACCAGTGGTCCTTGAAAAATACATATTTCAATTAATATAAATGGATTTTGCACCTGGCTCAGCTTTCTATTTTCTGTTTTATACTAGCAGCTACTTTAATAGAAAACTTTATACTCCAAGTAACATTTCCTTTTCTCTGAACACTGCTTTGCCTAGAAATATTTGGGACAAAAACACATTAGGACAGTTTGTGTGCAGAGCAGCAGTTTCTCCATTTTTGTTAATCCTCATTTTCATAGCTGAAAGAACTCTCTGAGACAGTGTAATAATGTGTAACAGGCTGTAACACAGATCCTTACACACAGCCTCACTGAAAGAAATAACCATACTATGTTCAGTTCTGATAATAGTGTTCCATGCTCAGGCTTTTCACAACACTCCCCACACTGCTAGATTGTGCTTTTAAACTCAGTAAGAAAATATAAAAAAATCCATATATTTAAAAATAAATACATTTTTTATAATTTTTTATACATGCATATAAAACATTGTAAAACACTCTGTTACTCATACTTTACAGTCTGGTCCTTAGCTGTAACTTCTTGTTCATGTACCAGGTTATGCAACAGCCTGCAAAGAAATGTTACATATTTTGTCTTAATTCCTCTGATTCAGAGAGCATTTTAAAAAATAAATTATTAATTTATTATTTCTTTTAAATTTAGGAAGTGTCCCTGCCCCCTCTGAAGCCCAGTATAAGGAAGGGGATGATCAGGATGCAAGGCCTAAGAAACACAGCTCCAAGCAAGGCTGCAGAAGGTGGTCACATTCTTACTGTGCGGTGGGCAATGAATATTGAGTTATCAGAGTTTAGGGAAAGGCTTCTTTAATGGCTCCAGTAAAGGTAGTCTGTGACTACAATGATCAGCTTTCCCTTTTCAGTTCACAAAAAAATGACTGGAAATTATTTGAAATACATGTTCTCCCTAAAAGCATTTGTCGTCATTTACCAAAAAAGTCTCTATCAAGATTAAATACTTTGGCTTGGAGCTGAGATCTTATTTTTTACAGTAACCCTTGTAATAAACCCTCCCCCTACAGGAGCTGATAGTTGTCTGTCTCTGAATTCTGCAAGGTTACAGGAGGACTGCGCTCCCGGTCTCAGGCGTGGCTTCTTTGTGGTTAATTAGCCACAGGGGAGATTCTCAAAGATGAAGAGTTCTGAAAATCCTTCCAAGAGGCAGATGATAAACAAGCCTTCTCCTGCCCCAGGTCATCTCCTCTAGGAAATCCAGCTTTTGTCTCCTGCCTCCTTCAGGAGAAGCCTTTGCTGTAGAGGTAGGCAAGATTTTAATCGGACAGTGTCCTCAATGGCAGGTGTATCCACACGCAGAGACCGTGCCTCACTGGTGTGTTAGTGTGGCAGTGGAACAACCTGGAGAGAGCATCGCCTTCCATGGGGTCTGGAGGCCCTTTCACTTCAGTGAGGACTCAAATTAAATGGGTCAGACGCCCATGGTGCCCCCATTCCTGCCTGTCTGCCTCAATCATGCAAACTTGTATCTCAATTTTTGCCCTTGGGCAAAATGATGGGGTTTTTTCAAAATTTTTCCCTTGAGGAAAGGGGGATCCTCCCTCAGAGAAGGGAGGGACAAATGAGAAGATGCAAGTAGTGGTGTGTGTGTTTTGTGGTGTCCCAGTGAAGGATGTCTGCAGCCAGGTCAGTGCTCTGAGCAGCAGCTGCCTGTGCTGTGCAGCCGAGAGGGATGGCCAGGGCAGTTTATTGACCTCCTTGGACTAGGGCCCAGTGTGCACTCTTGTGTAAAGAACACCAGCACTTGAGCTGAGTCCTCAGGCAGCTTCAGTACCTCCTGTTTGGTTCAGGGCTGACAAACACTCCAAATCCCAGGCTGGCCTTTCGCTTTCTGACCATTTCTCTTCCTTTAGCTCAGCACGGCTCAGCTGCTGCTCGGAGTCACCCTCCCTGCCCGCCTTTATCGGCCTCAATAATTAATGGGGTGCGGGGGAAAGGAGGGGAGACGTTTATGTTGTCGTTGTTTTAAACATTTACGTAATTTTATTCCAGCGCGTCAGTCTAGACCCAGTGCCCCCGGAGCGGCGGTGCCAGCGGGGGGGATGCTGCGGCTGCCAAAGGGCACGGCAGGTCATTAATCCGCGGGGAGCGCTGAGAATGCCACCCAGGACCGCCCGTCCGGGGCCGGGGATGCTGCCCGCGCTCTGCTCTGACACCCGGGTGAGCAGGTGAGCTCCGGGGCATCCCATCCCTCCGCACCCCGCGGGTGATGCCGGGCCCAGGTGCGGGCGGTGTCGGTCCGGGGTGTGAGTGATGCCGGGCCCCGGTGCGGTGCTGGGCCGGGGTGCCGGGCCGTGGTGCGGGGCGGTGCCGGTCCGGGGTGTGGGTGATGCCGGGCCCAGGTGCGGTGCTGGGCCGGGGTGCTGGGCCGTGGTGCGGGGCGGTGCCGGTCCGGCCCGGGGCGGTGCCGGCT
>WBMV01001691.1:2003725-2070060 GCA_013396655.1 Campylorhamphus procurvoides | reverse complement strand
CCGCGACAGCCCTGCCGGCCCTGCCTGCGCTGGGCACCCGGCCCGGCCCCCCAGCCCCCGGTCCTCCCCGGCAGGGTCGCAGTCCCCGAGGGGCCGCTGTCCCGGCCCGTGTCCCCCGGGATCTCCTCCCGCACTTGTCCCCGCCGCCGGCACCCGTGCGGGGCGGCCCGTGCGGCTGTCATTGGGATCCAGAGCCCTCGCGTCCTTAAAACACCAGGGGCTTTGGCAAGCGCCTCGTCAGTGGTGCCTCTGTTTATTGGAGCGGGCGTGGGAATAGATGCTTGTTTGGGAAATGAGCGCTGGAGGTGCCATAGCTGCTACGGATGCCTGCTACGTTCAAGTTAGGTGGAGTTTAAGAGCCCTATCTGCTCAGCAGCTCTGAAGTTTTAACAGCAGGCTCTGTTTAAATGCGGTGTTAATGAGAAGTGCACTGTGGAGAGATGATGGACTTGGAGTTTAGGGGAGAGGATAGTGAGCGTATGAACGCAATGCTGAAGTGTTCTAGTAAAACCTCGTCCCAGACGTTATTTCTAAGATATATTGGGTCTTATTGTCCTCTGTAGTTAGTAATGTCCAAGGAAAGAGACTGTAAAATGCTGGTTTTCTAGCTTGACTGTTTTTGTGTGGTTTTTTTTTCCCCCTGGATAGAAGTAGTGGACAAAGGCAACATTTACTTTATTGTTTGCGTTTGCTGAAGACCCACTGGGGAATAAAGGGAAAGAAAACAATTGTCTCTTTAAGCACGGTGCTTGTGATAGCAGTCATAAACCCAGGAAGAATCCTGACAAGACCAATAAAGAGAAATTGCAAACAGATCAGAGCAAAAGCTGACAATGCGAGGAGCTAATGTGAGGAAGCCACTAATGTGGCTGGTCTAGGGCACAACTTAAACACAACCTCAAATTCATTTTGGTCTTAAGGTACAGCACAACGGGCCTGAGTTCACATGGCAGTTTGGGAAAGTGAACTGGTGACAGTCGGTGCTGGTGGCCCCTGGGGCTGGGAATTGACAGGAAGGTCTCTGTTTTGCAACAGGGCACTGCTCCTGCCGGCTTGGTGGGTGCCCGTGTCCCTCCCAGCTGCGCTGGCAGCTGTGTGCTCCTGGAGTCCTGCGGCTCTGGGTGCTTGCCTGGTCTGTAGCTGAAGACATGCTTGTTATTTGCCATCATTAATCAAGTGCAGGCCTTGGCAGTGTGGATACATGGTTGGCAGGTTGAAAACTGGTTAAAAAACTGGAGAGTAAGTCTACTAGGATGTCTTAATGTTTATGTAAATGGAGAACAGGACTGGAAACAGGAGTCCTAAAATATGAGTGTAATGGTTTTTCATTAACAGATGAGAATCTGATAGTGTTCTTTCCTTTGATGTTAACACTAGCACTGTGGTAGAAACTTGGCAACTTCAGGCCTATCATAAAGTGCATTAAACCTATTATAAACCCCATCTTGACATACTTCAGACATGCTGTTGTCTCTCATGCTAATTGACTAAATGTGTCAGTGTGTAGTGTTTTTATATGTGTATTGAAGAAGTAGAAAAACCTATAGACCAACACATTAAGTGTGTATCAGCAACACAAAATAAAGCAATTTTAGGAGTTAAGTGCTTTAGAACAGGGTGGTTTCACTTCATGGAAACGCTAATTGTGGTGGTTAATGTTACAACAATTGTGTCTTACTTCAGACTTGAAACAAACGCATTTTCCAGCACCAAGCTAATTGACTGTATATGAGTTATTCCTGATCTTATAAATTCAGAGTAAGGTGCCCATGCTGCGGCCTCTCTGGAGGAACTGCTTACGTTTAGGGAGGAGAGGATGATGTGGGGCAGGTAGGCCAGCCTGTGGGAGTTGGTCTGTATAGCTTGGCAGGGAACAACCCCTCCAAGGGCTCCACCTGCAGGTTGGCTTACCTGGGAGAGGTTTGGGAATGTGATGCAAGAGTAAATATGAAGTCTGTGTGCTCCACTGTCATGAGCTGTTTGCATAACATTCTCCTTTTTCGGCTTGGACACAGGTGACAGCACTGTGTCTGCTGCTCCTTGGGGATGAAACTTACTTGAAAATGGAAAACATGGTCTATTATTCATGTCTATTGCAGCAATGCCTTGTAGGCCTGCTGGATGCAGGGCTGGGTTCTGGAGATGCTGCACAGATACTGTAGCAGGGAGACTTTGATCCAGAGGTTTTGTAGCTTAGATCAATGAGACGGGGGTGGGGGGGGCTGAGGAGGAGGTGGTGGTGTGCATGAGCAGTATGATGGATGCACTCAGGGCAATTTCACCAGCTGGGGAATGACTAAGATGAGCTTTCTTTGGAAGATTGATAGTTTTTAAGTCTGCTTCACTAACATAGACCTATTCTGAATCAAACAATAATTAGTGGGTGGGGGAAAAAAAGGGGGTTTTGAAGAAGCTTGTTTTCTATTACCAGATTTAAAGATGTTTGTGTGAAAACTTCATGTGGAATTTAATGTAGCTGCTACAAAGTCAGTTTTCTAGTCAGTGAAAGTCTGGAAGGGGTGAAAAAAAGATGTGGTGCCATGCTGGCTGGCTTTGATTTATCCCCACAATGAAAACACCAAGTTAGCCTGCTCTGTTCTTAGAGCTGCAAGTTGTTTGAGAGATTAATTGATGATTCCTCTTTCAAAATTCTACTCTTAGAGTATGTTTTCTGAGACATTATGAATATAAATTTTCTACTGTGAGTCATTTTGTTAGGTATATAATGGGTTAAGCCTCTAGATCATTTGCACTGTCTTCTGATGAACTGTCATGTGGTTTTTTTCTTTGTCTCTTGAACATTCATATACATCCAAACCTGGATTTTTAGGCTCTGCTTTGTGAGTCTTAATTATACTTCAATTCTCAAAGCCTACTAAATGTAATATTTATGCTGAATTAAACTTTAAGACAGCAGTACTCCTTCACCTCAGATCTAACTTTTTGTTGCTCTGCAAATGAAGTTTCAATGCCTGGCACTCTAAGTGCCATGGTATTTCCTCTGAGAGGTTTAGGGATTTGCTACGCCAGTCTGATCTGTTGATTGGCTTTTTGGTTTGTTTTTTTTCTCCCCGGCAGTTTGGGTTTTTTCCCCAAGATTTTGAGAAGTGACTCCTGAGGGAGAGCTGAGTTTTTAGTATACTATATTATTATGTTCCTCTCTTTTGTAAGAAACTTCTTGTAACGTCAGATTGTCTTCAATAGATTAGCTTTTTATCCTTTCTGATCTTGAAATCCTCTTAATTATTAGGAGAGCCCGAGTAAATGAGGATCGATTTAAGAAATAAAAAAGGCAAGAATGCCAGGAAGATACTTAACTAAATGTAGAATACCCATATTTGCCTCCTTGTACCTACCTGCCAAAGAGCCTCGTTACAAATCATTAAAATGACAATTGCATTGTCATCACTGAATTCCTTGGGACAAATGAGTTTCCTCCATTCCTCAGGCAGCTGCTGAAAGGTACAAGTCTGCAGGGAAGTTGCAGTAGCTGTTTGTAGAGGATGACAGGATAAAAAACGTGTCACAGGTGTAAGGGTTTGAAAGTGGATTTTGACTTGCTGGAGGAGTAGATATAAAACCAGGTGACAGAAATCTGTTTAAGGAAACAGGAAAAAATAATAGACTCTACTTACGTTAAAAAAAAAAATCCTATCTGCAAATCTTGAAGGGAGAATAGCCTTGTGGTTAACAAGAACATTCTTTGTATCTGAAGAGAAGCACATGCAGTTGTGCATAAAGAGGCTCAGAGGACGCGTGATCCCACAGAATAATGCCCAGTGTGAGGGAGCCGGGTCAGCCACGAGCATCCTGTGCAGCTGTGAGGGTGAGCGCTCCAGTCTGGGACAGTGGGAGCAGGGACTGGGGGAGCAGACAGGGCAGGGTTCTGTGAGCTCTTTTTCCATTGCAGCCATGTCAGGGGTGATGGGATGGGGAAAGAACAAGGATTTGGTTCCCTGTTGTGACTTGTGTGGTGTTTTGGAAACATAAACCTGTGTCAAGACAGAAGCTTGTTTGTCTATCAGAGGGCTGAAGCGCTCCCTTGTGACATACATCTGATGTGCCTGCTGTGCCTCTTTCTTTTCCCTTTGTGGGGCTTTCTCAGGATCTTTGCAGAAGCTCCTTGCAATTTGTATGTCAGGGCTTTGCTGGTGTGTTTGTTCACTTAACTAAGTTTGGGGGAAAACAGCCTCCAGACTGTTACTGCTGTTTTTTAGGGTGATGTTAACACTCTGCAGCCTATCTGGTCTCACTTGGCCATGGGTGAAGTGATGACATTCAACAGCCCTCTGCCAAACCTTTGTGCTCTCTTCAGCTTCAAATGAGTGAAATTTTTATTCACTCTGAAAACCATTCTGTTTACTCTCTGAACCTTCCTTCCTCACTCCTGACCTGTTGCTCATTTCAAATCTGCCAGTAGTGGTTGTCTTCAGTCCTCCTACCATCTCATAGGTCAGAACAAGTTTTTGCAAAGTGAAGATACAGTATTTGAAGGCTGTGGTTAAAATAACCAGCAGATAACTGGTCTTTTCTCACTCAGAAGTACATTGTTTTTCCATCTGTTTGGTTTGCTGCACATTCAAACCCTGCATGGTGTGGGGTTTTTGTCAGTAGAAGGAAAGGCCCATAGATTCAGGGGTTTTTTTTGTCGGTTTTTCAGTAGCAATGCCACTTTGTTCATTTTCTCATTTTCAGTCGTTTATTTTTAGAATTTAAAAAATTGCTCAATATCACTTTCAAAAACCTGACTTCTAAACAAACTAGTGATCAAAACAATAAAGAATGCCATATGGCTCCTACCAGTCTTGATGCTGTTGTATTTCTGAAGAGTATACCCCGTGTTATTAATAATATTCAACGGAACACCCTCAGTGTGGGAAAATATTTACTGAAATTATTATGAAATATTCTTTTCATAGCATTCTAACCCAAGTTGTTCTAGTCAGAATAGCAGGAGTGTATCCTTTGGTTTAATCCTCGCACACAATGTGTTAGAAGATGGATGCTGAGGCCGATATAAATTATGGAGCAGGGAAGAACATGGAGCAACTGAAGTGTTTAAAGATTAACAGTTATAATAATTTTTAATACACGCAGTGTTCATACAACATACAAAATTGAAGTTCCACTTCAATAGAAAAAAGAAACTAAATTTAAAAAGATTGAATACTAATTGCTCTAAAAGCCTTCGGTATGATTTATATGAAACCAGATGGTTCAGAGCCCATATATAGGAATAAGGAGTGAGGCTGCATTGTTTAAATCAGGATAATTTCAAGTCATATACTTGCAAAGGAGTTGTCCTAAAATATCCACATGGATAAAATGTGAGTTCTGTCTTGTCACGATAGAACAGGGAGGAAACCCATTCTTCATAATTAAATGCTTTGAGGCTCTGATGCGGCTAGTAAGCAAGTTGCTGTAAACAGAGGAGCACATCCTGAAGTCTCAGTTACGTCCCCTTGACATAAGTGGGTCCCTGCACAAGTTCTGGAGTCTTTGTTGTCAAGGCAAGGCATGAAGAAAGTAAGAGCACAGATGATGGCTGATCTAATTTACTCATTAGAAGGGCTTGTTTTCTGGATATAGAAATGAGCCAAAAACCCACAGTCCTTTCAGCTGTCAGGTGGATGTGGCTGGCTGAACTGAAAATTGCAGGAGCTCACTAGACAGCTGCTGGGTTTTAGTTTGCGTGACTTTTGATGGTAGCAGGTAAGAGCAAGAAAACGTGCTTTCACTTTTGACAGTTCCAACAACCTAATTAGGGCTGGCTAATCTTTTGACACTTGAAATACTACTTCTTTTTTTATTATTTAATCTGATCATCTCTGAAGAAACTGGAGAAAAAAGTGAAATGTGTGTGTATGTGCTGGCATTGTTTTTATTGACTTCTGACCTTGAATATGTGAATGTTTAAGGTTCCAGGATTTTTATGCAGCCTTTCCTCCCTCAGTGAAGCCAGAGATCCTCATAGATAGTATCCCATAGAAATGACATTTAAAAGCAAAAAACATAGACAAAGCTTGTTAGTGTTTGGGTTTTTAATGATGATATTTTTAGACTTGTCTGTCACTGATCTGTGTAAGGTTTAGATTATTTTAATGAACTGTTGTTTCTAGTAATATCCCTGGCTTGTTCTGTCAGCCATTATGTGTATTTTGAATCAATAAGAAACAATTAATTTAACATAGTAGTGAATGTTAGTCTCTTTTCTCTTATTAGCCGTGTATCAGTTTGCAAATCCATTGTCAGTATTTAAATGATGAATTAATTAATTTAAAGGTACTGAATATATTGATGCATGACTCATTTTAAGGCAATGATATAATGCTTTCAGTTGAGTTTTGAAAGACTGTGATTTCATTGTGCTCTTCTACTTGGAATAAAGTGCAGACAATCATCCAATATACTGAGAGTTGGAAGGGACTCACAAGGATCGTCCTGTCCAGCTTCAAATTCCTAGAGAAGGTCCACATCATAATTCTAGTGTTCTTAGAAAAAAATCAGATTCTTCTGAAATAAAATGTTCCTTCCAAATACTGGTCCTTCAAAAGGTTCTTGTGTGGTTCCTCGCTAATCTTCCTAGGTTAAATTTACAGAGACTAATTGAGCAAAAATAAGTTTATAATAGTGATTTTGAGCTGATACCCTGCTGGCAGAGCTGGTCTTTATTCCTTGGAATGGAAGCTTTTCTTAGCTAGCCTAGCTTATTGGAATGGATTGTTGTTTTGAAATGTGAAAAGCTGGTTGGTCAGCTCAAAGTCTTAAGGACTTGTGAATTTATTTTTGAGTGTTGCTTGTCAGTTTTGTAGTCTTTTGCTTCTGGGAAGGGTAAGTGTGGGCAGCTGTAGTGCAGTTATCTCCCAATCCACCTTTATTCAATTTCAGAACTTGAAGGCATCATGGTAGGGCCTGTCCCTGTGCTTCTTTGCTCGCAGATCTTTGATGTCTTTGAGATTGTTGTCCTAATTTCAATCTCAAAGCCCCATCCTAATTCCATCCTCTCTTGCCATTCAGCCTAGAAGCTCAGCCGATTTCTGCTGTGGTTGTGGAGTGCTTAGAAAATTGTATTTTGAGGGGAGATTGATGAGCCTTTTGAAGGCCATCATGAGGCTTTGGATAATAATTTGTTTTGGTAATTAAAAATACCCAGATGTATATGTGGCTGCATTATTTCATTACGAAATCATGGCTGTTGTTCGGTATAGTTGGGAATACTGAAAATAAAGCAGTTAGCCTTGGGGGAGAAAAGACAACTTGAAAGAAGAGACTTGCAAATGCTAGCAGTTAATTGCCACAGTAACTCTGAATATATAAATTATTCTCTGCCCTAAACATGGAAGATGTTTTATTACACAGTATTAAAGTTGCTGTTGGGAGAACTTCACAGAATTGGTCATAAACCACATTTTTATTGATGCTACCATATACCACTAGTCTAGACAAATGGCCTTCCCCACCCTGATACTGCATGCTGATAAATGTCACTTAAAAAAAGAAGCTGTCTTTGTTCTTGATGGCTGGCATTGCAGGTCTGTTCCTGTGGGGTACCTTAACCATATTATGTTTTATTTGTTTGCAGGATAGCCCTGGTTCCTTGAGAGTCCAACAGGTATTGGATGCTGTGGTAAACCATGGCAGCTGATGATAAGGTTGCCATTCTAACCGATGATGAAGAAGAACAGAAGAGAAAGTATGTGCTTGCTGATCCTTTTAATGGCATTTCCAAGGATCAAGACTTGCCACCCAATAATGAATCCCCTTCAACGGAGACAACCACTGTCCCAGATGAAGAGCTGGATTGGTTAGAAAAGCACTGTGTCAAAATAAACAATGATCTTCTGATCTCGAAGGTCTTCTATTTTTTCTTCTATTCTGCATATGGCTCTCTCTACCCCTTGCTGCCTGTGTACTACAAGCAGCTGGGTATGTCACCCAGCCAGAGTGGACTTCTGGTGGGCATCAGGTACTTTATTGAGTTTTGCAGTGCTCCCTTCTGGGGAGTGGTGGCAGATCGCTTCAAGAAAGGCAAGATCGTCCTGCTGTTTTCGCTCTTGTGCTGGGTTTTATTTAACCTGGGAATCGGATTTGTGAGACCAGCCACCTTAAGGTGTGTACCAAAGGGCCTTCCCCCAGCACATCCCACCAATTCAAGCAGCCTTTTAACAACAGTTTCGCAAAATGCCTCGATGTCCTCTCCGCTGGTCACAATGAGCAGTGCATCCCCGAAAGTTCGTGGGAAGAGGGACCTGCTCACTTCCAGTCCAGTCACTTTGGAAACTACAGGGACAGCTAATCCTGAAATAACATTCCTGTTACCTACGCAGAGCAGTGATGTGGATTTCATCCCGGAAAACAGCACCCATTTGATTTTGAAAAACACCACCACTAGCCCAGCCTCACTGGGGAACACGACTCCAAGTACCACCCCAGCTTCCATCAGCACAAAGCCGATGCCTTCTGACCAGGCTGTGCTTGTTTATGATCAACAAGAAGTAGAGGCCATCTTTCTGCTCATTCTGCTGGTTGTCATAATAGGAGAATTTTTCAGTGCTTCTTCTGTTACCATTGTGGACACCATAACTCTGCAGTACCTTGGCAAACACAGGGACCGCTATGGATTGCAGCGTATGTGGGGGTCTCTGGGCTGGGGTCTGGCCATGCTCTCCGTGGGAATTGGCATTGACTATACCCATACAGAAGTTGCCATTGAAGGCCAAGGATGTAAAGCTCCCGAGTACAAGAACTACAGGATCGTCTTCATCGTTTTTGGTGTCCTGATGACAATGGCCTTAATTGTGGCCACCCAGTTTCGGTTCCATTATGCGCACTTCAAGCAAGATGAAAATAAGAGAAAAGAGGTAGAAATCTCACAGGTAGACAGAAATGCCTCCAATGAATCCTCAGATAACACTCCTACCAGTACGAGCCAGTCACAATCTTTCAGTTTCTGGGACCTAATAAAACTGCTATGTAGTATCCAGTATGGCTCCGTGCTCTTCGTGGCATGGTTCATGGGGTTTGGATATGGCTTTGTGTTCACCTTTCTGTACTGGCATTTGGAAGACCTGAATGGCACCACGACTCTCTTTGGAGTTTGTTCTGTGCTCAGTCACGTGTCTGAGCTGACTGCCTACTTCTTCAGCCACAAACTCATTGAATTGGTTGGTCACATCAGGTAAGATCGTAGCAATTGTTAGAGCTGTACAAAAAATTATGATTCTCAGGTTCAGCCTTGTGCTGCATATTGAAACTCAAGCTAATCCTTCTTAATTTTTTTTTTTATTCCATGTCCTGTTCACTTATGTGGCTCGTGATGAAGTTTTTGTTATTTTAAGAGTTGAAAACGCTCTGAAATGCTTCATCTGTCTTTGAGTTGCACGTTAGTATGTGCTTTATGCCTGGCACCATAACCTCTTGCAGATGGTTCCAGGAGACATTCTAGTTCCCTGATGCAGTGCTCTGTTAGAGATCTTTACAAATTGCCACCCACACAAGGGTTGTCTGTTTTGACATAGAAATACCATTAATTTTTTAGGTTTTTTCCTGTGAGTAGCAGTATTCTGGACACCTGCTTTAGCCTGTTTCCCCTTGCAGGGCAGTTCTTTGCCCCCACAGTAGCCTAGAAAGGTGTCAGTTGCTGGCTGAGAGGGGAGAGGGATGAGCTGAGGAAGTGAGGTGAGCACCTCCTGTGCACATGCCCTGGTAATCAGACTCTGGGTGTTGGCAGAATGAGGTTGCAGCCTCGCAGTGTCACTTACCAGTTCAGGGCTTACTCTCCTCCTTGAGTTGCAGCTACTGAAGTGAGATGGCTCCAGGGCTCCTCCTGTAGTTTTTGCCTGACTGCTTGCAGAATGTTAGTGAATGTTGTTTTCCACTAAATTCACAATTGACTTAATTTCCACATATTCTAGATCCCTTCACTACTCTCTAAATCCCTTCACTACTCTTTAAAAATAAAGCTCAGGGGAGGAAAGCTAGGGGGCAATCTGAGTTAATGAAGTCATAAAGATGTTTTTTTAATAGGTATTCAGGTGCTCTGTGCCACTGAGCACAGAGCTCTGTGTATTGTTAGCATCATATCCTTTCCATATGCCATTTATAATTATACAGTCTTTGAGATGTAAGTATTTTTTAAACTGTTTGCACTGTTCTTTTTGTGCATTTTGTTCTGTGGTTTTGCTCTTTGTTTTGCCTTTATTGGGATGAATCTTTTTATTCATTTGACCTCTACTGAAAACGTTTGAGATGCTTAGCACAGTAGTTTGAAAGATTACTTAGAAGATGTGGGGTTTTTTCTTACTTTAAACTGAGGAGGATCTCTTTACTTTGAGTCAGTCTTCTAATCTCTGAATTTGACAATAATTAGCAACAGAAGATGACACCTTGCGTGCAAAGACTGGAGGAAGGACATGATGATGGAGGAGTGGTGAGAACAGATCGCAGTCTTGATAGCTAAAGATAGCTCTGGTATGCTCTTTCAGTGTATATTGTTATAGTACAAAATTCAGCCTTAGACTTTAACTCAGGAAAGAATGAAAAACAAAAGAGTGGTAGGGTTGGGAATATGAAGATGAAATAGAAGGGATAGGAGTGTTGGCCAGTGAAAGGAAGGATGATATGTGGGATTAACTCTCCCTTTTTCCTTTTCTTTTTCCTTTTTTCCCTCGCTGTTAAGCCTATGAAGCCAAGACTGGATCAAGATTAATCTGTTGAAACACTAGTTCCTATTTTCCGTGTAACAGCAGTCTTCATACCTACATCTGGGGAATGAACAATAGTCATATTTTAATGTTATCTAATGCTTGCTTGTATTTAGTCATTACAGTTTGAGACGTCTCCTCCTGGTTGGTTGTCTTCTTGTGCTTCCTGAACTTCGTATAATGCATGGTGTGTGTGAGAGGAGGCATATTTTGTGATAGTTCTATACATGTCTTGACTGCTGCCTTGTAGAACAGGTATGCATTTTCCCATTAATAAGGACCAGTAGCCTCCAACTGTGTATCCTGGAACACTCTTAGCCAGAAGCATCTGGGATCAGTATTTTGTGTATTTTTTCAGTAGCTCAAAATCCCTTTCTTCTGGTTTGTTAGACTCCTGAATGTAGACATATTTACTTGAATGTTTATCATTCATATCTTTCTTTCCTGTCCTGCTTCGTTGAAGAGAGACCTGATACTGTGACAGTGCATTCAGTTCTGGTACTCAAGAGAAAATGCTGTTGGACTGTCCTTTGTAGAACTAAAGAAAACAGGCTTTACATCTGGTCAGACAGAAGCTGTTTCCCCTTTTGAGCCTTGTGAAGCTTACTGTTTCTACAGAAGCTGTTTCCCCTTCTGAGCCTTGTGAAGCTTACTGTTTCTACCATTGTATGTGTTGGCATATAAGACCCTTAAAACAGTTTGAAACCGGTTCTGTTTTCACAGGTTTAATTAACACTCAAATTATTGTCCAAACATTTTAAGCATGACCATATTAAATACTTGCTGATTAAAATGCCCAGTTTCTGACTTCAGTAGCTTTGCTGTTCATATACTTGTGCATTGCATGTGTGCATATGTTACACATGCTCCTAGTGTTTCTTTGAGAGGTTATTAAGAAGAAATTCTTTACTGTGAGGGTGGTGAGGCTGGCACAGGTTTCCCAGAGAAGCAGTGGATTCCCCATCCCTGGCAGAGTTCAAGGCCAGGTTGGATGGGGCTCTGAGCAACCTGGTCTAGTGAAATGTGTCCCTGCCCATGGCAGGGGTCTTGGAACTGGATGGTCTTTAAGATCCTTTCCAACCCACACCATTTTGTGTTTTTATGATATTGTGACAAAAAAGTGTACAAAACTGGCTATCAAATATTTACACCCCATTGTTGAATGGCAGCCTGTGTAGAAACACTCATAGCTGCCAATGACTTTAGGAAGATGATGTTCAGCTCTGAAAATAACATCCTACTTGAGGTTAAGCTTGAATATGTTTGTCTGACCACAATTCCAACATGAGTTTTTATGGGAAGCAGAAACTGGTAGTCATGGCTGTAAACAGCTTAGTTTCCTTAACATAAATATAGAGTGAGTGCTTTAAGTGTTTAACATGTGAATTTAATATGGTGTCTTTATGGATACTGTATGTAGGATTCATAAGGAAAGTCTCTTTACATTTCCATGTAGGTCTCCTAAGGAGTCTAAGTGATTATTATAAATACATTTTTGAAAGGACTCTGTAAATACACAAAAGTTTTTGTGACGTACCTTTCCAAAACCATAATTACAGAAATCTTCATAAACTGTAATTTACCTAAAATTCTGTACATATTCTGACAAATTAAGAAGTAGAACTTGACTAAATTGCTGCTCTTAAACTCTGAATCCAAATTTTTCTGCAAATGTAACACGTCGGAAAAGCACAGGGAGCTGAGTGTGTTAGTGGAGAAGACCTCTCACTTCTCTGGAATGGCTGTGAAGGGGAACAGCTGGGATGGGAAGAAAGTTCTTAGGGAACAGACTAAGTTTTGCTAGACAAAAGTGAAATTAAGCTGTCAAGAACAGGTCCTAAACAGAGAGCTGAGCACATCTGTACTGTGGATGAGGAAAAACAAGTATATGGACACAAGTATTTGTATCCCCTGGGGTGTGCATCACTCTGGGCCTTTCTAGTAGGGGAATGAAGACAGGAGCCTGCAGACCTTATATATTTGGTTACCTCTTGTGGCCAGTGTGTCCTAATATACTTCAGAAATGTGGTTGTACATAAGAACTGCATTAAGTTGTGGCTATGAAAGGAACCAAATTATTTGTTTGGAATAGAAAGCATTAAGTAAAAGATGAGATGAAATTCATGATGCATGGCACAAAGAACAAGTTTGTTCTCCTTATTGTATAATAGAAAACTTTTTCATAGCTTCCCATGTTTTCTCACATGAATGCTTGGGCTTGTGTTGCCTAAAGGCAGCTTAAACCAGCTATTCATGGACCTAACATGTATCTGGAAGCAGCAGAGCTTGGTTTGATGTGTTACTGGGGTGGGATGACTTCCTGCAAGCTCCCCCCATTGCTGAAAGTAAATGCATGTTGTTGTGAAATGCACGGACCTGTCTCTAGAACTTTGCATGTTTTTGATGTCACTGCCATGATGAAAACTATGGTACTGTTTCACTGTCAACATGTGTGTTTGGAGAACTAAAATGTTAACAAGATGCTGCATTATTGTGTCTGACTCTAGATTTTTAGTGGCTCTGGACTATTTAATTAAATCTCAGTCTGCCTTTGTTGAATAAATAACTAAAAAAGCAGTACAAAAAATAACAAGCCCTTTTACAGCATCTCTGCTTCACCTTGATTATCAATTTTTTTTATTTCACATGGGCCAAACCATGGATCAACGAGGAAGCCATGTTTGGACAGAAAATTATTATTGTCCCTGAAAAAATCTTTAAATATTGCAACAACATCTTCTCTCAGACTGTAAAGATGTTTTGAATTAAGTCTTTGTTTCCTTGGATCCATCTAAAACTGAAGAGAAAGATAGCTGGATGAATGAGCACCCTGGAGGGAAGCTATACTAAATGTGAAAACTGGAAGGGAGAAGCCATCAGGTTAAATGTACAGTGGGAAATGCACTGCACAAATAGTCTTAGTCTTTCATTGTTTAAAAACTGTTGTAAGAGCTTTTCTTTCTCCAAATTCTGAGATGCAGCATCTGCTGCTTTTCAACAGGATGGTTAAGTTTTATCCTGAGGCATGTTGTTATAAACCATATTGCTTCTGTGGGATGTGTTTTAGAGCAGTTCTGAGCAGTTTGCAGATACTGGGACTATAAACTTATATTAATTGGGATAAAATTAATTCCTTTAATACAAACCTGCTCCAAGCTTACACTGAAATGGCAGAATGAATCTCTGGATGATTAGAAAAGAACATTGTTTGGAAAAGAATGCACTTAGAAATGGTCTCCCTGAAATTCAGTTCTGTGCAGAACGTGGCATGGAACTACAGAGCTTAGTTAAAAGCTCAGTGCATCTGCTGTGTCTTTGATTTATTTTTTTTCTATTAGGATTTTGAGTATGTGTGTGAATATGGGGTAGACACGAGAAGAGTTTGTTTGGGTGTAGGACTTAAAGTATATATTTTATATACTGAAGCAAATGCTTCAGACTGGTAAAATGTACCCATGCAAATAACTTCTGAACCGGTAAGCTGTATTATAACATGCCAGAAAGGAAAGTGCAGGCTATCCTGACTTCTCTTTTCCTTACTTCCTTCAGAGTGCTTTATATTGGTCTTGCCTGTAACACAGCACGATACATCTACATCTCATATCTGGAAAATGCCTGGACTGTCCTTCCGATGGAAGTACTTCAAGGTAAGACAGCACAGGGATGACCTTCCAGTATGACACGAGGTGCCTCCCTCAATCTTGTTTTCAAGTGAACTGTACTTAAGTACAAAATTTGGCATTTCTGTTTTTTTGGCCACAAATATCCCAGGAGACACAGCTTCATAAAGCACATAAACCATTACTGTTTATCTTGGGGAATATTTGACGTCAAAAGGGAGGGTGTGCATTTGATTGTGCACAGTTCTCTGTTTATTCACGCAGGACTGTGTGAGGCCAACACACCCTTTAACTAAACAAAGAGACAGAAGCACGAGCTGGGTACACACCTACTGCAAATCCTGTTTGGTGATAAATGTGAACTTCATTAAATGCAAAAAGTTGTGGTTCTTGAAAGGATGCTGTTAAAAAACCCTGAACATAGTCTGGGTCATTGTTAAAATATTTTGTCATTTTTTCAGTGGTATTGTTTAATCAATACCAGCAGATTATAGATTTTTTTTTTTAACAGCTAGAGAAGAATTTCTTCAATATCTTTCTCTGTGCAAATAGAGCTTCTCTAAGATACTTGCCCTTTCAATATCTTTTGTAGAAGGATAGAGGTGTGGTCTATGAAAAGCTAGTTGAGCCCTCTTTTCAAGTCTTATTGTAGAAGAAGTCTGCAAGACCTTCATTGCAATGTTAGAGATTGTTCCAACTTAGATTTTATGACCTTTTTTTGTGTCTTTGTAATGGGTACCACTTCTTAAAACCAGGGGAAATCAAAACTATTTTATTTTCTGTTTCTTCAGTATTTGAAGAATACCATTTTTTACCATCTTTTTTAAGCCAATATTTAGGATTTATACAGTAATATTTAGAAACCTTTCCACAGCTTATGCTTACAATTTTTATTCTTCTATGTGCAGCAAAACTTGAATTTAAATCAACTATTTCTGCTGTATTTACAGTAGTCTTTGTAAGCTAGATTTTAACCTGAGTTATACAATGTCATTCAAGAGCACTGTGATCTCTGTGTACATATAGAAAGAGATCTGTTTGTGTCCTGGCTCCTTACCCTCCCAGCTAATAAAACACTTTATCATATTAAAGCTGCCACAACAGCAAGCTTGTGAATTTTGTTATTAAAAACCCCTTGAACCACAACTATTGAATTGATCCTTCATTGTTTGTTCCAAGTGTTAAAATAGGAAAATATTACAAAGAACCTGAAGAATGAAAATGTGTTACGCTCTTGCCTGCTTAAACCTCTAGGGGAAAAAAATGATGAATACAAAACTTTGGATGTTGCCTTTTCAATAATCCTGTCTTAAAGGTAACCCAACTCAAAATACAGGAAAAAAAATTCGTGGTCTCAGCAATACAGCCATAAGTTTCTGCCCAGAAGCATCCCATAAGTCATGGCTGAGACAAAAGTTTCTTTTGCTTTGAATGTGGTTTTTATTCTGCTGAAATTTCAGTATGAATTGCACAATGTGTAGGTTTGCCTTTATAGCAAGGCTGCGAGGGAGCTGGTTTGGTGGGGTTTTTCCTGTGGCACAACCTTGAGCAATTGAAATTTGAAATAAAGAACCTTCAAAATAATCTTTTCTCATAAATGTACCTGCCAGACTCTATCATATTTAGCCACTGCTGAATCATGTACTCCTTGGTTAATCTGGCTATTTGCAGTTATTTATAGTCAGCAAATGAGAAAGTTCAAACCAAACCCTCCCACACACAGACAACTTCCCCCTCCTCCCAACAGGTCTTTGTGCTCGATGTGCAATTTCCAGCCTGCATCAAACATCACTGGTTAGTGTCCATGAAGTCCAGAGGTGCCCTGTGTGTGTGTCTGACCACTGCCACTGCATTTGTTAGGTTCCAGTCACCTCCTTCAGTGTTGCCAAATGGGAGATCAGGGTTATCTTTTTAGAAATACTATTGACTTTCCTCCCCCTTTATTCATTTCCCCTCCTGCTCTTACCCATTTTCATCTCTTCCTGATCATTATTTCTTTTGCAGCAGTTCCAAATCTCATTTCTTTGGGCTCTGCTCTCTCTCCTACATAACCACTGATTATGTCAGTACTGATAAGAAGTAACACCTTAATGAAATTTGGTGAGGTGGAAGCTCTTATTTTTAAGTGAGCTAGTTGACAGAGGAAAGTAAGAGTTGTAGCTGCTTTACATTAGTAAGGATTAGAAGTATTTAAAAACCAAAAAAAAAAAAAAAGAGTAGATTGTGTAGAACATGTGGGAACCACGTGGGCCACGTGGCTGCAGCAAATTGATGGGCCTTTGAAATCCCTCAGTAGAGTCCTTGTTCTGATTGTACATAACTTTTTTCCAAGAAGCTGTCAAATTCTATGTAAATTCCAGTTCCAGCAGCTCAAGGGGTTTTAAGGCTAACAAAAGTTTCAGCTGACTTCTGTAAAGAATTTATTTCTTTTTAATGTGTGTCTGCAGTACAGGCAGGATTATGCCCATGTGTTGTGCTGAAGGGCATGAGGCATTTCTGGAAGATGACTCTGCAGGCTGCATCTATTGATTGTGATAAGAGCCAAGCTGTGTTTCAGCTGCTGTCTGTAGTGGGGATGGGGACGACTCCTTAAGTGCATTTAAACTACCTTCTTAATTTAGAGTTTTGAACCACTATGCTGAATTGCACAGGCAATGTATGAAAATAAGAGCTAAGGCTGAATCTGTAGTAACTGTAAATTTCAAGGCATCCTTGTAGGCAAACGTGTGTAGTGTCTATATCTATGTCATCAGTCTGTGAGCATGCAAGCGATCTTGTTCATTTTGCACCTAGATGAAGTTTTGCTGTGCTAGTTGGCTGCAACTCAGTGTTTCAGCAATGGTCCAGATTCTCTGGTAACAGCTGGGCTAGATCAGCAGTTTGCATAACAGGAATTTTCTAAATTACAAAACTGTATTGTTAACCTGAAAGTAAGGTGTTTTTACTTGGCATTTACTCAGCCAACTCCAAAACAAGTACCATTCTAAGAAGTGACTACTACTGATGCTCCAGCAACACAGTGATGTCTAGAGAGCAAAGAGCTCCAGCCTTTAGCTGGCAATAGTTACGATACATATTTATTTTGAAATAAATTTGGATCTCCAAATCTTCAGTTCATGGTTTATAAAATATAAATTGCCCTAAATTTGCAAAACATTAAAAGCATAACACTAGGGTTGTTACACTTGTTGGAACTGTAGTCCAGATGATGAAATGGTGGTTAGTGGTTTTACCAAATAATGTCACAATGTATATTTGTGAGCAACTTCTTTTTAAAAGAATTGTGGTTAGCAGTAATGCAAACCAGACTTCTTATACAAGTTGTTGTTAAAAACTGTTCCAAACAGTCACTGTTGTATAAATAATCATAATAAAAATCACATTGGTAATGTACACATACTTTAAAAAAAAGGCTGTGCCTTTAAAGGCAAATGAAGTAAGTTGGTTTAAAGGTATGGATTTGTTTTCAGAGGAACTGGGAACGCTGTGTTCTAGCTAGACTGCTTAGGAAAGGTGAAAACATCCAAGAACCTGTTGGTTAAGTTATGGCCTTTTGTGTTCAGACAAGCTCAGTTGTATTGTGCTTCACGGTTCAAATAATTCCTGATGTGTTTTTGATTTGCCTGGCTTTAAAACATACTCCTAATAGCTGATAAAACTGCACGTTTTGTGTTAATTGATGTACTTGATAAACCAAAACCACTTTACTTATTTTAGATTGGCTTTGCCTTGTTATTGGGACAGTTCTTAGTGGCTATTTGCAATGTGTGCATGGATCTGCATTAAAAAAGTAGATACTCGGTGAGTTTTAAAACTTAGTTTTTTGCATGGAAAATCTGTGACTTTTTAAGCCTTGAACTGCAAATGGTAAAGTAATACACACTCATTTTAATGCAAGCTTTTTATTTTTCCACAAAGTGAAGTACTATTACAAACATCCTTCCTCCTCACCCCCCATCTCTCAGTCTTTACAAACCCAAAGCTTGAGAAATTTTGATTTGGAATGAAATTGAAGTGGATGGCCTGGTGGACATCTGACGCGTGGATACCTGCACTGTATCAACTTCACAGGGTGCTATTTATTGTTTTATACCTAAGCGAAATTCAAGTTACTCTGTATGTTACAAAATTGTATTTTCTTGCTCTTAAGAGTCTTCAGTCTAAATACACAAATAACTGAGTGTCCAACTGTTCGCTAATAACTAAAGTGTAGGGGACAGAAGCACATTGACTGAATCATCAGTTGTGCCAACATTTTTTTAAAACCACAGGAGTAGAGCTTAGCCACTGGTAAGCTGTGATGACTATTTTTAATACCTCTCAAATAAGAAAAAAACATTCCCACTCAATCTGAGGGTGGCAAAATAGCTCAGGCTTATTTCATGTGTGATGAACTACAAAACTGTTTTATTTTTCCAGCTTGTCCTTTCTTCCCCTGTCCAGTTATTCCCCAGTGCACAAAAGCCAGAGGTGCTCAGAGGTGAGGGCTCCACCTGCAGCCAGGCTCTGCATGTCCTTTCCCTCGCCCTCCTCCTGCGGGAGGGAAGTGTGTTCACAAACCTGAGTCTGCCAGGCATCGTGCCAGAAGAGGCTTCCAGCATCTCTGCTGGGGCTGGGGCTGTGTCAGTGGCTGTGGCTGCTGAGTGAGGAGCGCTGTGCCCGCTCCCTGGAGCGGCAGTGGGCGAGGCAGAGGTGGCAGTGCCCACGCAGGATGCAGTCACAGCAGGAGGAAGGGCTCGCTGACTCTGCCTCTGAACAGCAGGTGTGAAAAGCAACATCCTTGGCCTACCCCGAGGAGCTTGTGTGCTGTTCCCATCCGGACCGTTTAGTGCTAAATGCAGTGTGTGTTGGTGTTGAGTTCAGAAAGAGTTTGCTGGGAGGCGATGGGTTTTTTGGGGGAGTGAGGAGGGTGGGAGGGGATTAATTCTTGCCTCTGAAATGACATGGATATCTCTGATGCAGTTTGGATTTTATGACCTTTATGCTGCCTTCATTGTGGCAGTAAGGAGACGGCTGATAGGCATCAATACTTTAATTGCCTGCAGCTTGTGACATCAGAACTGTATTCCAAAGGCCCTGGGTGAAGGCACGAGGAATATGGCAGGGAGACTTGTCTTCCTGGGAACTGTGTCTCAAGAAAGAAGTGAGGTCATCCTAGAGGGAGAAAGAGCTATTGCCAGGCTCTGTAGAATGAGAGGTCCTGTCTCCCTGTGACTTGGTTGCCAGTACCACCAAATATTACCAAACCATTTGTACTTTGCAGACATTTGTGAGAGGGGACTTTGTTGTTTTTCTCCGTGTGCTCCAGCTGATGAGTGCAGTTGCTCAGATGTTGTGTTGGGACACTCTGGATCCATACTCTTCACAGTGTTTCCTCTCTGCAGGTGTCACACACGCAGCTATATGGGCAGCCTGTATCTCGTACCTCAGCGCGGCAGTGCCTCCGGAGCTGAGGACATCAGCCCAGGGAATCCTGCAAGGTCTCCACTTGGGCCTGGGCAGGGGATGTGGAGCCATGGTTGGAGGGGTTTTGGTTAATTACTTTGGTAAGGAAAAATCATATTGAAAAATTTCATTTTATTTATTCTGCTTTTACTGAACTATTGGCTTTAAATTTATTTATGCTTTGGGTATTGTTAGACTTTAACACACTTTGTATGAATCACAGTCATAGAACTGTTCAGGCTGGGGAGGGATCTGAGATCTCCAGTCCAGGCCCCTGATCAAAACAAGGTCAGCACTGCATTCAGAGCACAGTCCTTGTGGCTCCGTCCTGTCAGTGTTATAGATTCATTAAATATGTTATGACTAGATATTTTTAGTATTGTGGAAGCAAATCTCCAGCCTGATCTGTAAGTAAGATGAATGAATCCTTTGTGAGAGAACAAATGAGAATCTAATTACTTGGTTAAAAATCCTTTGCAAAGCCTGTTGAAGAAGTATTGGGGGAGGAAAATGTAATGAAACAAGCTAATAAGAGTCTACTTGGGCAATATATAGCCAGGGAGCACATAATGCTGACTCATTTTATTTTATTAAGTAAGTAGGTTCTCAATTTAGGAAAAAATTACATCTCATTACAGGTCCTGCTGCCACATTCAGAGGAATAGGGATGGCTTGTTTAGTGATCCTGCTTCTGTTTGCACTGATCCAGTGGCTGTTGGTTCCTGATGAAGAAGAAGGTAATTGTTTACATCACAAACACTACAAAATAAGAGTTAGTGAACAAAGATATCTCTGAATCTGCTCCTGCAGCTTGAATTTTGTATGTTTGGTGTCTCAACTCAGATTTTGACAAAACAGTTTGTTTTTTCCTAAGCAATGAAGAAATTGATGTGCTGCTGCTGCTGTAAGAAGGGCAGCACTGAGTTCTTGAATGTCGATAGAAGGAAAGCATGACTTGCTTTGCTGCCTGTATGTCCTCTCAGTTCTGGGAATCCCTTAGGTTAGTCTTTACAGCCATAATGAGTCATTTCAGTTGCATCAGTTCTTGAAGGTCACCTCAACCCCGCTTTGTGCTCTCATGTTCTATCAGTCAAAGCCACCTGCCAGAAATTGTAGAGATGGCTTTCACAGGACACAAAATTTTATAGGTTTTTTTTTTAACCTGAGCTATCTCCCCTCCAGTGGAACTTGAACTTTTTCATCTCTACCTTTATTAATATAAAGGCTACCCAGTAATAAAATACTTGGTGCAAAGTTAAGGATTTAGCCTAAATTAGAGTCTTACAAAGACAATAAAACTCTGGCAAATTCTGAAAAGCCATGAATTTTTGATCTGCTTTTTATGCAAATGTTACTTTCCAGTGTGAGCTTTGAGTCTGAAATGAAAGTTAATTTTCTTTAGCTGGAATATTAAATTAATTGCCCTTGACTACTTATCAAGTTTCCTGTACTGAAGTGTTTAAATATTTATTTTGCTAGTATTTTCTTCACCCGTGTTTGGATGATAATGGCAAAAAATGGAAAGTGAAAAGGGTGTTTGCTGCTTCAGTTTCCCATGAGCATTCAGTTAAGTGCAGGTGAACCTGCAAAAGACCAGAATGTTCACAGTGGCCTTATGCTGTTTGTTTCTGCCTTTGGGTTTCATTTAATACACACCACCCAGCTGAACAGTGTGTATGTTAATTTTAAGCATGACAGTAATTAGGCTGCTTTCAAGCAGACCAGTTGGATGAGTAAAATGAAGCATGTGGTCAAGTGTGTGCAGGATTAGTCTCTTCATTTCTTCACTCCAGAGAACGCCCAGCCTTTGCTTAAAATATCCAGTACTATCTAGGAGTTTATAAACCAAATATGATTTTATAATTTTGACAAAAAGGCCTTTTAGTTGGTAAAATATTTTTATTTGGAAAAATATTTTTTTCAAACTTTACATAAGGTGTTATTTACAGAGAACACAGAGCCATTACTGAAAACATCCCTAGTTTCTAAGAGTCTGTTTAATTGCTTTTTGTATATAAATATTCTGGCTCTCCAAGGCTGTAAGGCACATTGTGTTGGGTCATGACAGTCATTTTATGGATGGCATTTCAAGACAGTTACGAAATCTATTACACTTTATTGGAAGACCTCAGATGTCAAGGTCTCTTGGGACAAGTTCTTCCTTTACCCGAAACTCTGACAGATACTTTGTCTACTCCAGTGTGTCACTGTAGCCTTGTTCTTTTCTCACTAACTGCATAACTCCATAGTAACTATGAAGGCATATTTCCTTAACAAAAAAAGTGCTGAAGATGCAGAACAACTTTTTCCATTCAGATCAGTAGATGTGGATGTTTTAAGAACAGAAATGATGATGTAGGCCATGTGACTTCACTGGCTTCCTGTTTGAAGCCAGTGTGCAGTTATGAGTACAACTGAGTAGTAAGATGCAGGTTTTACACAGAGAAAGAAGTTTGCTATGAGTCTGAAACACTTATTTTCAGTTTGCATGAAAGTTACTTCTTTCATGTAATGTGAAAATAGGAATTTCTAATGGCTAGCTTGGAACAAGTGGACTGTTCCCCACTGCTCAGCCCTGCCGTGTGTGCAGATCTGACATCCCTTGTGCCAGTGAGGCAACAGCCAGCTCGTGTTTGCCTGACTACACTGGTGTGTGGCTCCTGGCTGCTTGTGCCAGTGTTCTGCTTTCGGGGCAGTGATAACCCGAGTATGAAAGCAAGAAACACTTCATTTTTTGCAGCAGGGTGTTTTTTTGTTTGTTGGCATTGCCAGTGATTATTTTGTTTTAAACTTCAGAAAAGACAATGCTGGCGGAAAGGATCCCAGTGCCTTCCAGTCCTGTTCCCATAGCAACTATTGACCTTGTACAACAGCAGTCGGAAGATATCATGCCTCGGACTGAGCCCAGACTCCCTCTAAAGAAAACTAAACACCAAGAAGAGCAGGAGGATGTAAACAAGCCTGCCTGGGGCATCAGCTCTTCTCCGTGGGTCACCTTAGCTTATGCTGTCTACCAGATAAAAGAGATGGTTAAACTATCCAAAACCAATCCAGCTCCTGAGAATCAGCCCTTGCAGGTAATCTTCTAATGTGCAGGAAGTTCTTACATACTTTTAAGATGCTTCAAAACCTTTAGAGCTGTGTAAATCTGTTATTACCTGGCAGGTATTTTCTGTCAGTTTGTATTAAAGCTGGACTTGTGACACAGTTGTTAAAATAATGCGTGAAATGGAGTTGTTTTCGATGTATAATGCAGCAGGAATAAGTATTTTTGCAAGTATTATCTTCCTGAAGGTGGGAGGAGAGGAAGAGACATAGAAAGAGGCTCTGTTTTATGGACTCAGATCTACCTGAATCCCCTTTAAATTTACATTCTTTTCATATTAGTTAAAATGTGTGGGTTATGCATTCTGCGAAATTTACAAGGTGATAATTGAACATGAAGATGCACAGCTGCTTAACAGATTGTAAAATGATTTTTATTTAGTTTTGCTTCCTTGGGTGATGCTTCATGGTTGCAGAAATAGGTGTTCCAGACAACTACTGAGAGGATACAGAGCTTTCTTTTCAAGTAAAGTTAATCTCTTTTTTATCTAGAGTTACATCAGATAAGAGCCACTTAAAATGTCTCATGGCTGTTGCTTACTTCACACCATTCCCCTTCTGTCCAGTCCCCCCAGAATTGCTTATAGTAGCTTCATCCATGGTTGGATGGGCTTGGGTCTTGAACTTGTAATGCTTTGGTCCTGCCTTTCAGACTGGAGCCGAATACAGAGCTAAGAACAGTAGGGAAGTGCTGTCAGTGTGAGCTCTAGAGCAGCACGGTCAGTGTCAAACCCACTGTGTTTACCTGTCTGGAAGGAGTGGGTGAGGTTCCTTCTTATGCACCCAGTAGGCGTAAGCACAGAAAGGCTTTTTCCATAATTGCTGTCTTTAGAAATGGGTAATTTGGGATATGAGTGTGAATCAGCAGAGCAGAGTGTGCAGGAATTTCATCTGGTCAGTGATCTCCTGCCTTTATTCTTTATTCTTGAAAATATGTTACAGGCCTGTCTGCTTTAGGTTGGCTGGGGTTTTGTGTTGGTTTTGACCTCCCCAGAGTCAAAGCATGTGGGTTTTTCACTAGTGACACTCAAGATATCACAAGGTCTCTGATACCAAAGGAATTTGCCCAGATAAATTGCTCTGTTTCCTACTGGTCTTGGCTACTGTAAGCCATCCCCTGTTGAACCAGAGAAAAGAAGTCACACAGAACTTAGGCAATGGACATGGCAGGAAAATTATGTTTTGCCGGTGTGTGGTGTCTGCGAGTGACTTGTCCAACACTGCCAAACACCACCCAGCTGCTTCCCTGAGAACTGTGAAGAGGCCAGAAGGCTTTAGCGTCTGTTCTCCATGGCACATGATCTCTTCATTATTCTTTTCTTTACAGTACTGATATAAAAGTAGCTCTTGTTGATGTGCCAAAATTCAGTGCCCCACATTGTATCATTCACTTCATCACCTCTGTTCTCCAAAATCTCTTACCCCTGTGTCAGTGCCCCAAGATGACAAACTTGTTCCAAAATATTTCAGGTTTTGTGCTCAGTCATTTATTTTAGACTGATGATATTAAAATACTCAAACTAGGAAAAGGCTGCCCAGCTCTCTTATTAAATTTGCAGAATAGCTTCCTTAAAAGGAAAATAGACCATTTGGAAGGAGGGTCAATTCACAGAGAATTAGTGACAAAAATTATCCCTTCTTATTTCCTTAAGATTTTGGATTGATTTTGCTTCTGCTTTCTTAGACTCCTTCAAACAAAGGGACATACTGGCCATATTCTCTATGCTTCAATACAAAACGAATAATCGTAGGTAGTGTGTTACCTTCTAATGAAGTGTATTAGGGTGAACACCAGCTGTTTCAGCCCTGGGGAATGTAACTGGTGTTTAGATGTCCTCTCGTGTTCCCCAGTAAGGACTGTTTGAGGAGACTGGATGGAATTGTACGTCAATACTGCAAAAATTCTGTCAGAAAGTCTGAGCAGTACTTTGGGTGGGCGGGGGGGAGCCTTTTGAGAAAAGCTGTATTTAAGGAGCATGAAAAAAGGTTACAGACTTGCTTGGTCAAACGAAAGATCTTGTCTAAACACTTTGAAGTCCAGTTAATTGTTTTTTTCCCCTTGAAACACAACAAGTTTGTTTTTTGCATGCTTCTTGGGAAAGTGCAGTTAGGAAAAGAGATGGAAGGTAAGCTACTGCCTGCTTGCTATTACTGTCATCTGGATTTAAATGTTCTACTTTTGCTTTGCTGCTTTAAGTTTGATTTGTTATGTTGCGGGTTCAAGTAAGTGCTTTGTGAATTTCCAGCAGTGCCTGAATGCATCTGGGGGGTATGCCAGTGGGGACAGTGTCCTGAGTGCTTGTGTTGACTTTTTCCCTGCAATCCTTTCCCCTCTCTTTAGAAAATCAATGAGAATTGCAGTGCTTCATCAGCCAGCTCAGCAAGACAACCCCAAAATCTGACAGATTCTGGGCAGTCCAGAAATTGTTCAGCACCACCACCTACAGCAACATCAGATTCCCAAGTAGATGGCAACCATGTTGTGTCGGATCATGATGCTCAGCCTGCTGCTGCAGGGCCCTGAGATGCACTCATCTTATCAAATCCAGTGCATGGAATTCTGCTTCTCACCTGGGAAACGCTGGAGTAGGAGCTCAAAAGTAGGACTTCCTTCATCTTAACAATCATAATGTGATGCAGTGCAAGCTTTTAACTATATAAAGAATATTCATATGACTACACAGAGCAACATGAGCAGGGAAGCCAAAAGTTTGGAATTCTGGAGGGAAGTGATATGGCCAGATATAATGGTAGGAAGAATTCTTGGCTGCTTTGCTAAAGCTGAGTCAAGTGCTATGAGATTTCTTTGCAATCTGTAGAAATAAAGGAGTTCAGTCCTCACTTGTTGAGGCACAGTGTGTCTGACTTGAGTGGATAATTTTCTTTGAATTTGTTCCCAAATCAATATGAAGAGGTTTTTTTAAGAGAAAAACAAGAGTTTCCCTGAATAGTCTATTAGAAAATACCAGATCAAATAAATACAGGAACGTCATGAAACTGGCTCTGTAAAGATTTCTCAGAAACAGAGTAGCTTTAGGAAGCATATCTTAATGGTATGGTGATGGATTAAGTAAACCACGGGCATATTCAAGGAATATGTTTTTGAAGCTGATGTTCTCTTGTTTGAGATAAAGGTTTAGTTCTGCAAAGCAAAGGTTTTGAACTGGCGTTTTAGTGAAACACAAAAGCTGGAGGAAGGCTTCTGAAGAAGTTACCCTCGGCACTTGCGGCCCTGAAACTGGGCACAGGTTGTGTGTGTTTGGGTAGTTTTAGGTTTGATGTTGTACTGAGACAAGAATCTTTGATCAAGATTGCACAGCCTGAGATTGATCAGGGGTTTCGATGGATACATAGTCTTTTTGGGTTTTTATTTCATCATCGATACAAGGGTTTATTTAATGCAGTGTAGTTACTGTGGTTATTTATTAAGAAAACAGTAAGCTTTAAGTGCCTAGGAAAGGTTGGGGGGTGGTAGGGAGGAATCACCTAAAGATGTTTAGGATTACAGGGGCAAAGTAGTTGATGCAGAAATCAAGTGGAGTGAGTGATTCTCAGGAGAAAGCAAACATGACTCAACTGCAGTATGTTTAGGAAGTTACTTTGCCCAATGTCAAGACACTGGAGGACTTTGGATTTATGTTTTGTTAAGCTTCTCAATACTAACTGCAGCCAGCTTATGTGCTGGTGCATGGTGAAAATTGCTGCTGGAGGGAAATCCTCGGGCTCAGGGAGGAGTCAGGAGGGGTTTAGTCAGGATAGTGTTTTGGCCCATTTTCTTAGACTAACAGCTTGTTCCTGGGGGATTCTGAGCACTCAGTTCCCGTGGGACTGAGGGAGCATTGCTCAGCCACCCTCCTTGAAGTCAGATGCGTGTGAGGTGTCAGGCCTTCCGTGGGGAAGGTGAGTGGTGTGGGACTGGGCAGGGAGCCAGAGGCAAGGCCAGCAGGAGCTCAGGGGAGGGAGGGGCAGGTGGCAGCAGCTGAGCAGCAAAAGGGGTGCACAGTTCACCCACTGTGACATCTGGTTATCTTGACTGAAGGGGTGTCCCATAGCTGTGCTTTAGCTGTGCTTTTAGAACAACCCACGTTCTGGCAGTGCCTGGGACCAACACCATAAACAATAAAAAGAAACATCAATGACTAGCCACTAGTTACTCTTTTTGCACTTGAACTTAAATGTACTGTACTCACGTAAATCCTCATGACTTGTCTAAGTGTCCTTTAAAATCAGAAATGTATTTATTGTATGTTTGTGTAACTTGGGGAAGAAGTAAAGACTGAACAGGTGACAGGACAGAAGGATGCTAAAAATCATCTTGAGGCTAACCAACCATTTGTTGAGTTCATGCTGTATGGTGTTACCTCAGCTGCTACTGCATAGCACCTGGATTGTGAAGTGAAGAGCTTGTACACTGTGTTTACACTTCAGAATTGTGTATTTGAAATGCCTGCTCTTTTTGGAATTGTATAGTCATTCTATGTTGCAAAATGGACATGTACATCTGGATTTTGATATTTGTGGAACTGTAAAAACTGTGGTAAGAAATATAAAATATCTATAACGTATTTAATAGTATCAACCTGAACTTTTATTTCATTTGCTCATGTTACAGTGTCAGCAGTGAACATAACCACCTGAACTGAAAATGATTCAGTGACAATGGCCTTTTACTAAGGGCACTGGAGGATACTGAACCAGGAGCCTGGGAACTACTGCGTTAAAGCAGTGCTTCATAACAAAGTCTGACTGTAGGCACCAATTCCCTTCTGTGGGGGGCAGGAATGTGAGGGGTGCACACCGCTGTGCATCATAAACTGGTTGATATGTAAGTGTGCAGGACGTCATTGTAAACACCGTGAAACAGAAGATAAATGTAGCATCCTTTGTGAAGGAAGAAAGGCTTTTCTAACAGGGCAATGGATTAACATCTAGATTCTGTTCCCAGATTTTCTGGCTGAACAGTAGACAGTACTTAGCAATGGTGCTTCAGTCACCCTGTGTCATCTCCAGATACCACGGGAGCACTGTGCAAGTGATCTCACTGTCAGCAAAGGGCTCCAGTGACAGCAGCTGCTTTGGGTGGGTTTTGTTTATGAAATACTTCCAGTGCTGGAACAGGCTTGGGATGATTTTTAAGGTTACTATCAGCTATCCATTAAAGTAGCCATCATCTTTTTCATGTTGCTGCACTCCTGTCTTGATGCATCTAGTAGTTTCCTGCTCTACTTTAGATAGTATTTATCCATCCCTGCAAAATGATGGATCTCGCAACTACCTAAAACATGGGTTGTTTTTTTATTTAATTTTTTTTCCTTGTTGAAGCAGGTGTAGCTGGAATTGCTCTAAATAATTTAGAAAAAGGACAGTGTCTGAAAGCATGTAGCTGCCTGAACTGGGGGAGCTTTTCCATTTAACATATTGCTTAGGTAAAATACCTTAATGCATAATCTGGGTTACTGTATATAAATACATATTATGTACTTATATCATACAAATATGTATGTCCATATTTTATGGAAGGAAAATCATCACCACTTCAGTAAAGAGAGGACATCCAGAAAAAAATGTGTGTTTAAGCTTGGAAAAATGTGATTCTCCCCCTTGGCCTCAAATCACATGGATGGGAGTTCTTGGCTAACTCTGAAGTGCACTGGAAAAACACCTGCAAAAACACATCCAAAATACATTTAACATTGACATCTCTTCAAGTATCCTTTGGCTAATCTCTAATAATTTTAAGTCCTCCATTTTCACAATGGTGACACAGGCAAAGGTAAAATACGTCTAACTTAGTCTACTATGACAATTGTTCATGGGGAGTTTCCACTTTTCTCTCCAACCAAAGACAGTGAGGCTTTCCTCTGTTTTCGCAACACCTTGTTCCTAGTGCCAGAGCCCCCCATGCAAGCCTGACTTCCGGAGTGTGGGTGGCAATTTAGCCATGGATGTGGTAGCAGCAGCCTCTCTGTGGGGTGAGTCTTGCTGCTAATGGCCTTCCTGAACAGAATTCCTGCTCTGTTTTTGAATGATGTGACTTACAAGTGAGTATATTTTGGATTACCTGCTTGACAGGGCTTCTCTCTAATGCTAAACATGTTATAGATTCTGCATAGGTACTTACAAATTTATGGCACTGAAGTATGTTAAGTGTCACCTTAAAGTGGAAGTGTTCCTTTTAAAATTAAGCAAGGTGAAGCAGTATAAAGGAGGAAGAACCATGTAAGTAAGGCTTTTGAGCACCAGCTCCCAGTCCTGTGTTACACAGAGGAGCTCCTGGAACATGGTATGGGTGCCACTTCTTAGCACTGTTAGAGGTAAGATATTTTCTTCCTTGTGCAGCCATGGACGAGAGCCCAGGACAGCACGTGCACAGCTGAACTCACGCTGCATCATTTCATTAGGTGTGTTACAAAGAACGCATACCCCTTCTACAGCAAACACACGCCAGTCTGACATGCCCTTCTGGAGTGCTAACTGCTCCCACCACTGGCAATGCCTGGTGGGTTTGTAAAATCAGTGACAGAATTGATGGTCTTTTGCTTTTTGCAGTTTCGAAGACAAAAAAGGAAAACAGCAAGGTGAGGACAGAAGAATACAGGGATAGTCCAAAGAACAAGATAAGGAAATGACCTCTGCAGGTGCATCAGCTGAGGGTACACACTCTACTCCCTGGCCTAGGACTCGGTAATACATAAGCTGAAAGATGTTTGGCTGCCTGAATTTCTCTCCCTATTCTGTCTTTTCCTCCCCACACACCTCCTGTGAGAAGTCCCACAGAAGGCTGGAGAAGGGGAGGTAGGAGCCAGGTATCCTGCCTCATTTTTCCAGGAATAAGTTTCTGCTTCGTATTGAATGAGCAAACCACTGAATACTCTGAGGGCCGTGGAGCTGTATGTGGGTTATCTGCATTCCCAACTGTATGGTCACAGCAACACTGGCCCTGCTGACAGCAGTGTCTCTGAGCAGCTGAAACAGCCTCAGCCTTTGTGGTCTTTTCTGGGTACTTGAGAGGCCTGGAATGGCCTGCCTGAGGTAAGGTGGCATTGAAAGTGAAGGCAACAGTAAAAATATCTTTGGGGATGAAAATCCTCTGCTAAATCACCTGCATTGTCAGAGATGGCAAAGCAGAGGGCTGAAGAAAGGTTTAGCAGAAGTATCTGTAGAGGAGGGAAGAATAGTATGTAAGTAAAGACATGGAAAGAACAAAATGCAATATTAACTAGAGCAGACACCAAGAATGGGACAATATGGGCAGAGGGTGAAAAGTCAGGCCGGGTTCTGAGGAGTAAGGGGAGATTAAAAGTGGAGAGGTGGAATGAAGCTAAAAGACAGCAAGTCCAGCCAGGACTGCAAAGAAACCTCGTTAACTCCCTATGGGAAGTCTCACAAACAATAAACAGTCTATTGGCACTCTTAACAGCATTAATGAAAGTGTTGACATGTAGGGTACTTAATAAAAAGGGGAGTATTAAAAATGGGTTCTCCTCCCTCTAGTGCTCAGCACAGAGGACTTGAAGATGGAAAGAGGCAAAACAGATTCCCTGTTTCCTAGAGGTAGTATCCTTGGTAAAACAAGGCATCCTGGTGGGACAGGCTGCTGCCAGTACTTTCCTTGGAAATACACAATGTTTCTTTCCCCAGCTGAAACACCAGTAGTACGGGATTCCTCTTCACTTGAACAGCCCAATGGTCTCCTCCTTGGCTCTATCCAGGTAACATCAGTGATACAGGAAACAGTTTTTTCAAAAATCCTTCTTCATCTACCAGCAGCCACAAGAAATGACCAAGTGTGAGTTCTCAGTCTGTATCCTTCTTTTCTAGGACAAGTGTGTTTTCCCTCTCCCTTTTTTCTGTTATTTCCCAAAGCTCAGAGCAACTCAGTAGCATATGGAAATGAGATTTGATTATGCGTTTCATCTTCATCCTCCTCATCTTCATGGATGGAATTGGCTGGATCATCTTGCTCGGACTGTGGCCTTGTCTCAAAGAGCTGCTCTTCCAGGAAGGAGCTCCCAATGCCATATTTATCTTCATGTGCCTTTGTTTCTGCAGGTGAGATGTGGGGAAATCCCAGAACAAAATCTGCAAACCTGCCAAATTTTTAAAGAGAGAAGTGATCAGCTGAGAAATTTTTTTAAAAAATCAAAACTGTAAATGCTCTGGATACTACTGTTTAAGCAGAGATGTTTTAAGGACATGCCCACAGGCAGTGCAGGTGAAGGGAAGCTGCAACAACTCTAAAGATGACTTTCCTGCCTCATCTTTTCAGTCTTTTCCATAGAAGTTGCTTTTGCTGTTCTGGAGGCCATCCTGCATGGTCTTGTGACCAAGCAAGATCTAACTTCATTTTCACATCTTGTCAGTGTGCATGGGGTAATCCAGAGTAAGCATTTGTACAGCTGAGATAGGTGGTAGTTTAGCTTCTAAAAATAAACTAGAGCTGCAGCATGTTTGAGACAAAGGCTGTAAGAATTCAGGCAAGTTGGTATTGCTATTGAAAGGGAAAACTGCAGGAACTCTGCATTCCTACATTGCTGTGCAATCACCTGCCTTCTGGTGCTGCAGGCACTCTGGGGGCAACCTCAGCACAAGTCTTGCTAAAGAATTCCTGGTTTTGGTGAACCTAGATCTGCAGGCTTGGGAATTCTGCGGCTGCTCCAAGTAAATGCCAAACTGGAGGTCTGGCAGAGCATAGCATGAACTCAGCACTGTCCCTTCACTTGCCACAAATCTTACTTTCAGTGGACAACTCCACTGAAGAGAGAATGGAGCTGGAGGTTTCTGGCAAGCGTGTGGAAACAGATGGCAGTTCTGACACCTGGGTAAGTGTCGACAGCATCAAAGGAATGTAAGAAAGAGGAAATGCAGCTACACTCTAGAGTTCTGGTAAACTGATCAATAATTTACATTTTAGGCTTAGCATTTCTGTGAGAGGAACGCTGACACCATGCTGTTCTTGGAAGCTCTGTTAGTCTAAATGGGGAACAGCTTTGGGCTGGCTGTGTTTTACAGGTTTGCCTTGTGATGAACTACTGTCTGATGCTTAATGGGAGCTTGACGGGGTACTCAACTTCAAATCTGCTGGTTGTCCTTTTAATTTTTGTATTCTTATCTAGTGAATAGTTTGTAAGAATTATATTAACAAAGTGATGTCTAGAAAATACGTGTCTCAGGTGTTTGTTTAGTGCATTTGGCAGTATTTCTTTGAACAATACTACAGTGAGCTTTCACTTTTTCATCTTTCCATCATGCTAGAGAATGCAAGCAGCTTAGAAAGTAAGACTGTGGAACTGTAAATCTACAAAACCTGGCAGAGAGGCTGTCTGTGTGCCCATCCAAGGAAGATAAAGGTTCTGAAACTGGTTTTCACTGTTTTTTTATTAAATACCAAGCTGACTAGGGCTCTTTCAAAATTGTGACACTTGGTTCTGTGGCAAGAACTAAGTCTTTGTGGCTGGCTAGTATGTGAAACTCTGCTTCTGATACCTTGAAATTTTGGCTTTGATGGGAATACACTGATTAATTTTATATTCTGTAAGGTTTTCTGGCTTTGTTTGTCTGACTCTTCCTCACCTGTATTTGTCTTGTCTCTTAAGCTATACATAGCATAGCTCTTCTGCCTGTTATATTTGCTAGATGCAAGGCATTGATTTCTTTCTCTCTTAGTGATAGTTCAAGTAATAGGATTCCCTGACTGTTCAGGTTTGCAGATGTAGAGCTTAATACAGGTAATATCTGAGTATGTATCTTCAGCCTGCCCTAACTTGACACCATGAAGAAGTGCACTGCTCTAAAACCTGAGGGAGGGCCATTTCACTGGCTAGAGAGACACTGGGGTCACAGTAGGAGCTCACAGAGGCACTTCAGGAAGCCTGGCAGTTTTATGACTGTGATTTAGTTGTGAATGTGTGCAAACTCTCAAGAGTAATTTATGGTCAAGGAGGAACAAATGGGTTTAACACCACCAGCAATACCCTTGAGAGGTGTGGCTGTGGTCTTGTGCAGGATATGCACTGAAACAAGTGCCTGAAGTGGCGTTTTGGTCTGCTGCACAGCAGTGTCTGTGCAATACACTGCCTGCCCTAGAGGAGCCAGCTTTCCTTACCTGTGTGGGGACCGCAGTTTGGATACAGCTATCCATGATGGGAAGTCGGGGCTCCTGCAGAACGAGCGCAGCTCCTCCAGAGCTCTGATGGTTTCAGTTTCACCTTGTTCTCGATATTCCTCTTCAGTAAGGTATTTAAAGACCAACTTTTTCGATTTAAAGTGATTCTTCATTTTTCTAGAATGAAATCAAAACAACTGGTGTTACTGAAGTCTTCAGGCACATAATTACTATCTGCCCTTTTTCTCCACTACCTGCTATTAGCATGCATTAATCACTTCTATCCTTTTAAGAGGACAAGCTACATTTTTGCATTTGAGGACAAAGTATGTAATGTTTGCTACCCTGTTTACCCTAGGTCTTAACTGAAGCTGTAGAACTTCACATAATTATATTTAATGAGCTTCAAATGAGCTTTGGATCAGGTCCTTATTGTGCATGCATGGACTAAAATCTCACAGAATTAAATAGATGGCTGCTTGCTCAGCCCTTTTTAGGTGCAAAATGCAAAATGTGCCTGTGCAGAGACATGGGCTGAATCAGAATCCAGTCTGCATATGCTACTTCAAAGATAAGCAATGCTCTAAGCCTGTTATGAGTTGTTCATGTTGTTTACTAGATTGCTTCTCTTAAATCTTGCTTTAAATTACAAAACTGAGTAGTCTGAGGCCAAAATGTTTACAATCTGATGTTTTTTTAGCTGCTGCGTAGCAATGTATAATATAATTAGATATAAATTAGAAAGTGTGCCATGTTCCGTTCCCTTCTGTCGACTGCTTTCAATTTAAATGTTGTGATGAGTGAAGATAAGCAAGGGCTGGATGCCCATAAAACTTTCAGCTCTGCATAAAAACACCTGCTCCAACAGCAGCATCAAACTTTCCTCCTTACTTGCCTCTAAAGCAAGAGAGAACTGTAGCCATTGCTCACCTCAAATAGCAAGGGTCTTGCTGGCTCAAATAATGCAAGATTCTGAGTTACTTTGATATATTTGTTGCTCTGAACTGTGTATCGGGCATCATGGCCTCACAGTTTGGTGCTATGGCCTAGTGTTTTGAAACAGAAAAAGCCCTTATCATTCTAAGAGAGTTCTGTAGAGCTGTATTTCTCTATAGAAGCATCAGTTCATGAAAACCAAAAAAGAGAACATGGAAAATAAACTACAGTGTTTCAGGTTAAAACAGGTGTGTTCTCTGAACTTGTGGCCACATCATACTGATTTCAGAGTGTGCTGAACCTGCTTATGTCAGGTAAGTATTGATGTTGCTTTTGAGACAGCTGGTGCTTCTCAGCTACAGGCAAAAATTGGTCTACAACAAATGAGAAATTCTACCTAAACCAAAAAGCTTTCAATTCAGTCTGCACTTGAACATGTAAAAAGAGCACAAGAGCAAAGCAGCGTGTTCTTCAAAACTAAACAGTGTGTAAAAAACTGAAAAATCATTTGGGTTTTATTATTTTGGTTATGCCAGTTCCAGCCTTTGCCTCTTCCTAATTCTCTGTGGTTCAGCAGAGTCCGCAGCTATGGAACAGTCTGTACTAAAGACTCTGAACCTGGATGCCATCACTGAAGGTAAAAAACAGATGTAAATTGGCAGGGCTTCCTCATTTGTTAAAACAGCCTTCAAATCCAACGATGAGCAAGCATGTTGTTCCCATATTGCTAATGAAAATACTTAGCCAAGTAAAGTTTACCCATTGCAAGCAATTTCCATTCCAAATGCCACAGTGTAAATGGGGCTCTAGGAACGCAGGGGAGTATCTCCATAGTTCTGACAGATTGCTTCCACAAATCAGAGAGGTACGTACACCTAGGATAAGAACCCTGGAAAACTAAATGGAAATCATTGTTTTTGTGGACATGTGATTTTAGCCTTTGAACTCTACATTATCCAACCCACAAGGACTGTCACTTGAACAGCTGCTTTCTCAGGGATGGTACAGTGTTTTATCCTGTAAGATTCCATACAAGTTACCTGCAGATTCTCTCACTACATGTGAAGCCAAGGCAGTATTGCTGCACTCTAATCAACCAGACAGAAATGTTCTGGTTGCCATATGCTGCAAACTAAAGGTGCTACATTTGTCCCTAAGAGCACAGTCATATTTCTCCATTATGTTCTTCATAGAACAAAACTCATCCTTAAAACTGCCAAATGGAATTACTGTGTTTTAGGGTCTTAAAGCCTTTTCTGTTGCATTTCTACATCTGGTAAAAATATGAACTCGTACTAGAAATTCCTAATCATTATTGAAGTGTATGTGTCTTTTTCATTATCAGCCTCGAATATTTCCTGGTGATCCCAAGGTCCTGGACATTCAGAAATAGATACAAACCTGGCTATGTGGCAAGCAGCACCAAGGGGGTAACCCAGGCCTTTGGAGCAGAGGCTGACTGCTATCACTGCATATGCAACTTGAGGTATGGTGACACCACAGTAAATCAGGACAAAGGCTGTTAATTGCAGCGTCCACATGAACAAGGTTATGCTGAGTTCAGTGGTGAGTGGCCCATGCTGATAGCAAATGGCAAAGCTGGCAATCCCAACAGCCAGAAAATACCCTGTAGAAATAGAAAAGAAGGACACGGAGGACAAGATGCAAAGTACCCCATGAATTTCATCAGTTTGCTTCACAAAGCTTGTAACTTTGTGAAGTTTGTGAAGTACAGCCTGCTGATTCTTGTGTTGTCTTACAGATAGCTGCATTGTTTTATGTGCTTTGTATTTCAAAAGCCTGCAGGGATCATGAGGTGATCTGAACAGCCTTTAGCTAATGCTGTGACCTGCACATGAATACACCTCATGAGACAATGCTGAGGCAGGTGCAGGATCAATAGGTTTGTCAGCCCCTGCAGCCACCTCCAGTTGGCACTTTATGTATCCAGTTCCCACATCCAGGAAAGCAGAAACCAGAGGAGCTGTCCTTTTGCTCTGACAGGGAAAGTACGTAATGGCAAATCAATGAACAAATAATATAGGCAAAACTTGCTCTTAAAACTACTACTCCACTATATCAAACTCTGTTTAATGATACAGTGTGAGTAAATGCTCATTTGAGTGGATAAGGAACCTTTGGAGTATTTCAACATCTATGGCTTAAGGAGAAAAATGTACTCCACAAATGAGTCACTTGATTTTCTTTTGCATGGGCAGGTATTGATCTGACCACTAAATTAAACCAGAATCTGCAGCACATTTTTTGATAGTTTTCTTACCCAACAAGTAGGTTCTGTGTTCAGACCACAACCACTGCATATTCTCTTTGAAGCAGTAAATAAAATAGAGAGAGCCCATACAGCAGCCACTCATTAAGATCCAGAACGTACTGTGCTGAAAATTTTAAAAAAAGATAAACATTAAAAAAATCAAAAAATTTCAAGTCAGTATCAGGACCACTGTTTGCACAGGAACTCAGAGGCAAAAGCAGATGTGATATTCTTTAGACCTACAGGGCTTATGATTTGCACTGAGACTTGCCCTGCATGCTACAACAAAACAATATCAATGCTAAGTGGAGCAACTGCATCTCTGTGCATCATGTCACAGTATAAGCCTATTCCTTGTATTCCCAATTATCTCAGTAATATCATGGGAATGCACAGGCTTTGTAAAAGTAAAGGATAAATTCACATCTGCCCTGCAGTGAATTGTCTTTGGTGCATGGAAGACAATCTGTCCCAGTTGTGACTAAAACTATACTTTTATTTAGACTGATTCATAGGTTCAAAAGTAAGCTTATCTTCAGTCCAGTAAAAATAACCCATGTTTCAGAATCAATATCTTGTACATCAATAATCTTCTGTTCACTTTAAACCCAGAAGGAAGTTAACTAGAACTTGATTCTGACCTAACTGTATTTACTCGATGCAAGCAATCCTCCAGTCATTTCAGTGCAGTCACCCAGCCACAAAACCAAGGTCAGAATCTCGCTCTGTACTCTCAATTCCTATACTATAATTATTACTATTTTGTTTTATAAATGTAGATTTACCCTTGGAATAAACCTTTTAAGTGTCAACAGTACAAAGACTAGCAGAGCAAGAACACCCAGTATTATTCCAGAAAGGTAAAAGAACTTGGTACTCCTGTAAAGAGAACAAGAGAGAATATGGTGAGAAGGGTAATTAGTAACTGGTTAAGATGCCAACATTAGTGAAAACAGCAATGGTCTTCAATAAGAACTTAACACAGTTTTAAGTTAGAGTTGTAGTTATATGGGTAACAGTTATATGGTCCAGTTCAGATATTAAATCTGTGTAAGGGAAAATCCCCAACGGATACTAGAGGTCACTGGAATTGTTACAGGCCAGAAGACTGTGCTGGGTTTTTTTAAAGCTCCCACTGTTTCTGATTTCATTGATCTCCTAGTCTCTAACTATTTCATTTTCTTCTATCTACCAGTATGGTTCTGTACTGCAGGAGAGGTTTTATTTTAATTCAAAATGTAAAAAACCCTCCACAAATCCACAGGGTTTTTTTCTAAGCCCATGCATTATAAAGTCTGACTTACTAGTTCAGAGTTAACGCTATAAAACCTATTGCTGCTCTGCTTGTTTTAGAGGTGCCTCCTGACAATTATTTTGTGACTCACTTTGCTTTGAACTCATGGGCCACATATTTTGCTATAACAATTAAGTATCCTCCCTCACATGCTATGAAAAATGTGATGGGGAAAGGCTGGCACAAAAGTGGAGGCAGAAAAGGCCCCAGATGACTTCACCCCAAGTACTTCTCCCTGAGGAAGGCATTGCTCCTAACGTGCAGCATTAGCATTCAGCCAACCTCACTGGTCTACAAAAGGGACAAAATTCTTCTGGATTCACACACTCGCTCACTGAGGATTGTCTTGATGTCACTCAATGCAGGAAGCTTGGATACAAAAACCCTAACACAGCTAAGTGAGTAACAAAGTGCAGCACTCCAAGGCATGTCACAATCTATCCAAACACAAATGGTATGAAGAAGTTTTAAATATATGTTCAGTTCCTTATTTCCCTTTCCCAAAGAACTGCCTCTTTAGCTTAGGAAACAGACCAAAGATGCACAGGCTTTGGGAAAGAAGGTCAAAAGCAGCTAGTACTCACCTGCTCAGGCTGTTTGCAAAATGGAACAGAAAAATTCCAGCTACAAACAAAAACAAGAGCTTTCCATCTAGCACTAAAAAAAGGAGGAAAAAAATAGAAATTGACTTTAGACTAATTCAATCTGAAATGCTGATTAAATAAAATATCAACAGAAAAGTCCCAAGCTTCTCACAGAAGAGGTGGCACGTTCAGTAGCACTGGCAATACCAAGCTATCTGTACTCTAAACTGAAAGCTTTTGTACTTACTTTCTCGTTTCACCCTCACAGTGTACGGTTCAGTTTTGAAGGGTTGTATTTTGAAACAAACATCCTCTCCATACTGTTTTATGCTCACAGAAGTTTCTGTACATGTCTCTGGCTTCCAAAGGATTTGAGCAGCACACACAGCAAACTCAAAAACAGTTTCTGAATTCTGACAGCTGCTTTTTTCTGAAATAGGCTCAAACATGAACTTTTCTCTGCTGTTAACTTTTACCTGGAAACAAAGAACAGAATACACAGAGAAGTAGCTCAGAATCACTGCAGAGTTTTGTTTTTCTGAGCTGTATAGCATATAAGCCATACATATGGTAATGAAAATCAGTTGTTTAATATTGGTTATTTATATTATGCAAAGATTCGTTGTTTACAATGAATCACCTTACAGAGAACTCATGGGCAGGAAAGTTCAATGGGGAGGCCTCAATCTATCTAAAAGCTCAGTGAGTTTGGATGACACTTGCCCATGCACAAATTTCTAACAAAGCCACTAATATTTGACTGATCAGTTTCTTCTGTGGGTGTTCATACCCGTGCCCCTTCCCCTCCTGACCTGTAAGAAATCAGATTTGCTTTTCCTGTAGTTTATAATGCAATCTTCAGATGAGGGGCACAAGAGGGATAAGGAAAATGAAAGGTAGCATAACCAGAAATTTAAATATAAGCACATTCCTGTTGGATATTTTGGAGTTTTTTTGAAAGTTCCTAGCACTCTCCCCTGCCAAACTAGTAAAAGATACTGTCCATCTTCTAAGATGGGACAATCTTCCTGAAGACATCATTCATTGTGAGCTCTTGATTGGGGCCCATAAGCCAACAAAGACCCATCCACAAAAAACCTGATGCAACAAGTATTAACCAGGTATCTACTAGGAGAGAAGACTGCATCAGCAAGCAATTCGTTTTGGGAAAAAGCTGAACTTCCTGCTTTTGAACATTTACTCCAGGAAAGTTTGTGTGACTGATGGTAGGTTTTACCACCTGAAGTCTGCTGCCATTCATAAAAACATCTGCTGCATGTTCCTGAGGAAAACAGTCCTGGGAACAAAGAGATGTTCCACTTCCTTGTATCTGAGACCAAATTCCTCCAACAAAGTGAAACTGTTTCCTTCCTTTGTCTGGAGATATACCTCCCAGGAAAGAAAAGGAACTATGCTTGTTCCCTTCAGCTGTTACTGCTTCCACTGTTGAAGAGATTTTTATATTGTTTTGAACTGATCTCTAAATGTGTTTCTTGTAAGATGACCCTGTGTTATGCAGGAGAACAGAAACACACTGCTACTGCTGTTTGTTCATTAGTCACAACCTAATGACCCCTTGGTTCCTATGCTGCCCTTGGTGTGCTACAGTGTGTGTCACAACTGCATTTTGTCCTCAAATGTGCACATTTCATAGTGATAAGTGAAAGCATTTGTTTCAGAGGTTAACTGTGGTCCATCAACAGAATAGGTGTGCAATAAATAATACACAACCCTAAGTTAATGTTTCTGTGACACCATCATACTCTAAGCCTGGCTGACATCCTTTAGTAGAGACCAAACCCCGCTGCATTCCCACGTGCAGGATCATAACGCTGCATTTTTATCATGGTCTGACCCACACACCTTTTTAGACTACTAATTACAGAGAGATGCTGCTCTGATCTTACTAACTGACCATACACTTCACTGATAACAGCTCACATGAAATATACTGCCTGTCTGAATGACCCCCAAAGGGCCTCTTACCTGAAGAGTCGACCACAGGTACTGTAAGCGAATGGTTCTGTTTTGCACATAACAGTAACAGTTTTCATCCCGCTTTTCCATGACATCCATTTCCTGCAATAAGCTACAGTTTCTACCTGGGGAGGGGAGGGCAAAAAAGTTAATTTTAAGCATGTATCAAATACAAATGTATGATTTTAGTCTGTTTTGTTGCTGTATATGCTGAGAGAAACACGTTCAATATGATTTAGATGAAAATTCAAATTAGATTTCTAATCAAGTAATTTAGGCTCTCAAATAAACTGCAACACCTTTGGAAAAACAAAAAAAAAGGCACAAAACTAGGGTGATATTTTTTAAAAAACGTAATCCAGAAAAGCTTGGCTTTGGTATCAATGTTTTGATGGCACTGGAATAGGGCCTCTGGGCCAAATTCACTGCTGGCACAAGTGGGCGTAACTCCACCGGAGTTGCTTGTACCAGTGGTGAATGCAACTGTGGGAGTCTGAGCAGGTAAACAGGCTTACATATTAAAATAGTCATTTAGCACATGACACGGCTGCTGAGCGCAGAAATCATACTCCTCTCCCTCAGAAATGTTCCTAATGTTAAATAACACAACTCTTGCTCTTAAAACAATGTTTTTTCTGATACAGTCCAGCCAAGGGAACTGCACTGGCAGCTCACACTGAATTCAGGATGCGAACTGTTCTAACCCTCCTGAAACCTTAGTGAGCCCCTGTGATCTTCAGAATTAAGATTGCACTTTTGAGCAGAAATGAACCTAAAGCAATGGGGAAAACTCTGAATAACGTACATTCCGATCCATTTACATGTGTAAAATATACCCCACAGTGCATTACTGCAGTGTTCCAGGAACATAATTAAAGAGAAGAATAAAGGAAATAATTACAGATCTTTACAGAGAGACTCATCTGGATTACTGAATAGAAAATGTAGGTCTCAGCCAAGCTCAGTAATAACTGCTAACACACTGTCATACACTCAGAGCAGCAAAATGAGTATGTGCAAACAGTCTCAATCTGGACAAGGAGATACTGTTTGCAGGTAAAAACCTGCTGCGTCTCTATGAGGATGCTGAAATTAGGCTAAATTATATTTTAACCAATTTAATTAAGCCAACGAAAAATACCTGTGTGGATGCTCTTACATAAGTTTATTACAGAATTCCAGAATTAGTGTCCACACATGATCCTGCTAAATTGGTTTAACCTTAAAATTTGGGCATTTTTTATTGTGGAAAAATTAACCACCTGATTAATTTTCATCCCCGGTAAATCCAGTGGGAGGGAGCACAACCACTCAGACAAAGGGCTGGTTGTACCTTTAGACAGGCACTTCCCCAAAGGTCATCAGATGAAGATGCAGGAGGATTCATTTGTCACCGAGGTGCTGCCGGCTGACGCAGCAGGGAGGTGAGGCTGGGCACTCCCCAGGGCTAAACCCAAGATAATCCAGCCACAGGAAATGGCAATACCCTGCTCCAAGGACAGGGCGCAGCCCAGAGTGCCCACACCTTCCCCGCAGGGTGTCTTAGGATTTTCTGCCACCACGGATAAGCTATATCCATCCACATCAGAAGCAACGTCACCCACATGCAACACTAGCAAGTATGTTCTTTCTCCCCTTCGTTTTAAGGCATTTTTCTTGAGAAAAAAAAATAATCTGCTTGAAACATTACATCAGCCCCATAGCATGAAACCACCACGTTCTAAAAGCAAAGACTCTTCTGAGCAGGTAACCCTGAGATGGTGGGGGATTGTAACTAATATGAGGGCACACAGGTGAGGTAACTCAAACTCCGAGATTACAAGCAAAGACATTTGAAATCACGAGCCATCAGCGCCTGCTGCAGACCCCGGAGGATGCCCAAGGCTCGGGGACGCCGGTGCAAGGAGGAGGCAGCTCCCTGAGCTCCGCTCTGCTGCTGGTGCTGCTGCAGCCCAGCACGGCCTGCGGGGATCACTGCCCTCGGCTGCGGCTGCGAAGGCTCCGGGGAGGCCGGGGGAAAGGGAAAGGGACAGGGGGCAGGGGAAGGGCCGGGGGTCAACGGAGGGGAAGGGACAGGGCCGGGGACAGGGACAGGGGCAGGGCCGGCTCCCGGTGCCCCGCTTGGGCCGGGCGGGCTCTGCCGGGCCGGCTCNCCCGCGGCCCGGCCGGGCAGCGCCAGCCGCAGCAGGAGCAGCCCCAGCCCCATTCCCGGGCCCATCGCAGGGCGGCGGGTCCCGCCTGGCCCCGGGCGGGCGGGGAAGGGAAGGGAAGGGAGGGGAAGGAAGGGAAGGGAAGGGGCGGTGCGGCCGCGATGGCCCCGCTGTGTCCCCGGCGGGGCCCGCCCGGCCCTGCGGCTCCTCCTCCAGCCCGGCCACAGGGACCGGGACACGGACAGGACACGGACACTGCTGTGGGACAGCCCGGCCGCGCCTCCCGCGGGGCTCGGGGCGACCCGCTGGAACTAAAACCTGGGAACAAAGAGGGGGGAAACCAGTGCCACAGCCCAGCCGAAAGGGCGTCCCTTGGTTGTGGTCCCTGGTGGGGCCCGGAGGACCGGCAGGAGGGGGATATACACGGTGGTCCGAACACAGGGCTGGGGCCGGGAGCGCCCTGAAGGGGACGGTGAATACCGGGATCCATGCACAGGCTCCTTATACAGACTTTATACAGACTCTTTATACAGACTGCATGCACAGGCTCCTTGCACACCCTGCGAGGCAAAGGCCGAGCCAGGGCACAGGGTGCCAGCCCTGAGCCACAGGCACCCACCAGACCCTCTGCCCACCCAGGGCAGAACTTCCCTGGCACAGCCCTGTTGGATGCTCTGATCATCCACAGCCCGCAGTGTTTCCCACACAGCCCGAAGGACCGCCTGGAGCAGGGCTCATCCTTCCACCACCAGCGGGTCCGGCTCAGCTCGGTCCCCACTTGCTCACCGCAGTCATTTGTGATCACTTGTGAGTCACAGTCAGCAGTCAGGGGTGGAAAGGGCTGGAGCTTTTTTTCCCTATTCTATGAAAATCAATGAACACAGTTTTGCCAAGGCATTTCTGGCATCGCTGTTGTCTATTTTTATAGCAAGCCCTACATTTGGCTTTTCCACCCTACTCGCTTTGCTACAATGCGCTCCCTTCCCTTGTTCTTAAAACAACGCCATTTGTCTTCGCAAANGGCCCGGCCCGGCCCGGCCTGCAGGCGGGCAGTGCCATGCTGTGCACAGCGGGCCCGGGCAGCGGGGCGAGTCCTGTTCCCTGCTCCCAAGGCCGGGGCTGGGGCCGGGGAGCCTCTCGGGAGGGGCCGGGGCTGNCCTGGTGGGGCCCGGAGGACCGGCAGGAGGGGGATATACACGGTGGTCCGAACACAGGGCTGGGGCCGGGAGCGCCCTGAAGGGGACGGTGAATACCGGGATCCATGCACAGGCTCCTTATACAGACTTTATACAGACTCTTTATACAGACTGCATGCACAGGCTCCTTGCACACCCTGCGAGGCAAAGGCCGAGCCAGGGCACAGGGTGCCAGCCCTGAGCCACAGGCACCCACCAGACCCTCTGCCCACCCAGGGCAGAACTTCCCTGGCACAGCCCTGTTGGATGCTCTGATCATCCACAGCCCGCAGTGTTTCCCACACAGCCCGAAGGACCGCCTGGAGCAGGGCTCATCCTTCCACCACCAGCGGGTCCGGCTCAGCTCGGTCCCCACTTGCTCACCGCAGTCATTTGTGATCACTTGTGAGTCACAGTCAGCAGTCAGGGGTGGAAAGGGCTGGAGCTTTTTTTCCCTATTCTATGAAAATCAATGAACACAGTTTTGCCAAGGCATTTCTGGCATCGCTGTTGTCTATTTTTATAGCAAGCCCTACATTTGGCTTTTCCACCCTACTCGCTTTGCTACAATGCGCTCCCTTCCCTTGTTCTTAAAACAACGCCATTTGTCTTCGCAAAGGTTTTAGGTTGTTTTGTTTTTTTTTTTTATAGTTTATGACTGTCTCCAATTCCCGGGAGTGCCAGGACGTGCTTTTTTACCACCTGCAGGGTGCTGCCCACTGCCTCGCACCTTGTCTGGGCGCTTACATCTGCCTAGGTGGGCGGCGCAGGGATGCGGCTCTCCTCGCCTCACCTCCCACGCCCGCTTGGCGCTGGCTGGGCTCGCATCTAGCTGTGGATTTTTCCTTGCAAGTACCGGGGAAGTGGAGGATAAGGGCAAAAATAGTTGGGATTTGATAGCGCGTGCAACATCTGACAAACTTCAGTCTCTGATTTGTGCCTTTGTCTTTATGTAATTTGGGTGTCGTCTCTGCGTAACTTTTCGTGCACTCTCTTTAGCGAAGTTGATGAAGAGAGAAATACTGGAGTTTGCGCTTCCTGATAAACCCTTGGAAATATCTTACCTCTTGGTTGTGTGCCTACACAACAAGGGACTGTCACAGTCAAGTTATTAGAGGAATCCCTTTCACATATCCAATTTACAATATTTTTTTGGTTATATTAACCTTCTCGACAGTATTTTTTTCTGTGAAGGGAGACATTCCACGTTCAGTTCTTGCTTGTGTTTTCATATCTGGAGCTCTTTGCACTTCACCGCTAATTAACTTTCAATAACTGTCGTAGGGTTACAGTCAGTCAGCATGAATCAGACAGAAAATGTAGCTTTAGGGGACTGCACTCTGTCAAAAACTATTAGAAACCTTTGCTTGATTTCCAGGGAGAATATACTCGCTCAAGCAGGATACAGCAGCTATTAGGCAGTGTTCTACCTCAGTAAGAAAGCCTCAATAAAAGAGACTCCATGGTTTTGGCACAGCCCTTCTTTCAGGGTGGCTCTGAGTAATTTTGCAGCATTTTCCTTCCATTTGTTTGATTTCTGAAATGGTGGTGGTACTGCTTGGGCCAGAGTTTGGGTTCTAAGCTTAAGGGAAATATTTTTAACCTGTTTGCTCACAAATATAATTTGAAATGGGGGAGAAGGGGAGGTCACTTATGGGTGCAGATCAGCTTGTGGAAGCTCCGCCCTTCCGAGGCTTTTTCAGCTGGGGAGAGCTGGGGGAGAGCTGAGTGAGAGCAGTTTTTGGCAGAGAGTGCTCATAGAAAGACTTGGCTGTGGCAGGCAGCAGTGCTGGTGGTACCAGGACTGGGTGACATTCCTGGGATTCAGCATGCAGAACTCTCCAGCTCCATGCTTTTGACAAATTGCCAGTTTAGAAATCAGGAAGGAGGCAGGGGAGCAGTGCAGAACCACATCCACAGCATGTGTTTTCCTCTCAGGCTTCTGGAGCCTTGGATTATGCCATCCCATACACTCTGTCCCCTAGAACATGCCCTAACATCCTCAGCAATGTCCAGCTACTTAAAGGCTGACTACAGTGTTAGATGTTATACCAAATCCTGTTTTGTGCTGCTGAATCCTTGTTCTTGCTCAGAGACCCTGGCTACTCACTGCTGCTGATTGATTTGGGCTGTGTGGCCATAGGAATAGGCCACAGCTGTGTAAGGCACTGATGGGGAGGGAGCTGCTCTGTGCTCCCCAAAGCCCTGCCGACCTTGGGCTCTGGTGGTGTTGGAGGCAGCCCCTCTCCCCTGAAGTCTCTGCAAGCCCAGGCTGAGGACAAGGCCCTTGGTTTCCCACCCACAAGGTGATTGATGCTCATTGCCCACTTGCAGCCTGCTGTTTACTTTCTAGCTGGAGCTAATAGAGGCTTTTGATTTCCAGGTATGCTGTTAAAATATCAACACATTCCCCAGATGACTAAGGATGCTTCCTAGGGTTTATTTGATTTTCATTTTCCCCCCTTTGCCCTCCCTTCCCCCTCCTTGCGTCAGCAGTGGGTACAATTTGTTTGCAGAGGTACAGGGTATTTTGTCTTTCTTTGGCTGGCCTCAAGTGCATGGGGGTTTGTTGAAGCAATAGCATTCTTGATTTCTTAGAGCTGGTATGTGGGTGTTGGATTGTGTCATTCGTAGGAGGTGAACGTCAGAGGAAGTGGGATCAACTGCTGGAGGAGGTGTGTAAGCCAGGTACTTAATATTTGGTTTCCTGGAAAAGCAAGGGAAAATAGCAAAACAGGCAGCCTTTGCATCTTTAGCTTTCCGATTTAATCAGAATGACTTAAAACTTATGCATGCTTAAGCACAGTTTGGGCTAGTTTTGGTTTTGTTGGGTTGCTATTGTTTTGTTTTGGGGTTTTTTTCCCCTTAGTTTACTCAGGATGGAAAGTGACTATATTTCCTTTTAAATAGTTTTGCATGTTTTGGTGGATTGTGTTGAATGTTTGTTCCAGTAATACAAATAATTCATGTTCTGTAAGTGCCCTCACAAATGATGTGATTTATTATCAGGTACATTATGTTGTCTTTTTATTTGATGTAAAATGGTGTCTTAGAGTTAAAATTAGACAGAAGAGCCATTTGAGACTATTTTGCTCATCTCCAACTGTTTTTTTTTCAGAAGTGCATTAGTCTGAAGTATTTCATGGGCAAAATACTGAGTTATTCTGGGGGGAGAAAAATTTTCTGCGACAGAAAAGTATAGCTACTTATTTTTACAGTAGTTTTATGGTAATCACTATTTTATTTGACAAGTATAGATACTGAGATAGATCACATGCTGCTAGGAATATTTCTTTCTTTTAAACTGCTCTAGGTCTTAGGTACCTTTTGGAGTCCTTGTTCAGGCTAAGCTTAAAAATTTAAATAGAGAATTTTATTTTTTTTGAAGGGTACCTGTGTTCTGTCTTATGGATTAAGCAAAAGGACCATAGCAGCTTTCTTGGCATTTAATCCCACACTCATTTCCCATTGTTGTCAAAGGGATCTGTAGGTCAGGAGGAAGCAAAGCTCAACCAGCTGATGGGAGGGCTTGTCTGCAATTGCTGGAGACACAGTCCTTCCCTCTGGCTTTAGCAAAGTATTCTGGTGTAAATTGATGGATCTCATTGATACTATTCCTGATTTACACAACAGTAAGCTGTCGGTAAGCACAACAGTACATTAAGTGGCAGTGGGCCTTAAATATTTATCTGGTTTATTTTTAGAATGGCAGTTGCTGCTATTTATAGAGCAAGGAAGCAGTGATACAAATCTGACTGGATTCCTCCTTTGCTTTGAATCTGCAGTAGAGAAGCAGTTGGGGCTTTTTGACCACGAGCTCTTATTTATTATGTTAAAATTGCTTTGATTTATGTGTTACAGACTTCATTTTTCAAGGGCCTCTTAAGCCCTGCTTGTAAGCATAAGGGATCTTGTTACTTCTCTAAAGGAGAATTGATGCAACTGTAAGAGCAGCTCTGAGATTGCCCCGTGGTGCTGTGGAGGCACTAATACCTTACATGGATTTATCCACAGGGAAAGGTCCCAGGAGAAAACACACTTATGGCTGGTCATTTCCTTGCTAACAAAACCCTAGAATAGGATATATTCTCCAGTGAGAAGCCTTGCTGAATGTAAGAGAGGCAGCCAGGGTTGCTGCTGTAAGTGAGCCTGTTTCTGTGCCAATGTGGTAGGGAAGGGCATTCCCTCTGAAAAGCAATGTGAGGGATATGTGTGGAGATGCCAGAAAAGAGCACGCTAGTTCAGAATTATCACATTTGGCTCCTAGGCCACTGATTTATATGTGGCTTAGCTTAGCAGTTACCTAAATCTATTGTTTTCTTTTGATTCCAGATGGTTTGTGGTAAGGAGATTGATGATCCTAGCCTGGCCTGTAGTTGGCAAAGAACTGTATTCCAAAAGCCAAGCCCCACCACTAATGTGATCCTGACTGATAGTCTCAGACATGTATCCAGGGCTTCACTGCAGCTGAACACCCTCACCACCTTGCAGGACAAGTTCTATTGCTGCATCTCTCCTGTGGAGGATTTGCCCACTGTCATGAACTTCAAGACATCGTTCCATGTTTAATTTAAAACCAAACCTTGAGACCCTGGAAAGAAAAGAAAACTAAGAGAAGTCATCAATCCCCAGTGTTTGCTGTGAGAAATCATGGGAGGTGGTATGACTTTGTAAGGAGGTCATGGGAGCAACGCTTTTTTTATGGATAAGTGTATGATTGTCTTGTGCCTTCAGATTTATCTTTATATTGACTGTTGTTTCTTGTTACTATGTTTATATAGTAGCCTTTGGTAATTGTCCTTGGATTTGGTGAAGCACTCTTGGAAGAATGAAGGGCTAGCAGTGTTAAATAAATGTGAAAAGAAACTACCTAAAGTATCTCCTTGTTCTCCCATAGCCTGTCTGGCCTGGGTTGTTGGTAGTTTCTTCTCACAGCTTGCTATTGCTCACCAATGCACCTCTGTACACCTGCACCCCTGTGAAATCCACGGGTGTGCAATACCTGTCACTGCCAAAGCGTGCCAGCTTGGCATGCATCCTCTCCCTCCCCAGCATGCCTGGCCTTCTTCAATTCCTACTTTTCCTGCTTTCAGACATGGTCCTCCTTCTTTATACAGCACTTCTGATCAGGCTGTGTAATGACTTCTAATCTTTTTTTCCTCATCAACTCAGATTTTTTTGACTGCTGCATTTTTCCTATTGAAATATAAACATGGGAGGGACTGAGAAGTGTTATGAAGTGATTAGGTAGAGATATGCCAGTGGCTTTGCTTGATTAATGGATTTACACTGTACATTAGCCAAAGGCAGCTTTCCAGTGTCTTTCTCTACCACAAGGTAATTTGCTTGAAGGGCTATCTTTTTTGTTAAATACAGATATGCAAGTGATGCATGTATGAATGTCTAAGTTGGGAGAGCCAGGATAGGATGTACAGTCATTTTGCCCCTGGTAGTCACGCTACTTCTGAAGGTACTTGAGGAATGCAGGATGTGCCCCAAATAGGTCTTTACAAATATTCCCTGATGGAGTCATTTCAGCCTTTCCCGACATCTGTATGAGCTCTTGCTGACAACAGGATTTTCGTGACGGTGACTGCAGCAGAGTACAAATGCTTTTCCCCTTTCATGCCAGCCAGCAAGTGAAGGTAAAGACTTGCTGCGCTGACTCAGACGAAAGGCTGAACAAGCCCAGACTCCTGCCTCTGACAGTGGCCAGAGAATTTTCAAGAAAGTCAAAGAACAAAACAAGCACTTTTGCCTGCTTTATCCTCTTCACAAAGTGAGTGTCTCTGGCTCTGGCATCTATTCTGACAGGATAGAAAAGAATAACTTAAAGAAATAGTGTGGCAAGGTGAGGAGAGAGGCATTCTCTTCAAAGCACTAGCAGGGTTTAGTTTTCTGATCTGGTGCCAAAGACAACAAAGGTACTTGCCAAATGCCCTTGCAACAGGACTTGTCCAGGGGCTTTGCAGCTTTGCACCTCACTGCCTGTGTCCTGCTGCTCTGCTTCTGCTGGAGTCAGTGGGGTTCCTCTCATGCCAAGGCTGCTGCTGAGCCCATGTGAAAACCCTGCTGCTTCTGACTGCAGGGCACGTCTCCAGAGTGGGAGGCAGCAGGAGAGCCCAGTCCATGGCATGAGCAAGGCAAGATGTTAGTGAATGCTGTAATTTCCTCTTGGCTATTTGAGACAGGGGAAGGACTGCAAGGGGAGATGGCCTGGTTTATCTACTGTCTAGTTTATCACAGTGGCCCATGGACTCAGACCATCTTCTGAAAGTTAGGATAAATGCTGGGCTGGTCCCAGTGATTCCTACCATCTCTTCATGACCAGCCTTGTATCATGATCCCATTTCCTCGGCATGTGGAGCCACATTCAGTGTTGTTATAAATCTGTTAAAGGTTGTGGCATCAGCACCGGGTTCCTCTGAGGCACAGGGGCCTGGACAGTCCTGCCTCAGGATGAGGAATGCTGGACTATGGGTACATACACTGCAGAAAATGCACAAGAGATGGAGGCACAAGAGTGACTCCAGGCTGAAAGCCAAAACTGCCTTCATGCAGTGCCAGCCACCTTAGCTGCACAGTGCTCCTCTGGCCTTTCCAGTTCTACAACATGGATATGAAAGCAAAGGGATATTTTATATGTCTGTCCACTTTTATGTCAAAAGGTTGAAGTTAACTGGAGACTGAGCTTCTGACTTGGACATTTTCTCTCACTCCTGGAAAAAAAAGTCTTTTTAAGTTTTTAGTTTCAAAAGCAGCATGGTCTGGAAGCATCAGCTTCTCTTCTGTGTCATTAAACCTGAAGTTTGTTCTCAGGACTGTATTTCTAAAGGAAAGCATCCATAGGCAAGTGTTATTTGCTGGCTGACTTGGACCTTTGGCTGTTCCTAGCTCCAACCAATCTTCCTTGGTGTGGAGACAAGCTGCAGAACTGGTAAGGTGGCAAACACTGTTCCCTGCTTCAAAGAAGTTTCAAGTACCAAACACACCAGGGGATTCTGCCAGCTGCATAAGCCAAGCAGACTGCAGTCTGAGGACGTCAGAAACAACTTAGACACACCTGGGAATACTCATAAAGCACTTGAGCCTCATCACTATTGCTCAAGGTGTCCAGCAGCTCTGCAAACATTCAAATGATGTCTGAGTTAGGCAGGTGCGGCTTTAGCAGCTTGGATGCCCAAAAAAACTTGGCAGGCTAGAATCACATAGTTAACACTTGTCTGTTTCTTAATTTGTTCATGTCTAAGTCTCTATAGTCCTTGCAGGGAGATAAGATCCTGGCTTTTCTATGTATCCATGCATAGAAAGGATAGGAATAAAAACATCCATGGTTGTGTTCAGAGATGGAGGGGGAAAAAGCAATGCTTGTTGGCATCAAGCCAGAGGAGGCTCAGGAACATTCTACTCCACAGGCAGGTGGCCACTGCCTATGGCACAGCCTTGCTCCTGCCCTTGCATCCACACTGCTTGTTGTCATCCATTGCATCTTCCAGCCCAAAATGCCCATGTTCTCTGAACTGATCTTGTGTGGCCATGGGATGCCTTTAGAAGGATGTTAATTTTAGGGAAAGAGTACTGCCACTTACTGAGAATTAAGACATTTTAAAACATCCATAAGTGACCAAAACTTGCAGTGCTCAAACTCATTGGCCAGGGTTATATGTAGGCATATATTGCTCTGCAAATGTTTCCCATTGTTGGTTTTATTTCCAGGCTGTGTGTTCAAGCCAGGTGCCATAATAGTTTCTTTTTCTGTGAGTCACAGCACCACAGCCCTGAGAGAGATCACTGCTGTGTCCACTGAAAATGGAGTCTTTGAAGCTTTGAAGAAGAGCAGAAAAATGGGAAGGCTGTGAAAGGGTTGCCTATTGTGTGAATAGACATTAACAGTGGGGGGAAATGGCAACAGGGAGACTGCACAGGAGCAGTGGCCAGGCTGTTCCTCAGCCTCTTCCAGCAGAAGGGTGGAACACATTTGTGTTCACTGCACTCCCCTTATTTGAAGGATAATTAACTGTTGAGCTTTGAAGTCTTACTTACGTGGCTAATGTGTAGTTGGAATGCCCAGCAATGGGACCAAGCCACCCAGATGTCCTACACCACTCTGGGTTTCTGCTGCTGTGCTGCTGCAACTGGGACATGCTTTCAGTGGGGGACTGGACCAGCTGCTGCTGCTCTTGTTCTGAGCACTTATAAATAGAATTTCCTCCCTCATGAAAAATACTGATGAGATTTAAATTGTTTTGATGCAAAGCAATGGTATGGAAGATGTTATTGATTTAGTAGTATTTTTATTCTGAGTGTGGCTAGCAGGTAGCCAGTGCAAACCTCACTGTGGTTTGCTTGTTGTTCCTCAGAAGCTGATGTTCTCTGGACAGAGTTTGTTGTTCCCTGATGGTGCAAAACACCATGCTCTTTCCAGTGCAAAGGCAGCATTCCTCCTTTATTCACCACTGGTGTCTGCAGGAAATAAATTCTTCAGTTTCAGGCTGATATAATTCCTTCCTGTGGTAGCTGTGTGCTTTTGGTGTATTGGGAGCAGAACATCAGACTAGAAATGGACCTTCTGTGAAACTGGCTTTAGAAGGGGGCTCTTTGGCACTAACCAATGGGCAAGCTGAATGCCACGTTGGCAAGTGAGCTATTTCACATTTAAGATTTGTGCTTTTACACCTGGTTATCTGTAGTGTGACATCTTGAAATACTGGTACTGTGTGGGACATGGTACATGGGTCTGCAGGACCTTGTTTGCATTAGAGGCAATTATAGCATCTTGAAGGTCCAAACTGTGACAGAGGGAAGCTGATGCCAGGCAGAGGGAGGGCAAGGAAATGCAGTGCCACCATGGATGGGATACAACTGAGCTGGGCCTGAAGAGTCTTGCTTTGGCTATTGGTCCTCTCAAGGGAGGGTTGACTATGAAATCGTGAACCTCAGGCAGCAAGGAACTGTGATTTCTTGCTCAGTGATGATATAGTCTCTGTCACAGAAACTGTATTAACTCCTTTAGTGACTGTAGCATAAATCCTGGCTGGTTAATTGGATTTATCATGGCTATTGGGAGCATAAATGTGTTTACAGATTTGTTGTGAAAGCTTTTTTGTGTGTTTTTCTCATAGCAAGTCAACTTCCATGTGGTGCAATTATGTTCAAGATGTTCCCTGTAGCACTGGAATAATGTCAGATTATACTGCGTGTGCATGTTGTTCTTCAAAAGGATTTTATCTGAGGCACGGTGCACTGTAGCAGAAGGAGAAAAGGAGCTTAGTTTTTATTAAGAGAGGCATACAAAGCTTAAAACACAAGAAATTCTGTCAAATCCTGTTTCCTTATTATAGGAAATACTTGTCTCTGTCTACTGAAATGTGAAATTTTTTCCCCATTAACTTCCTTCCTGCTCCATGCAACTCTGGCAGAACTCCATCCATGCAGTTTGATACTGATGTGCCACGGCCTTTTCAGCATTGAATGGTTGAAGCAAACACAGCAAGACGTTTCAGAGACAACAGTCAAGGGGAAATAAAAAAGAGATGACTTTCTTTTAGTTTGGAAAATCTTTTAGTTTTTGTTTGACTTATAGTTTTTCCTGGAAACTTGCAGTGTGTTTAATGCAGCTGTGCAGGAAGCCCTGGTGAAGCCTGCTCATGTTCCCAGCCATGGGGCTGCCCCGAAGGGGTGCTGTGGTACAGGAACCACTCTTGGGTGTCAAGGGCTACAGCTCTGCTGGGGATGGAGATGGCCTTTTGTGCTTACTGTCATATTTGCCTTTTTTTTTTTTTTTAAATTAACTTGGATAACAATGCAATTTAGCAGTGCAATTTCCTGTCTGGTGGCACTTCAGATATTAAATGTCACATCTGCCTAATACTTTCATTCTTAGCTGTGACAAGTTTTCCCAGCACTTTGAAAAGAGACAGTTCTGCTATGTTTCACTCCCTGCTGAATGATAATCAGGAACCCAAATTTGTTCCATAACCCATTATTATCACTACCAATTGTTATCAGTAAGCCTTGTAGAGGAGTTACTTGGAACAGCAGCACAGCAACTCTCCCCATCATGGGAAAGGTCAGGGTTTTCAGACGTCACCATTTGCATCCTGTAACCTATTGCTCTGTGTGTCAGTCACAGCTTTTGTTTTTTGAATTTGCACTCAAGGACAACTTTCAGGGACATGCCTGTGCTCTCTCTTGCTGCCTCTTGAGTCCATCCCCTCCCCACAATGCCTCTCTGTCCAAGGGAAAGCTGCTGAGCCCTTGGCTGAGGTTGGCAACTCAGTGAACAATGCAGGCATTTGAAAACTAGAAAGCTCAAAACTTGTGTTCCTGTGACCAAAGAGATGGATGGAAAGATCAAAGAGGAGGACGCACAGCTTGAGAGGGTGTAGTGAGCTCTGGCATCTTTGGAAGTGAACAGAAGTCAGGCCTGGTGCCCGTGATGCACAGAGCATTGCTGCTGTGCCACAAGAATGTGGAGGGAAAGGCATGAGGAGCTTGCAGCTGTGCTTAGGCTGCCTCTCCTCCAGCAGCTCCGGGCAATGACTCGTCTTTCTGTTATAAGTTCTAATGAGGTAAGGGAGCAGGAGAAAGGATGCAAGCAGGTCGGAGCTCCTGGAGTGGAAAGGAAAATTGCACTCTGAAAAAAAAGATGAGTGATCTTTGGCAATCAGATTTCTGGTGGCCCAATGCAGATTCCCACCAGCTGAGAGCCTGGCCACAGAACGGCGGAGTGGCAGCAGAGCTGAGAGCACAGTAACTGTATGCAAGCTTCAGGTAATAGTTCTCATTGGCTCAGTAACCCCCAATCTGCAGATCTACTTTGCTGATTGAAAATTTGGCCTTGATTTTAAAGAAGGGGGAAAGAAAAAAAAAAAAGGAGAAAAAAGCCTGAAGCTCTGTGCAGGTATGTAAGAACGTACCCAAGAATGCAGAAACACAACTCTGTGGGCTTAATCAGGTAGGTATTTGCCAAGTTTTCCAGAACAGTTTGTATGTTCAGAAGAAAATCGCCTTTAAAAATCATAAAGTATACTTTATGGAAGCTTGATGTCCAGGCCATTTTACAGAATTTGGGTTTTTACTCTGCTTCAACCAGGTTAAAAAGCTTGAAAGATGAGCTGTTTTAAAGTATTTCACAAGACCCATGAGTCATGCAAAATCCTGTCGCATTTTTCCCTCTGGTTGAAATCACAGAAGTTACGAATGCAAAAAGAGCTATTAGATCATAGATAAGGAATGCTGCACAATGGGGTTGGTAAAAATAAATATATAAACCCCCCCTAGTTTTCCTCCAGCTTCTAATTCCCCAGAGAAGGATTGGAGAGGCACGAGTGGAGTATTGCAGCTCACCCTCCAAAAGGAGTGGCATGCAGCTGTATCCCTTGCAGAGTTGCTGTTCCTTCTCTTGGTTTCTTTACTGCTCCAGGCAAATGGAGATTTTATTACCACTCCTTTATTTAGCAGAGTTAATTTCCCCACCCTATACCAGCTCAACTTCTCTGGCAGGTATGTTGGGGGATGGTGGACACAAGCTTTCATCTGCTCCCAAGTCTTCTGCTAACGAATTTGCCCATTTGTGATGCCACAGAACCTGCTCTGGACACAGAGAGATCCAGGCAGGCAGGTCGAAGGTGACACCATGTCCACATAACTCAGCTTTACCAGTGCTGCTACTTCTGTCACGTTAGGATATCTGTATCCTCTAGGTATTTTTATTAGTAGAATGAATCCTGCCTGGGACTACTGCTGGAATCTGTGGGAAAGTGCTAGGCTGACCTTTCAATTTTTCCCCTAAATTTAGTTCTTATGCCTCTGTAACTTCTGAAATCCTTCTCCATTTAGGTTTTTTTTCCCCCTGAAATGCCATGGTCAAATTTTATAGATGTGTTCCTTGTTGACCAGGAATTTCTAAAGGCCAAGAAGGAATTGCAGGAAAGAGTTAGGCAGTGGGTCTTTTGCAACAATAAACCACAAAAGCATTTAATCAGAGAGAAAGTCTCACTTTCTATTTCAGTCACTGTGTTTTGGAGCATGTACTGGAGGTCAGAAATTCCTTTTGGCACAAATAAAAGCAGATTCAAATAATAGGAGAACCATGTGCCATTTTTGTCAGTATTTTGTGGGGAAAAAAAAACTGAGGGCAAACAATTATTTTTAATTGGTTACATGGTTGTAATCTGTATGATTAAACTGGTGTTTAGCTGAAGGAAAATGGTGTAGTGCAGCGACTTTGCTTCTGGCACAGAGAGGAATAATTCTGTTTCTCAACAAACCCAAAAGGTTCTCACTATTGAAGAGATTTCTAATGACCTCGTGCTCCTTCTTTTTTCAGGTTCCCATTTTCACACATTTTTAGTTTCCCACAGTCCTTTCATCCTCTCTCTAAACAGTTCCTGCTGGAGAAAAGACAATGGAGAAAAAGAAAGGAAATGCAAATCTCTGCAAGTCATGAGGGTAGAACTGCACGCAACATTTTCGGTGACATCCCTCAGAGCTTGGTCATTGCCACCAGCCATACAATGGACAGCAGAGGACCCCAAACCCTGGTCCTCAGTTCATGTGGTGGGGTGCTCAACAAGCACAGCTGATGGGATTCTCTTCCAAAATCTCTTAGGGATTGATCTAGAGCCTGATTCCTTTCCCTGTGCCATGTCAGGGCAGGCAGCAGCGACCTTTGGGCATTCAGCTTCTTCCTTATTCCCACCATGGTGCAGGATCTGCCATCTGATCTTCCCTTTAGCAGTACATGTAAAGGGTCAGTAACACCCTAGAAACATCCTTCCATGTAAAATTAAATGCATCCTGCTTCCAGAGGGTTGCAAAATTCCACACATTGTACCGAGTGGTGATACTAACTTATTGTAGAATCTTTCGTGCATGTTAATGAGCTAGGTCTTGCCAACGCTAAAAATAAGTCTCAATGTAGAAAAGGCTTACAGAATGAGCAAAATGGCTCATTCCCACAAAAATTTCATCTGTTGTCAAAAACATCTGATCATGTAACTTCTCTAGCTCTCTGTTTCTTGTGGAGTAACACCAGACCTACTTATTCCTGCTCTTGTAGGTAGCAGGTCTAGTGAGCAATTTTAATGTCTTCTGTAGAGGAGGATGCTGATACAAGACTTCTGAAAACAGGTATTAAGATGCATTGATTTTAAAAAAGAAACTCAAGGTAAATGCCTGACTTTGAAAATTTTAATCCAAATGATTAAAGCATAGCAAGAAGATTTCATTACAGGAAATGTTAGGGAAGAGATGAAGCTCCCAGCCCTCCTCATCACCTTGAGATGGATCAGCACCTTAAGAAGAACATACGTTGTTATTTGAAAAGCTGGCAGAGAATTTTGAGAATAAAAAAGACATATACAGTGATCATTGGAGTTAACCTTGAGCTCTCCACACATTAGTCAAAGGTGACCATGTCTTTTCTGCTTTGCTTCTTAGCAACCCCCTTGGAAGAGGTTCTGCTCTGTGTGTATTTTAGTTGTGTTCAGTACTTGTATGTGACCTTTCTCATTGATGTCAGACTTGCACAGAGCAAGCTACAGGTTTGACTTTGGCCTGTTTGTTGCTAAACCCCAGGTCTCACGTGTCTTTTTTGGCCACCAGTTGTTTTCTGACAGATTGCATTTTTGTTCCTGTTCATCCAGCTGTCACTGGTGCTCTTTATGGTACCACTACCTGGGTGGTACGTCAGGAAAAAGTAAAATTTGCTGGTCTACCTCAAGGAAGCAGCTATGAGAAGAAAACAGTGGGACTCCTTGCTCTAGATCCAGTGGAGGTGACCATGAGACTGGTGGCAGCTGTCAGCTGTCTGAGAGGGGTTTGCTTTCATGCAAGGATATGAGGAGGTAACGCATGTCTTGGTGGATTAGAGGAAGAAAAGCTGTATTACATTAATGTCAGTAGCACCAGGATATCCCAAGTGTGGGTCAGAACCCTGTGGTGCTGGATCCCGTTGACAAGACAAGCCCAGTTTTAGGAGATGGGGGTATGCTATGTGAAGTCAGCAGGTACAGATGGTGGGGATCAGTTGGATGAACAGATACATGTTTTAGAAGGAAAAATAGCATCCTCTCTTTCCTGAGAAGAGTGATTTGTAGGTATTGTCTCAGGACTGCCTTAAAAGACAGCAGGAGCTTTGGACAGATGTTTTGCCACATGAAGAGCACTCTCTCTGAAATGTGAAGTGCACGTTTCTTTGTTTTTGTGCAGTGGATTTCCCCTGTGCTGGCTTGTCACCATGGTGCTGGACTGGAGAAACTGATGATCAAAAGCTTTAGGGAGCTCTATGGTTGAATTGTTTCTGCTTTCATCATCCATTAAAAAAAAAAAATCTAAATGGAAGATGAGAACCTTGAGATTCATATGGAAGTAATTGTAAGACCAGGCAGCAGCAGGGTACTTTCTCAAAGATGAGTAGATGGTTGGGCCTCTCCAGGAAATCTGCAGCAAACAGGTCATTCAAAAATAACTTTTTGAGGTTATGGGAAGTGAGTTAAAAGAAATAGCTAATCAAAAGGAGAAAACACTGAGGAAAGGAAGTGTTTTATCTGATATCAGAAACTGTTTGCTTTCATTCTGATCTTGTTTTTTTCTGTATATAGCTTTTAGAGTGCCCTTACATCTTCTCAAAAGGTTATTGCTTTTCCAGTGGCATGAGAAAGGCTGAAATGATACTTGCAATGAGGGTAAGTGACTCTCTTGAGGTTTTGGCACCCACAGCTCCAGATTAACTGGAAATGCAGGCATTTAGTAAATTTGAAAATCAGTGCCTCTTGGCCCTGTGCACTCCAGAGAAGCCAACCTAACTTTTGTGATTAGGACCAGAGCAGGAATACAGTATATGCCAGACAAAGGACATATGTCTAGAAAAAAAGAAGCCACTCAGAATGAATGCCAGCTCATGAGGTGGTGGCCTCTGTTCTTTTTGTTCTGACTATCTCATCCATGGAAGTCTGGGAAGCCCTGCTGTTGGTTGCATTGATGGGAACAGCAAGACTTCTCTTTCTGGTATTAGTTTTGGCTGAGCAGAGACGTAATTCTTAAAAATGTGTGCAATTTAAAATCACCTCAGGTTTCTGGCTTTCAGAGTAAAGGAGCTCCATTCAAGGTCTGGTGTAGACTAAAGCAGCAACTGTTAATCCAGAACTGGTTCTTGAGATGCTGCACAAGTAGGGAGATGGCTTCAACCATGATGAGGTGGAAGGCCATGGAGGACCTGACAATGCAAAACCAGCATAGGAGACCAAAGGATAATACCAATGAGGTATATGTGTGTATATACTGCCATATACACAGCTATATCTCAGTGGTACAGAAATGTTCCTTGCCTCACTAGCACTTACTAACTCACTGTTTTTCTTGACAGACTTGAAGTGATGAGTAATGGCTCCACTTTCCTCCATTCCTGCTGTCACACAGGCAAGTAAGTTGGTCCCTTGTTGACCCAGCGAATTTGATCATCTTATCCTGCTCTTGCTGTCTCATGTCTGCCCTATCACTGATTGGTTGCTTGCTGCTGTGGTATGGTGGGGTCATCTTCTCTCAGTGGACACTGTAATGGGTTTTCACAAGAAGAAAGAAAATACTGACAAACAGTGGGACACATCTAGGGAAAATGTCAGCACTTAAACCTGAGTCTTGCTTTTCCCTCTGAGCTGTCATAGCTGGATCCTCTGCCCTTCCTTACAAGTGGGTTTGAGGAGGTGGTTGTTTTGGCTGGAATTGGAGAGGCACAGGTGGTACCACCAGCTGTAAATTGGAGGAGGCACTTCCTGCTTATGACCACTGCCTACACACAGATCACTGCCAAGATTGGAGCTGGAAGGCGCAGAAGCCTTCTCCTTACTTGGAAAAGGAGGGTAGTCATCACTCCCCTCTCTTGTAGGCTTTCACCTGTAGGCCTCGGGCTTCTTTGTGAGTGCTTGGCTTCCCAAAATGCTGTGATGAGAATAACCCTCCACCACCAGTGAGAGATGGGTAAACCAAGGCACAGAGTATTCAAATTCATGCACCTAACATTAGGCTCTTGGGTCTGTATAAAGACACCGTTTGCTCAGGAGATGAAAGTGCATGGTGCATTTCAAATCCAGCTTACTCCTCTAAGGAACCTCAGCATGGATTCAGATGTCTCTCTAACCACACCAAAGTAAGTGGTGAATAAATTCCTGATCTCTGTAAGGTCAAGATTTTGCCCTCTCTCTTCAGTGTCAGGAGGCTGTACCAAGCTGCAGAGCAAGCATGCATAAAGCTTGCCTGGGAGGAGTTTGGGTTGTTGCTCTGGGGGAGAATTTCGGAGGGCACTGCTGGCTACCTGCACAGGCAGGACTGTTCTGGTCTCAGCTGCAAGCACACACCACCATTTGTACTTATGTATTTTTATTGCCAGGTTATTTTTTTAATTATTGTCTGGTGCTCATGTCTTCACCTTCACAATAATGGAGACCTCTGTTTGCTGGCCATGACTTGCCTTGTCCTCGGGAAAACTGGGGTGCTTTGCCTCCTCATGTGCTGAAAGCCCTTTCCCTGGGATGTTCCCTTGGCCCGTTGCCACCTCACAGTCCTGGTTTGCATTTCTTGTGCTAAACGTGGGCCCACTGCACGGAGAGCAGCAAGTGGGGGAGAGGCGTCGGAGGACTCTCCCACCCCTGCGTGCTCCTCACCCACACAGCAGAGGAGAGAGCCAGATTAAAAGATTAAAGTTACACACTGAAAACCCCCTTGGGGCTACCGATGAGATCTGAGTGCCTGGCTGCGGAGCCAAACTCCTACTCTGGAGATGTGGTGCCGTGCATGCTGTCCTCACGCTGGAGCCTCTGGCTCCTGCCACCCCCTCCTGCTGCTGGCTCTAGCTGATTTACAGACCAAGTGTTTAGTAGGAAACCAGATTTTCCCTGAAGGAGGGTCCTGAGTGATGCCTTGGCAATATCTAGGGGCTTGGGGGGTGTCTTTGTGCTCTCCCTCGTTGCACATCTGGGCTTTTGGGGTTTGTAGCCTCCACTGGCAGCTTGTTTGCTCGTGTTGTGTTGCCTGGATTGCTTCACTTAGGATGGCAAGGGAGGGGTGGCAGCCAGCAGCCACTGATGGTGGTAGCCACATGGGGAGGGTCTGGGGTTCTTTGATGCCTTCTGCTCCCTTCTTAGAGCTCTCCTACAAGTCTCACCCTAGCACACTAGGTGTGCTCGCAGTGTATTTTCTCTGTCCCCCCCTCCTCCCCCACCCCTCTCCGACTTTATCTTCATTAGGACTGGAAAAAGAATAGCCTTTTTGGAATTAGGCTCAAAGGGACAGAAGTGAAACTGTCCCAAAGCACTATTGGTGTGCTTCTCTCTGTACTTTTTATTTGACCAAAGCAGTGAGTCTGACCCAAAAGGATGATTCTATTGTCATCATGATATTCAGCATCTTGAGCTCTCAAAGGAAATTTGTCTCTGGTTTTGGCTTCTTTTTTAAAAATGTTTTTACATTTTGGGGTGCTTTCTAATCAGAAACAGTAAACAAAACAAAGTAACAAACAAAGTAAAATGTTTATCTCTACTATTTTGAAAACATTGAAATGTTATATTTTTACTTCTCAGCAGTTGCTCTTCCTTCTCCTCCCTGTGCTTTTCAGATAAAGCCTTCCATCAGACGACGACTGAACCTGTGAAGATGTTCAGTTCCTTTGGAGCTCCCTGTTTCAGCACATTTCCCAGCTACGCTTTCCCAAGTGCTTAAGTGCCACCAGAGTGGAGTGTCCACTGATACCTCCTGGCCCTTGCAAGAAATGGTGTGGGAGTGCGTGTGGTGGCCAGACAAGCAGTAGCCAGTCTGACTATGAACTGCCCATGGTGCAGCCCTTCCCCACCTTCAGCTGTGGAAACGTGTCACTTGGGGCTGTCCCTTGAGGGAGGACAGAGGCAGGACCTGTGTTTTCCAAGGCACTGAAGTGGGCATGACTAAAACACCATGCAGGCACAACTCGAAAATGGAGTAATTGTCAGGTCCGTGCCTGTTTTGGCAAAGACTAAATGCAAAGTTTTAGCAAAGTCTTATTTTATGAACTGTATGCTCACACAGGTCTTTGTGATGAATCTGTATCCTCCAACTGGTTATAATTAGTACACTGTTTTATTTACATAGGATTAATGTAATTCAAATGACTAGATGAAGTTCTTTGATCTCCAGAGTACAAGAGGTGAGACTATGATGATTTATGATTTTAAACAGTTGCTCCTGGCCATAAAATCTATTCATTTGAAAATCAATAGAAAGATACCACTTGCCATGTTGATGAGATAATTTCCTCTGCTACTGAGCCCTGCCCCTGTTCTCCTAGTTTTTACCATCCCATCAAGTTTAAATGCCTTTTTCTTTTTCTGGAACATCTGCTTCACCCCATCCTGCACAACCCTTCTGTGTCTAGGGTACCCCCAGTTCATTTGAAGCCACTTTCTGGTTTATATGCTCCAAGCATGTAAACTCTTCTTCAAAACTCTTTTCCCAGCCATGCATTCAATCAGGTGCTGTAGCCACCAAAAATACATCCAGCTCTGTATTTGTTCTTTGTTGCATAGGGTGAATTTATAGGTATAGTGTTTGGAGACTATAAACTTTCTGATCTCTAACGAGTACTGTTGTCTGTTCAGCAAGTCCTGCCTGTTGCACATGGTATGAATATTTATGATGCTCAGTAATATTCCTTGCCTCTGACCCAGCACTCTTCATCAGCAGATCTAGTATTGCTTCACTGAGGAAGCAGTCAAATCATTATCCTAATTTCCAGATGGGGAAACTGAGGTGCTGCAAGGTGAAATAACTCATCCAATGTCAGCAGAGGAGAGCTAGAAAGGGAATGCAGCTCTCTCTGACCCCAGCTACATGCTCCAGCCACTAGACCCTTCAGCCTCCTCAATGGCAGCTCATAACATTTGTCTTTATGCAATATGTTTTTCTCTATTAGCAGCAAATAATTCCACTGTTTTCTTCACAGGTACTAATAACCTCCCTGAGAAATATGTTTCAACATGCATTTTCAGCAGTACCTGTGTGTGTGTTGTGCCCCAGCTAGCAGCTGTGACCTGCTAGAAGGAGGCAGACTGGGGCGAGGTTGCACCCACGCCTTGGGCTCTGCTCCTCTGCTCCACCTCCCCTTCCCTCCTCCGGTGACTGTCGGGGAGGTTGGGGACTGACCACAGAGACAGTTCTGCATACCAGCTGCTGAGTTGGCAGCCTGGGAGTTGCCTCTGGGTCTGACTTACTGTCTTGTCTCCTTGAATATAATTGCTTGCTGCTGATTTTTTTTCTTTCCCTTTTGATTCTGTAGCACTTGTATCCTACTCAGATTCCTCATCAATCTCACAATCTGGGGAGCCTGAAGAAACAGAGAACTGATCATCTGCAGACTTCTTCTGTACATTGTGAAAGTGTCCCTATGCCATGTGTGATTCCAGTCATTTTTTTCTTTAATCAGGCAGAACATCAGAGTATCAGACTATACCAGTGAGGTCTGTATGCTGGGTGGGGAAGGAAGGAGATGCTTCTGGAGAGGTACTCCCTGCTACCAGCTCCATAGAGGTGACAGCACATCTGTGCTTCCCCCGTTCTAACCCTGTGCTTTACCTCTCCACAGCACACACTGCTCAGCCTTGCAGATTTTCCATGGCAGAGCATGTTCTCTCCCTCGCTGAGCCCGCTGGGGCACGGCTGCTTGAGCAGAAATGGCTGCAAGGGTTCCTTGAGGAGTGGCAGAATATGTCTGTCTGGAAATCTGCATGTGCTGCAGATGAACCCGTGTCTTGGTATTTGGAGGTCTTGAGGAACCAAATCACTTCATGGAATTGGCCTGAATTTTAAGGATATCCACTCTACCTTAAGTGGTAGTAGAAAATGCAGAGGGTTGGGTGGCTTTATTTGGGTGCAAGGGGGTGTGTGCCCTTTATACATTATGCTGAAAGTTCACCACAAGCTTTCAGCAGTCTGCAGGGCCCCTGTCATGAATATCAGACTAGGTAGTCCACATCAGGTAAAATGTGGGATTTATTTGGCAGCTTGCAAGCACTTTAGGAAAGAAAGGACATCTGAAATAGAGATGGTCTGAGCTGAAGTTCTGCTCCCTCCATCATTTGTTTGCTGATTTATTCACTTAGTGTTACAATTTCTTGCTTTCACCTACCTACTCTCAGTATACTACAACCATTTCAATACCAAAATATAAAAGCATAGAACAGCTATAACGCTACCAGAGCTCTTTCCATCCCTCCCTTCCCATTTGTGCAGGGCAACATCTGAAGGACACTTTTAGCTCCAGATGTCAGGACATTTGTAAGAGGGATCAGACTCGGTGCTTGTGTGTCCTCTGTGGGATGTAAGCAGAAACAGTACCTAGACAGGAAAGTGTTTGAATGTTAATGATAGGACAGTGCTAAAAAACACTTTAAAAATACCTCCCTGCTTTTTGCTGGGGAAGTCTCAATTTGTTGGCTGCCTCTGGCTTTTTGCCCAGTATTCTCAGATCTTCTGGTGAAGGGAGACAGCAGAGCACGTTTGTCCTATTCCTCTTCCCCAGCATGAGATGCCAGACTGGAGCAGATAAGCCATCGCTCCTGTTCTTAAGGACACACCACAGAGGGGATTACAGTGTACTCGTCCCCTTCCTACACCTGCCCTGGTGTATTCAGGAGCCCAGGGCAGGGCTGAGTTACACCTCATTCACTAGCAGCTGTCGAAGCACAGCTAAGTGGTGTGAGCATCTCCACAAATCCATTTGAGTGCTCCTGCAGCAGCAATCTTACTGTTTCTGTAGGATGCGCATGCACAGTCCCAGGCGTGCAAAATCCCTTCCCAAGTCCCAGCACAGCATCGCCCTGGGTGGACTTCAGAGATGTCCTGGGAGCTTCTTGCAGGAGAAGAGATTTGCATCAAGCACCCCTGGTGAAAATTTGACTTCCTATCTTGACATGCACTGTTCCTGCTCCTTTTTTTCCATAGGAGTGGCTACGTTTCTTTTGCACTTGGATGCATGGTATATAAAGCATTTAGGACGAAAAGTCTATAGAAGTGTGATACTAATAATATTTTACAGCTTTAATTACCATGATTGTAGTGCCTAGAGGCGTATGCAAAAACATTTTGAGTGGGAGGAGAGGAGGCAGTGCTGTGAACATTTTTGTGGTTTTGCTGGGCAATGTGCAATGGAGTTTTCTCATGGGAACTACAGCATGCCAGGGAGAAAAGCTGCCTCTGCCTCCTCATCTGCTCCACTGGGATACTGGATCACACCCCAGAGTCGAGGAGACAACCGCAGTCCCTCCAGTTTTAGGGAAAAGCTGGGCTTACGGCCACTCTGCTTTGTGGAGGGGCTCCAGGTGCAGGTGCTGCCCATTTCTGCAGGCAACAGGTATTTTACCTTAGGCAACATCCCTTCTGTACAGTGAGCAGCAACTTCACCTGCGGGATGGTTTTAGGATTGGGCAAGTGCTGATTTGGGGCACAGATTTGCCAGCAGCCTCGGGAGCAGCGTGCCTGTTCTTGGTTAGGGTGTGCAATGCAGATGGAGCCCTGGCTCCTGCCAGCCACCCACCCATCCCTGCTGTGCCTGCGTGGGCAGGGGCAGAGGGGAGGGCATGGACAGAGGGCCCTTGTGCCCCACAGCAGGCTCCACTGTCAGCAGGCCTAGAGGACCACAACTGATTGAGAAACGGGAAAATGCCCCATGCAAGAATCCAAGTTTTTAGGAGTTTAGGTGCTACAGAATAAAAAGGGTATGAAATAAAATTAAGGGTATGAATAAAATGAAAAGGGTATGAAACCTGTGTTTCCCTGGCTCCAGAATGCAGTCCTGCATCCTTAGAAAACTTTTTTGAACTTCAGTCCAGATCATATATTGATTTTGATATGTATTTATGTAGGTTTGGTGACAGTGATTTGCCATAGATTTCTTATTAAGATGCTACGAAGCCAGCAGCCTCCTATTGGAAAAACTGAAGGTGAAATTCATTTCTATCAGACGTGGTTACCAAAGTCAGTTCACAACTCTGCTTCCCGCCTGGCCAGTCCCTGCTCAGACAAACAGCCTGGAGGTGAAGTGGAGCCTTCTGATAACCAAGGTACGGACTGGAAGGCAATGAAATACAGAAAGTAAACCCTGTGTGAAAGGCACTGCTGGATCTGGGAATGGATGCTGCCCTGAAACACAAGCATATTTCACTGAGGACTTTTTCCTCTTGCTTGCTCTTTCCTCCCCAATTTCATTCTTTTTTTTCCTATTGTTATCTGCAGTAAATATGACATGACTTATTATTTATCACTTAAATACTCCTTACTTAAAAACTCGCAGTTTAATCAACTCTCCAGCAGAAAGACACATCCACGGTATCCCTTCTCCCCGCTTGGATTGACACTTGGCGTTTTGCACGGGGTTTTGCACAGCTGTGTTGTTGCACCCCGGGCCGGCCCCTTCTGCCACCACCGCCCCGGGCCGTGTGTCCGCACCCGCGGCACGGTCCCCACCCGGGACACTGCGGGAAGTTGGAAGCGGCATTTTCCCGCGGGGGGTCCGGGGGATGTCCCGGGGATGTCCCGGGTGTGTCCTGGACGGTATCCCAGGGGGTGGCCGGGGGATTCCCGGGGGTGCCTGCCGGCGGTGTCTCAAGCGGTGTCGCGGGCGGTGTCCCGCGGTATCCTGGGGCGCGGTGTCCGGGTGTGTCCCGGGGCTGTCCTGGGGGGCAGTGTCCGGGGCTGTCCCGGGCTATCCCGGGGGGCAGTGTCCGGGCTATCCGGGGGGTATCCCGGGCTGTCCTGGGGGGCAGTGTCCGGGCTGTCCCGGGCTGTCCTGGGGGGCAGTGCCCGGGCTATCCCGGGGGGCAGTGTCCGGGCTATCCGGGGGGTATCCCGGGCTGTCCCGGGGGTGCCGCCGGGGGGCGCTGTCGCTGCCGGTGCCGCCCCCGCCCCCGCCGGGCTCTGCGTCACGCGGTGTCCGCGCGTGGGC
>WBMV01001691.1:1929105-2003384 GCA_013396655.1 Campylorhamphus procurvoides | reverse complement strand
GGCGGGGCCGGGGGATCCTTCCCCTTGTTGTGGCCCCTGCGGGGACGGCGCTCCGGGGAAGGTTCTGTCCCCGGCTCGGCGGCTGCGAACTTCAGTGCGGGCACCGCAGCCCCCGGCCCTGCCCGCCGGGTGAGTGTCCTTCCATGGGGGACCCCTCCGAGGGGCTCTGCCCTGGCTGTGGGGGGATCTTGAGGTATTTGTGCTTCCATTTCGCCCCTCCGCCGTGGTGGTTTTGTATGTTTCAAGTTTCTCATTAGTTATCGGCGAGATACGGATCTGTGCGTGAACGCGGAGCTCACTCAATCGGCTGTATTTTGGCACATCTCAGAGCTAGACAAGACTATTTAATTTGCGAAGTCTCGCTTCTGCAGCTACATGTAATTTTCTCCTCCTGCTAAAAGTCCTTTGGAAACGCTGCAGAAATGTAATGAATATGCAAAGCAGCCAGCTCTCAAACCCAAATCCGGTTTGTCTTCAGAGACTTTTCAAAACGCCCAAAGTGATCAAGATATATTATGAAATAATCACTTTTGCCTAAAATACAGGGATGTGATGTTTCACACTTTCTCCTTGTGCGTATTCCTAATTTAATTGGTGACAGCTCAAATAGAACTCACCTGAAATAAGAATCTCAAAGAAATCAGTTGGAGTCGCTCGGTTGCTTTTACTTGTGGTGCAGCCTTAAAAGCAGGAAAGCTGCTCGTGAAATCCTTGTCCCATGCCTACATCCCACAGCTCCCGAGTTTTCCTTCTCCCAGTACTTCACCCACGTCCACCACCTGCCTACTGCAGCCTCGTATCTTCCTGCCACCTCCGGGAAGTGTGTGGCTTTGGACTCGGAGCGGGCACAGCGGGAAGGAAGGGGTGTTTTCCCGTGGCTGAGTGTGTTGAGCGGGGCTGCTGCCGCCGCTGCCCCTTGTCTTGACAAAGCAGGAATAAGTTGTGATTCTTGCAGTTGTTTACAAATATTGAAGAGTGCTCCGTGGTGCCTCTGTGGTTTTTGTTTTCCTTTTTCCCAGGAGTTATGTTTGTGGTCAGAGCTAAGGTGACATCCAGCGTTTGGAGAGGAGGGCATGGCATGTGGGGTGATAGGCTGTGGATGGGAATGAGGTAATGTGGAAAATCAGAATGCATGGTTGTGGGTTGCAAAGGCTGAGTGAAAATCTAACTTGTGATTTCCTGGTTCTTCCATGGCTGTAACAGTATGGAGCCTTGCATGTACTTTAAACAGCTTTGTCTGCTATGTGGAGTTTCCTGGCTTCTTTGTTTGTTCTATATGTGAAAAATGTAAGAGACTGCTGCTCTGCCCTGTGTGTTCCCACACTTCTCACTGGCATGGACAATAAGCAAGAAGTAGCAGCTCAAGTGCCATGGCTGTGTTCATTTATTCCTGTAGACCTCTCTGTACCAGCTTTGCATCCCTGGCTTTTGGAGCAAAAAGGGTTTGCAGTTGGCGATACCTGGGATCTACTTGCTCACCCCTAAGGTGGCACATTACTCTGGTTGGCTTCTTGAGGTTTGCCAGAGGACATGACCACGCTGTTACTGCTCAACCAGGTTGGTTTGGGATCACAGATTAGAAAGCCTAAGACTGACTGAGCAGGCTGCAGAAGAGGGGGAGCACACATGGTGCCCCAGTGAGGAGGACACACAAGTCTTCTGGCCATGAGCCCGCCCTGTGTCTCTCATTGTATAACCTTTTCTCATGCTCACCCTTTAGCCCAAAAGCATGGTCCCTGATGCACTAGGAAATGAGAACAGCAGTGGTGGAAGGCAGTACTTTAGGTGTCTTAGATGCAGCTTAAAGGTCACCCGAAAGATGTGGGGCGCTGAGACTTGAGTGGGTGTGCTAAGGCTTTGCGTAGGTAAGCAAGGCCAGCAGCAGCAGCAGTGCTGTGTGTCCTTTGCATTAACAGTCTCCTCTCGTTCAGGCAGTGCTGTGCTACTTTCTCAGCAGTCCTTGTTGTGTTGCTTGTCCTCTTCCCAAGCCTCATCTTACTCCTCCAGGTCAACTAGCATACCTGCTTTCCTGGCTTTGTAGGCTGTGAGCTGAGCCAAATCGGGGGACTGGACCGGCAGTGTTTGGAGAAGCAGCAGAGCTGATGGCCTGGTGAGGCCATCTCAGAAAGGGGAGGGAGCCTTCCCCTTGTGCAGGTTTAGAAATACTTGGGATGGCGTTGAGGTGAGTGCTGGAGGAACTCCGTTTAATGCAAGGAGAAAAGAGGTCAAAAGGAAGAGAGTTTGAAAATGCCTTCTCTGCGGAAATCAGTAGCAGTCGTACATGGAAAATTTTCCTGTCCCTCTCAGGAGTTACTTTACTGAATTTGAAAAGCAGAATGGGTCTTTAAAGTACAAAACAAAGGGATTTCAGTCTTGCTTTAAATGCAAATCTCAGTGCAGTCTGAACCATGGACTCACTACTGACGCCTCCATAGTACATATTAATCCAGTTTTATCTGCCATGAGGAGATTTGTTGATTAGAAGCCTCTAGGTAAAGGCTGCTTGTGGACTGTTGCTGCTCTTCCAGCCTGTGGGCTGGAAAAATGAGTTCAGTTCCATGGCTTGCCTGGAGCTCCAGGGCTGTGTGGAATTTCACTGCCACCGTCCTCCCAGGATTCAATTTAGCTCCCTGCACAAAGTCCATTTATGTAGATTTTGTGCTAAGATGAATGGCTTTCCAAGGAAATGGGCCTTTGTTTGAAAATTATATAAGTTAATTTGTGGTATTGATGGTGAAAACTCAGCATAATTTGAAATGGGAGGGTAGGAACAGTTTACTGTGATGCCACTAAACCATAAGCTGCTAGTTTTGTTTGTCTCCTCAAAGTTTATGTGGAATGGGAGGATTTTTCTAAGAAATTCTGTGAAATAAGAACAACTTTTAAAATACTGAATTATGTGCCCTTTAAAGGGTTACCTTTACGTGATTTTCCAAATTTTCCTTGTTGCTTCTTGTATCTCTGAGTTTAGACAGGATGTAATTGGTTTTCAGCATTTCACTGTTATTTTTGAAAGCTAAATTGTACTTCTAAAATATGTATCTCTTAAATGTTTCCAGTTAAACCCTGAGTTCCAAAGTGTGTAGTTCATTAGCATGAAGCTCACCAGCAGCTCCTTGAGGTAGCTGCTCAGATCTGAACAGCTATTGCTGTCCCTTCTGCTTTACAAAGACCAGCATACAAGGAATGATATATTCAGCTGGTGATTGAGAGGTTTTGTATTTAGGGGGTGTTTTTGTTTTGTTTTTTCCCCCCAGCATTTCCATCTTTCTTCCTGAAGAGATTGATTGTAGGTATCCTGTTGCTGTCACATACATTTCTGAAAAGTTTCTGTCGGTCACCTAGTTTTGTTTTTCTCTGATAGAGTTTAATCAGTTTTGTAGCAAAACCCTGATCTTTCAGATGCCTCCTGAGTAGAAGCTGAGCTGTACATCTGTACATTTATTTTGAGTTGCTGAAGAAAAGGCATGTATTGTAAAAAACAAAACAAAAGCAAGCAACAAATCAATATGAAAAAGTACACACTGTAAATATAATTTCTGTCTCAGTTATACTTTTTATTACCAATCTCCCAGTGCCCCATAGCATACGTATTTTCTTGCATCACAATTTTGGGTGGAGGGGAGTTGTACATTATTAAAATAGCTTCCCCCCAGCATGTGCAAATTGTTCTGTAGGTGTTGTTTTTTTGGTTACTACTGTGTGCTTTTTCAAGTGCAATGTGATAGTAGAGCCAGAGCAATGTTAGCAGACCCGCTTGATGTTTTAGTTCTGTTACTTTCCCAACCAACTATAAATTACATGCTGTAGACCTTATTGATTGGTGGTTTAGCTTAATACAGTAATACTGGAAATTATCCGCTTGTGGCTGTGAAAGCCATCGTAGAGTGAAAAGGTGTGTGTGTGAGAGATCTTAGAATTCTCTGAAGAGTTTATTATTTGTGGTATAACTGGATAACAGGGCTTATGAAGGTGAAACTTGTGCAAATGTTTTTTCCTGCAGCTGTAAGGGCAGAATACTGCTGCGATTTGTCTGCTGGGAGCCCTTAAATGCAATTGCTGTATTGCTGAGTGGTGTGCATGTCATAAGTGTCAATGACATGCAGCCCTGTTAGCAAATGGAATGGGCAGGTGAATTCAAAGTGAGGTTTGTAAAGTGTATGTGTTGGAATCCATCAGTGTTTTTGCTTTGTCTGCAGCTGTTGCTGCCATAATTAAGATCAGCAGAGGCATTAGATCCTTTTTATGTGAAAGGGGGAAAACTGTATAAATACTTGGTTCTGAAATACCCTTTTACTGACCCGGCTTCATTAATCCTCTGAGGTTCTATGGAGCACTTTTTCTTCTTTGCTTTCCTTTTACAGCCCTCCACACTGCTATGGAGGAGAATGATTTGAGAATTAAGAAGAATTGAAACTGAGGAGCTTTTTTCTTGAAGGAACCAAGTATTCTGTAATTCTTTGGAGTGTGTTTTGTGATAATTTTGATCTGAAGAAATAAAAGAGAATCGAGTAGAAGCAGTGAGCAATATTGACTGACATTCCTGGGAACAAACATGAAGTGGGAATGCTGAAAACAAGCTGGCTTCATGTTTGAATCATCTTTTTTGTAGGTACATCACAACTATCTGCCGATTTGTTTTTTCACAAATGTTTCCATTAACTAGTCAAAAAATGGAGCTTTCCCTCCTTTTTCATTTCCGTGTGTGTTGTTATAATGAGAGAAAGAAATCCTGTCCTCTGAGCTGTCAGCCTTACAGAAAGATGGGCAGTGCATCAGGACATTGGCCTTTTGGTGCTCATCTTCTCTCTGTTTTGACTCTTCGCAGGTTGTGTCGTCCGTGATGGCGTCAGCTCTGCCCAGAACCCTTGGGGAATTGCAGCTGTATCGAATACTACAGAAAGCAAATCTCCTGTTTTACTTCGATGCCTTCATTCAGCAGGGTGGTGATGACGTCCAGCAGCTCTGTGAAGCAGGGGAGGAGGAGTTTTTGGAGATAATGGCTCTCGTAGGCATGGCTAGCAAGCCGCTTCATGTCCGAAGGCTGCAGAAGGCTTTGAGGGACTGGGTCACAAATCCTGGTCTGTTTAACCAGCCTCTCACCTCCTTGCCGGTCAGCAGCATTCCAATATACAAGCTGCCAGAAGGGTCTCCTGCGTGGCTGGGGATATCCTGCAGCAGTTACGAACGGAACAGCAGCACCAGGGAGCCTCACCTGAAGATCCCCAAATGTGCTGCCACAACGTGCGTGCAAAGTGTGGGTGCGAGCAAGTCTGATGTGGTGGGGAGCTTATCGCTGCAGAGCGGCAGCGAGCCGAGACTCTGGCAAGGACACCACACCACGGAGAGTGAACACAGCCTTTCCCCGGCTGACCTTGGCTCTCCAGCTTCACCAAAGGAAAACAGCGAGACCCTGGATGCCGCTGCTGCTCTCTCAGTTGCTGAGTGCGTGGAACGAATGGTTCCCTCCCTGCCCAAAAGTGACTCCAATGAAGTCAAGGAGTTGCTGAAAACAAATAAGAAACTGGCAAAGATGATTGGTCACATCTTTGAGATGAGTGACGATGACCCTCACAAAGAGGAGGAGATCAGGAAGTACAGTGCAATATATGGCAGATTTGACTCAAAAAGAAAGGATGGCAAACATCTCACCCTCCATGAGGTAAAACACCTTGAACAACACCGGGCTTCCTCTCCCTATTCCTACATCTTCTACGAGGTGCTGTTCACAGGGTGCACTTTTTGTAGGGGCACTTCTTGCCAGCTGCTGAGAGCTGTGTGTTGGCTGCTGTAGGCAGTGCTGCCCTGGCACAGCAGCCTCGGGTGCAGTACAAGCAGCCTTTCGTGGGTGGGGGTGTGTGTGTGTGCTGATCTCAGCGTGGTGTCATCAGACTGCTTGGTCACTGCTGCAGCCTGTCAGACACGGGGTTTGAGCACTTTGGCAGGGAAATAGCAAACCAGAATAACTCTGAGCATGGCCCATTGGATTCTAAATGTTTGGCACATTTTTGAAGCAGTTGTATATTTCTTTGTGCAGCTTTGAGACTGGTTGGTTGGAAGGTTGGTAACTAAAATGGCTTGTGTCTGATGTGGTTACTACCCTCTGCTGCCTTCCCTCACTTTGAGACCCTGCTCTGTAGCTTGTGCCCTTGAAGTGAAAGGATTCTGCCAATGAGGTCCCTAAGTCCAGTTTGGTGGGTGTTGTGAGTTGGAATTGGGATGGAGCTCATTTATATAACCTATGGGGTTTTTTGGTCACAGTGGTCTTAAGCTGGTCAAGTGAAGTTCCTCCTGTGTGAGGAGGAAGGGAAAGTGCCGCCTCCAGTATTGATGGATAGCTGTAATTTGTAAGTTTGTCCTTTAATCCCTGAGTAGCATCTCTTCCCTCTTGTCCTTGAAAGTCCACGCGGGCCTCTTTTCTTCTCTTCTGCATTCTTGAGGCTCACACTGCATGTGTTGTAATGCAATAGGTGTGTCTGTGTGGGGAATAGTTTCCTAGTGCCAAAGTACAGTACAAGAGGAGAACAAACATTAATTCAAAGCGGTGCCAAAACACTGTTGATATGAATGCTGCATCAGCATTTTCACAGTTAACACTGATTGCAAAATTTAACTTGGATTTAAAATTTGGCATGTAAGGCTTAGCTCCCAAAAGGAAAGGCAATGTTTATGTTACAGGAGTGCCAGAAAAACTGTACTGGCTTTAGCCTTTTCTTGCTTCAAGAAGAAGTTTTGTAGGTGTGTGATCCACAGCACAAGACTGAGTTCTCTTTATGCTTCTTAGTAGAAGGGCAGAAGGAAACAAGGCATATTTCTTTACATTTTTTGTTTGTGTATTTACATTTATAAGGCAACTGCACATCACCAGCAGTGACTTGACAAGGGCTTTTAGTACAGACTGGGGAGACACTTCCACAGTAGTGAGCCACATTTCTGCCACACAATTCTGGTTGTGCAGCTTTCACTTAACGTGCTTTGTGGCTTTATGTTGAACACTTATAAACTGTGAATTCATCCAGTGTACAGAAACAGATCTCATCTTACTCCCCTGACCTTATGGAAGTCTCTCTCGTAACAGAACAAGTTGTGTATGAGATGGAGGCAGGATTTGAAAGGATTGATTGTGTAGATGCCCTGTGTGCATTGCTGTAGATTCAGGATTTGGAGAAAGGGGTTCTCCCCACCTGAGGATTGAGGCAGTGGAGGTATACAACATGCAGCTGTGTGCTTTCACAGTCTCTTTGGCGTAGCAACTGCAGAAAACACTCTGGAATCTGGGCAGACTTCTTGTAGGGTAACTCCCTGGCATCCAGCAGGGTACTGGGAGGTGGGCTCCAAGGGCAGCCTTTGTGTCAGGCATGTGGTAGGCTCAGGAGTGGCTCTGCAAAGCTGGAGGAATGAATACTGGGGTGGTAGTTTGGAGGAGCAAGGTAGCAATGAATTGGAAGACAGGGTGACTGCTAGTCTTGTTCTTTTTTTTTTTTTTCCAGTCTTGCACTACAGATCTTTACTACATCATTGTAAAACCATGTTTAAAAATGGAATGAGAGCATGGTTTGCCTTTAGGAAATATTTCTATCGCTATTATGATTAAGGGCACAAGATCAAAGGAGTCTGTGGTTGACTTGTGCCTCACTTACGCATGTGGGGCCTCACTGAACTTGATGGGAACTGCACACATGCAAGCAAGAAGAATTTGCTCATAATTGGTTTACTGTTTGCTTAAAGAGGCCGGATTTCATGAAGTTTTGTCTTGAACAGTTTTCTCTTCATTTCCATTTTAAAGCAGAAAATTTACAAATAGCAACAATGAGACCCTTTTTTGTTTTGTTTCATTTGGTTTTGTTTAAAATCTGCTAAACCAGAGTTTGCCTTTCATAAACTCAGCTTCAGTGTGTTTTTGGTTTAATGGCTTAAACAATTTGCTGTTCAGAAGGGAGGACCTTAAGCAACCAGGGAGGTAGGTTTCTGCTTGTCCAGAGACTGTCTTTCTGCACATGTTAATACATTCCAAGGCTGCCATTCTGCCTTGCAGTTCAAGGTTTTTCCTTGCAGCTGGTAAGGAACAGCTGAATAAACTTCACTGTGAATTTTGAAAGTTTAAGTAGTGGTTAGCTTCTTAATGTAAAGATCAGGGTATTTCTGGCTTCTCAAGCACAGTGGAGGTGCATGAAAATTGAAATAAAACCTGATGGAATTATTAGTGGTAAGTTAGTGAGACTATTTCGTTTCAGTATGAGCACTGGGGTGTCTCAGAGGGCTTGAGCAGCCATGAGAGGCCTGAACGAGCTGCAGACACTGAGCTGATTGGGAAGTGTGTGCTACTGGTAGGAGTATTTGCATAAAGCACTTATCTGACATAAAATCTGGTGCAGAATTTTCAGAGGCGTTCCAAAACTAATAAACGTGCTGTCCTTATTCCATCCCATTGTCTCAGTATTACACAGCTTTTCAAACACGGAGAGCACTTGATGTTTAAAGTTGGGCTGAAGGAGGGATGAGTACGAGGCATGCCCTTGAACTCAATGACCCGAGCATGTTGGAGTCAGATTTGTGATTTCCATGTTAATATTTTAGTGCTTGTCTCGGTACCTATAAAAACGAAAAAAAACTCTCTCAGTAGTGTGAGAAACAGGAATTAGAAATACAAGCAATAAATTTTGTCTGGCTTGGTCTCTTCCTTTTCTTTTGCTGACTCACCAAAACAGTAGGGCTTGGTATTTAATTATGTGTTTTTAGTGGGGGAATCTGTGAACCCTGTCAGATCGGAATATACCCATCCCTCTTTGTAGAGCCTGTATGGTTACGTGCTGCTCCATATCTTTAAGGCTTCCAGCAAACCGAATCTTTATTTTTAGGCATGCAAAGCCTTCTATCTGCAGTGTTATGCCTCCTGAAAAGGCAGGAAGCCATGATGCACTTCAATTCAGTAAATCTGGATGTGACCTGAAAGAGGAAACCAGGAAAAACAAACAAATAAACATTTGGCTTTTCTCACATATTAGGATAAACAGCATTTGCCTACAACTACCCAAAGCATTCTCAGTCATTTCAGCTCTTTGCAACCTTTCAGCACTTTGAGAGATAAAAAAAAAATTCTCAAATTATTTTGTAAGCATTAGCCATATTATTCATCCTTGGCAAAGTAATAGCTATCACTGTTACAGAAATTAATGCCTGCTTTGGATGGTAATTCTTTCCATCAGTGTTGTATTAATATTTTATTGAATCTTTTTCCCCTCTGTGTTTTTTTTCTGAAGAGATAGACATTGTAGTACAGTTGTTCCTGTCTGAGGGGTAATAGCTTGTTGTTTTAATACCTTGTATTGTAAGAGCATAGTAACCAGTTTCACAGATTAAACCTAAAGTTTGTGCCCTTGTACATCTGATCTCTGTATGATTATTTTCTTTGTCTCTACAGAGACTAAAGGATCAGGCAACATATCTAGTTTGCCTGTTAAAGGCATGTTTGTGCTCTGATTAACATTCAGGTACCATAAGAAATGCCTTACTCATATCAGAGGCTTTTAGGCTAAACACAGGAAAAAGTGCTTATGAAATATTAGGAGCAGCAGTTCTGTGTGAGGTTTTACTACAAATACTGCATGGGTACAGGCTGCTGAGAGAAACTCAGCTCTTCTGATACACGTTTTTGTTTCTTTAACCTTCCTGGAGAACAGGTGTCACATTGGGAAAAAAACATTTTTTTAATTTTGGATGGTGTCCAGGTCCGTGGCAAAGGACAGCATGGTTGTGTGCTGTTCATGTCTTGTGACAGCTTCCATCCTTCAGGGATGGAGTGTGCAGTGTTTCGGGTGAGTTGCTGGCCTCTGTGATTTAATTCACAAGTAGCATTCTGCAGCGTGGCAGACAGCAGGGTAAAAGAACGAGTTCCTTAGCCTTCTCCCAAGAGACACCCTTTAAGTGCAGACCTGCTGCTCTGTCCTTGGCTTCCCCTTTGTCTGCCTCCATGAGAAGTGCTTCATGCAGGAGCAGCGTTTTCGGTGTCTGGGGTCACACGTGTGGTCCTGCCCGTCCTCGGCCACATCCCTGTGCCCTGGGCTGTGGCTGCTCTGCACTGCCAGACCAAGGGCACAGCTCAGTCCGTGGTGAATATGCTGACTGTGCTGTGGAAACCAAGCTGCTCTGTAATATTCACTAGCCTGAGACAGATACAGAACATACTGTCGACAGCAGCACCAAAGCAGCTGTGCTCCTCTGCCAAAAGCCAAGCCCATTCAAAGCAGCTCACTTTCTGGAAATAGAGGAGAAGGGTTGTGGGCACTTTGGTAAAAACACCTGTAGTATTCTCTTGATCCCTTGCTGTTCCGCCTCATTACATGTGCTGGCTGTTCTTCAGCTGAGGAAAAAGTGAAAATATCCCTTCAGCCTCTGCTTCCCAGGGAAGGAGCATGGATCCACCTCTCCAGCAGCTCGATTTGTGCCTCTCATCACATTAATAATTCTGTTGTGTCCATACTGCTGACCACAGGCTTTTCAGACAGCAGTTTTGTTAAGCTGATATAATCCATGACAGTATCGCCATTTCCTGTAGGTTTCTGAGGAGCATTGAGCATTAACTTAAGGATTTTTTTCCCCCTCATCTTTATGAATCTATTGCCAGCAGCAGAGGCACTAGAAATGTGTCCTGGCAGGCTCAGGAAAACATCCTTGAAACAAGTTACATTTGATTCATGTCTGAAGATAGTCTTCACAAACACGAGGGTGAGAAACATAGCTAAAAAAAGTTTAATCGTTTCTTAAACCATCACCTTCTACAGAATTTATTCTGTATTCACCAGGGAAAGCCATCTGTACCCACACTGTCAGGGCTTTTTCTTTTTTTTTTTTCCCAAGTCCTGGGCATATTGCGTTTATAAAAATAGTATTCCCTGTAAACCAGGCTTTGGGAGCCAAACACTGTGAATGTTCAGTGCTGCTGCTTTGTACTGAGATTTAATTAATGCTGGGATGAGGCACAAGCAGCGCACATTGAGACAGCCCTACAATAATGTTTTACTTTATGCTCCAACTACGTTCATACCCTCTCTCTTCCCAGAGGCTTACCTGGTTTAGTAAGGGGTATAAATAAATTGAAGAAACCCTCCAGGGCTTGGTATACAGTTATAGGTAATTTTATTTGCAATTGAATTTCTTTATTATTTCAGAAAGAGAGGTATGCAGACAGGTGAAAGTATGCCAAATCACGAGTGCCTGTGTTTAATTTCCAGCTCACAGTTAATGAAGCAGCCGCTCAGCTGTGTGTGAAAGATAACGCCTTGCTGACCAGGAGGGATGAACTCTTCGCTCTAGCACGGCAAATCTCTCGAGAAGTTACCTACAAGTATACTTACAGGACCACCAAGTAAGGGTTTAATTAACTCTAAGGATCTTTACTTCCAGAGAGCTAATCAGTTTGATAGCATTTCTTCTGAAGCACTAGAGACGCTTTCTTGCGCTTTAGATAGCAAAGTGTTCTTCTGAGGAAGGTAGGGAAATGTTATTTAAGTCATGAGGCTTTTAAACTAATAAGAATTAGCTGTCTTTAATTACCTTTTTATTTGCTCTCTAGTTTCCCAGATATTTTGATGATAGTGCATGTTGAGATGCATCTGAGAGGCTGTTTTTCAAGAGTTTGAGGCATTTGTGTATTTTAAGGTTAATGTAAACATGCAGAGTAGCCAAGGATGCTCCATATATCAATTACCTTTTTTGCATATACGGATTCGGCTTGTTAGCCAAAAAGATAAGGTTATAGGGAGTGGCTTACAAATTTGCTTTAAAGGAGATGAAGCCAAGTCCTAATTTCAGTTGTTACTTTTCTGTTAAATGAACTGCTGTTATGAAACAGTGACAAATGCTCAACAGCTTTTAAACACAATTAAAATCTTAGAATTACTAAGTATGATTGAAAATCCTGATGCTTGCATTGTTTTTAAATGTAACTCCCTTGCCTGTAGCATAATATCCTTTCAAAATACATTTTCCTACACTTCTAAAAAGTTTTCCTTTGCTTCCCTTTCTTTCATAATGGTTATGGGAACGTACATCCATTCTCGGTAAGCAGTGCCAAAAGCATTTCTGTAATTCACTGTGCTGAGGTAGCTTTCCTTTCTCTTCAGAAGCAGAATCCATGAATCTCATGACACTTCTGAAAATAACACAAAATGCTTGTATTCCTCTATTTTTTCCCTTGACTCTGTTTTTCGTTATTATTGATAGTCAGGGTTAATGTGCTGTTTACTGATAGTGTATGTGTCTTCTCTCCTAGATCTAAGTGTGGAGAAAGGGATGAGCTGTCACCAAAGAGGATCAAGATGGAGGTACAGTATTGTGACTTCTGTATTTTGACCTGTGCATGCTAAAATTCACTTTTGTTTTGAAGGGATCTGTCTTAAGGAAATTTGTCAGAAAAACATTTGACAGACAGCTGATGAGTGTGAGAGAGAGAGAGGGGAGGAGAACATCACCACTGTTTGCAAATGTAAATGCTTGATGGAGAAACCTGTAGGAGCAGGGGGAAAGAGTAGGATTTATTTAATGGTAAAGTTACTCTCAGTGTTTTGCACTCTGAGTGAGTAGGAGGGGAGGAATGGGACTGACTGACTTCCTGTGGTGGAATAAGCTCAAGCACTGTAGGAAATGTCTTCCCATAAGGCCTCCTGCTTTGAAGTCAGCGTGAGGTGGGGTTTGCCTAATTCACTTGAGTCAGCTCTTGGTCATGTACAAAATCCAGAGTTGTGGATAAGGATTGATGGCAGAATATTAGCTATCTCTGACTATGCCATAAATTATGACACTGTTCATACTGAAAAGTCAAAAACTAAAGCTAACTAAAAGCTATGTGTGTCAACACAAACGGTTGTGCCTGAAGATATGAATTTACAGAATTTTGGAATGAGTCTTGTCAAATGCACATGTATACATGGCTGATGTATGCACCTGCACAAGGCATTGTTTAGGGAGATTCCGGGAATTTCCTGTTAGGAGTGCAGGAGCAGCATATATATAGTTTACCTTTTTCTTCAGCTACCACTGCTGGAAAGTAAATTTGAGACCTTTTAAAAAGTTAAATAAAAATATAAAAATAAAATAAAATAAAATGTATGTATTTGTACAGATATACTTCATAAGAATAGCAGGTCTTCCTTTTTAATTTGTATTTTAAACAAATTGCTGTTCACTGTTATGCAGGTATCTAATTTATCCATAGCATTGTGGGTGTTTTTTACTGTACTGTCTGCTCCAAAAAGTGTAGGTTAAACATGTATTATGATGTAGGCTAGACCTTTTGTAAGCTAGATTTGTATGTGACACAGGGGATGTATTCTTGTAGTGTAGAGGAAAATTGCAGCATATTCTGAAATGTGTTTCTCATGTCACTCATTCTGTGATAAACGATGCACTGAATGTAGTAGCTTTAATTTTTTCAGTATGGTGATGCCTTTACCTGTGTGTAAAGGGTTTTCATGTGAGGCGAACCCTGGTGGCAGCAGTTAGTCTTGAAAAGGCAGCTGTGATTAATAAACAAGTCCATCAGTCTGTATAGAGTCGTAGTTTGAGTTTAAGTAATGCAAAATATACCTGTGCATTGAGGATTTACTGGTACCTTTGGTGAGTCAGTAATGGCACTGACATGTGTTAGGATTTGCTTTGACGTATGCTGGTTCTTCAATTCACGAAAAAGGGCAGGGAAAAGCTGCATTAAATGATTTTATGCAGCTTCACCATTACCTGCCCTGACCAACACATTGCAGGATGGTTGCTTGAGCTTCTCCTCTTTTGCTCAGTCTTGCCCTAATTTATGTGAGCTGGGGGGAGCTGCTACTCCTCTGCTTGAAGTACTGTTGCAATGACTTTCAGCATTAGGAGGTTTTTCCTTCATTCAGGAATAATTGATGATGAGCAAGTGTCTAAAATGACACACTGCAAGGGAGGTGCTGTTTTCTACAGGATCTTCATTGAAAGAAAGTGTAAAATTAAAATCCTGAAAAATACAGGCTGAAACTCTGGAAGGCCTGCTTTTTAGTTCAGTAATTCTGAGAAAGGATGTTTACTTGGTTTTCTTTCTATCTAAAGTTATCAGCCATGTTTTACAATGCTTGTGAAAATTTAATGTCCAAACTGTGTAAATGATTATTTCAGAAGTAGAATAGTTTTCCAAAACAAGAAATTGAAACAAATATTGTTTAATTTGATAGCATAGCATTATTAATTTTGACGTGAACAGTGTTGTTACCAGTATTAATGTCTTTTCATCTGACAAGTCTGGGAGTCTTCTAAGGAGTAAACCATTACTGTAGTGCATTATAATTGATGTCCACTGTAAATCATGGATTTTTCTTCAATGAAATGTAAAAAAGATGCAGTATTACACAGTAGATCATTTTGACATATGGTGTTTTGGGTTCTTGGGGCTTGCATTTTGGAAAAAAAAAGGCTCTTTTTTAGTAATATGTTCGGGAATTTTTTTTGAGGGGGGATTTGAGTCAGGGTTTTTGGGTTTTTTGTTTGTTTGTTTTGTGTTGGAAGGGTGAAGGTAAAAAGGGAAATGGCAGCAAATGCTGCACATTTTCTCTTTTGTTCTGGTTAAGAATTTCTTACACTGTTTCTCAAGTTGCAATGCTTCATTATGGCTCTGTTAACTCACTATCATGTTAATATACAGAGGATCTGAACATGGGGGATTTTTTTGTTGTTATAACTAAATATTTTTAAATTTTTTTTTAATTTTTTTAAGGATTATTTTGCTTTTCTGTTTCAAGCTGAACTCTGTATTTTGATTCACCATTCCTTTACCCATTAGTCATTAATGTCTCTGTAAAGCGTGGTCTAAAATACTAGGGCTTCAATTTGGAAAGACTTCACAGCCTGTTTGCATAGTGTAAGAGATTACTTGAAAAAAAAAGATGAGTTAATTTCCTGAAATATAATAACCCTTTAAAAAGCCTCCAGAGGGACTCAGAAGGTCATCCTTGAGCAGAGCTGTGTGTGCCAGCTGCAACATTGTCAGGCTACAGCCACATTGTAAATTTATCCTTTTCATGAATATGAAAGTCGCACAAGCATTACAAAGAAACAATATGCTGTGAATTACATCAAATTACCTGTAAAAGCCTTTCTCTTCCCCAGCGAGCTCTACCCCCTCTTATTCGCAGAGTGGGTGGGTGAGCTGTGGGAGTGAAGTGTAAAGAGGAGAAGGGAAAAAATTCCAGGCAAATGACAGACTAAAGGAGGAGTGGAGGGAGTGAAAAAGGGAATGGAGTGAACTGGGACTTGGGAGAAGATTACAGAAAAGGAGTTGTAGTTCCTAAATCCGCTCTGGACAAGGAGCAGGACAGGTGAATAGGGATGCAAATGGGACATCCTCGTGTAGAGCAAGGATCTCTCCTGCTTAGGTGTTGTGAGGTGGGGGCACCCCTTACTTTGTCATCTTCCCTGACTCAGTGCCAGCACTGCTCAAAGCAGTGAGCTGTTGTGGCAGCAGCTCAGAGAGCAAATCAAGTCACAGGTATATCACACCGAATTCGTGCAGGGGAGGCTGCTCATCACTCTTGGGGTCGGCCAGGTTCCCCTTCAGAGTTAACGTGAACAGCCAAGAGAGCAAAAAGAGAGAGGTTTTAAAATGTTCTTGCTGTCTGTGGTATAAAGAAGTTGCTTTGTGTGTCAGTGGCTTCATTCAGCTGTAAGAGGGATGGGAAGAGCTTTTGAAAGCTAATTTCCCGATGCTCAATGGGAGTTGAGGGACACAGGCAGGAAAACCTGAGCAGAGACTGCAAGGAAACATCTTCCCTTGGTGCCAGTATGGGTGGAGGAAGAGGAGAGAACAGGCCCACCTCCACTATTGCTGGGAAGGTTGAAAAGAAAACCAAAGTATGGGATTTGTGGGTTTTTTTCACAAAAACAGAGAAAGAAGTAGAAGCTACTGTTTTTATAGGAAAAATGTCATTAGAGGGAGCGAAAAAGCACATGTGGGACTGGGAACATCTGCTGCATGAAACTGCCTGAAAAACAACTGAGCAGCAGCACGGCAAAACAAAAATGCTGCACTGCATGCAGTGGGACCCCCAGGCAGCTGAGGGGCAGAGCAGGTCCTCGCCAGCTCCTCATCAGCCCTTCCTGGCAGGGAGAACAGCCAGTGGTGGGCAAGGGCTCTGGGAAGGTGATCCAGAACCATGCCATCATCTGAGAGTTACCTGTCTGACTGAGGGGGGGCAGACTGACAGGCAGCCAGACCCACTTTTGGCAAACAGCCTTTGGTTTTGTACAGGCAGGTGATCACAAATATGTTATAAAAAAACCTGTTATCTGTTATGTTGCAAAAATAGGATCCTGAGTGATGGGTTTTGTGTGTTCAGCTTCTCATCTTCCTACACATAATCATTCTCCTCTCCCAGACAAATTCAGGTCTAATTGTGAAAGTGGTCAGTGCTCATGGAAACGTCCTGCAAAGCCTTTGTTTCTAGAGCATGAGGCAATTTACCTGGCTATGAAATTTTTGCATAGCTCTCATGTTTATTTGTTCCATGAGATAATCTGTTGGGTGGATAAAAGCAATATCCAGCATTCAGAGAGATTTTGGGTTTTTTCCTGAGCATAAAGAATAGCTCTGTTGGCATTATGTTGCCCTGAGGCTCTGGCAACCTACTGTAGGGTGAGCACACAGCTCTGCAGGTCAGTGGGCAGCCTGCCACGCGTGGGAACCTTGGGTTCCTTCCCCTGTGGTTTTTCTACAAGCTCACTTTTATTGTTCTCGTGCTGTAACCCTTTTGTCCAGCTATTGTCAAGAATGTGATTATTGACACCTGTGTGTCTTTAGGATCCACAAGGAAAATATGCCTCACTTGGTGTACTTTTGATATGCAGGTCTGCAGATCCTCAGTGACAGATGTCAGTGTTTGCAGATTTGGGTCTCTCTTAAGATCTCTGCCTTCCTCTCACATTTTGACAGTGTCATCTGTCCTGTGCTTTTGTAAACATTTCTGGATGTTCCTCTAGTGTACCTGAGCTTTCCTTTTATAAGACCAAGCTGGATACATTTCTCATCTTGAACCCTTGATTCGATGATTAATTTATTTTAATGGAGTCTGGCAAGCTTTCACAGAAACTTTATTTGCTTTATTGGTACATATGCAAGCTGTAGAAGAGATTTGCATGTCATAAGAATTTCAGACTGGAAGAATTATTGAATCATAATTTCCCATAGTATATAAATTTTCTACTGTTCTTTTAAAATGGTGATATTTCACTTGGTGATACTAGTGTAAGTTCTATGTGAAATAAGTTGAATTGCAGGAGGGTTTTCTCAGTTTCACAAGGTTAGTATATATTCTTGACTGCATATAAACCTGATTTCTTAAGAGTGACAGAAACCACAGGCCTAAATCTGCCTGAATGTAAAATAGTTTACTGTCAGTAACAATGGTAGTCTGGATTCATCAAAAAATGAGAGAGATGAGATCATCTGTCTATGCCATTTTAGATACATAGCAATTGTTGTAGAGGGGCTGTGTGTTTTTTATGCACAAACTTAAAGGAATTGGGTAGCACAAATATATAAGTTGCAGTCCAGAATTTTCACAGAAATTCCAGGAATGTTTTTCTTGGTTTGTTGGTTGGTTTTTTTGTTTGTTTTGTTTTCAATTTTGAGCATACAGAGAATATGAAGAAAAATAAATAATGTGCCCCTCTTGGTTTGTTTCTTCTTATGCTCAATAGGATGGTTATCCTGATTTCCAGGACACAGTCCAGACACTCTATCAGCAAGACAAAATGCCACTTGCTTTGGCTAAAGGAAAGAGTGAAGACCCAGCAGCTCTTAATTCCCAGGTAAACCAACTACACTACACTGTGATAATACAGGCCATGTCTTTGTGCATTGGTTTCGATGTGTTGTTTTGATGACTAAATTAATTACCATCAGTTTTCAAAGGCTACTGAGCTTAGCTGAGATTGCATCACTCTTAATTTGGGTTTACCTTCTGAAACTGCTCTGACACAGTGCTATGGCTTTGCCCTTGTTAGTTCCAAGGAGGTAGGAACTAGCATAGTAGGCTTGACAATCTGTGGTTGCCTGTTGGGAGCAAGTAGGGTAGTATTGGTACATTCTGTGCTGTGTTACTTGCGTTATTCGCTATAAATGGAAAGCTCAAGTCACTGAGTCTAGAGGAATAGAGTAGGCGATCTTGGAGTCCTCAGTTCTGACATGTCTTCTAAGAAGAAAGGCCAATATACTTAGGAAATAAGTGAACCTCTGGATCTGAGAGGATAAACTGGCTTTCTAAACAACACCTAGCCTGGTGGAGGCACAGTGTTCTTGAGCAGACAGAAAGCTTTGTATAAATGAGACGAGTTTCTGATTCTTTCTTTGCCCTTTCTGTAGAATATCCCAGCCTTGAGGCAAAATACATGTCTCCCACTGCCAGTTGTTTCCCCCTGCCAAGGAGGGATTTCTTGCTAAGTTGCAACAAATTTATTTTGTGTGGCTGATTTGGGCAAAGGTAATCACCAGATTTGCACATTAGATTACATTTAGGAGTCTGAGGCTGGATGTGTTACCCTTTCATTTACCACCTTCTATTGCAAAGCAGTGCTCGGTCGTAGAAATCTGTTCATTGTAATACACCAAAAGGCAATTTTGCTACATGTTCTGATGCCACAGAATAATTACATGGACTTGATTTTTGCAAGCTTATTTTAATTTTTCATATGCTTTTAATTTTGATCATTGCCAAATAACAATGGACTAGAGATGTAATTCAAACTTAAGTGTATCTGCAATGCCACAGGTTTTTCTGTAGTGATCAGAAGCATCATTGCAGTTTAAAATTACGGGTTTATCCCAATTAAACAAAAAATATGGCACGAATGAGAACTACTCTTTTTAAAAATTACTTCACAGTTCAAAAGTTGGTAACAAAAGCGACAGAATAGCAAAGTGAAAGCACACTTGAAAAGTAAACTATTTGAAAATAGCTTCTTTTTTTACCTACTTCTCAAGACCAAGCTTAAGTTATCAGTGGTCTCCTGCAGAACCTGATGAGCTCTGAGCCAGAGGGAGTAAATACTGGTCACGTCATCACTATGCTGAAAAAGCTCAGGTTTGGCTGGTCTGTTATGCCATCGTTGTCTGTGTAAATTATTGAACTATGCTGAATAAGCAGACTTTTATGGGAAGTCAGGGCTTTCATCATCTCCCAAGGAAAGTGAAGTGCTCTGCAATGAATAAGGCTCTGTACTAGTTGAACCAATTATGGCATTGCCTGAAAGAGAAATTAATTTTTCCTGTTGATTGTAAACGTTAAGTTTTTACACTTTCCATTCTTATGTTCATTGTGGCTCTTATAAATCAACTTTCTTGACTTGTGATTTTCTTTTTATTTGTGCAAGATGCTTATTTACATTCTCTCGAGAACAAGATTATAGTGAAAGTTAGAATTCTCTTGGCATTAAAGTCAATGACAAACATTCAGACGCCATTTCCTCCCACGTTGCACTGGATTGTTTAGCTCCACTCTCTAGAGGTGTATAGGTCTTGTTCTTCTTCTAGACAGACATTTCACACCTTTATCCCCCACAAACATACTGTCATCCTACACTTTCAGAATGGCAGATTTTTAAGCTTGTGTAGTGCTGTTTCCTAAAATAAAGATTCCAAGATGTCTGGTGAAATCTTGGCATAAGTTTTTAGCAGATGTTACCATTGCTCTTGGAATACTTTCTGGAATACTTTGAGAAGACATGTATTTGAACAGAGCTAACTGGATAATTAAGACATTCTTTTCTTGAGATTCTCTTCATATAACCTGCAGTCCTAAAGTGCAGAAAGTGATTTTTGTGTGTTTTTGAAGAACAGAACTTAATGGTGCATTTCTGTGTGGATGAACTACAACAGCTTGCATTTTAAGTATTCTTGAGTGACTCAGATGTACATTATGAAAATCTCCATGGGTGTGAAAATATTTTGTTTGCTTCATAGTTTTGAAGAAACCGTAAAACACATCTGTACATATGAGTCAACAAAAACCTCTATCTAGGCTGTTAGTTTGATCATCTGATATTGTTTTTCCCTCTGTGTTTTGACTCGCTATGTGTATGTATATAGAGAGAATTTTTTTTTGTTTTATTTGCAGTCAGAAAAGGTGATGGCAAAACAGATGGAGTTTCTTTGCAACCAGGCAGCATTAGAGAGACGTCTTTCCACAGGGTGTTACAGACAGAACTCGGAAGAGCACAGCCCCAATGGCATGTCATTAGATAATGCTGATGGACAAGGTATGGTAGCTCCCAGGCATGGCATTGCTGCCACAAATACATTTGATATTATGCAACTCGTGTCAGTGGTGTTATTTATCTCCAATAGAACCCTGAGCACTGAATGGACAAGACAAGATCTCTGCCCTGAAGTGCTTATGGTCTAAGTAATGCAATCAGATGTACACTTAGGTTCAGGTTGTGCTCTGTTACTGTAATGTACCTGGGCAAACTGCGTTCCCTGTGGGGAGCGTGGGGAGGGAAGAAGGTAGGGTGCACTGCTATTCCTGAGAGCAGGACTTTGCTCTGCCTTTATCCTCACTTTTGAAAATAGAGCAGAATGTTGCATTTCATTTGTGTTCTTGTTTTGTGGAGATTAAAAGTGAAGCAGATAATGTAGATGGTGCTCCTTTTTGTGTACCTGTTTGTGCAGTCTAGGAAGGAAACCTGAGGAGCTGGCTATGTAAATTACTTAGAACTAAGCAGATTCTAATGATGTTCTTATTAGCTTGTTATTCTTCAAAAAGCTTACAATTCTGTGGTTCTCTTTGATTTACCAACTGGCTATTCCTTAGCTTGATTTAATTTTAGGACTGTTTGTTTTGTTGGAGCACTTTGTGTTTGGATTTCTTTTTTTTACTGTTATGAAATGAGACAAAATGTTACAAACAGAGGAAATACAACCAGAAGTTTTTGTGTCTGTTTTTTAAAAGCTAGTTTGTTCAAGGGGAAGTGGAGAGAAGCAGTAGAGGGAGGAACTAAGGGAATCAATACAAGTAAGCATTAAAACATGGGTTTTAACTTGTGTATGTTGGTCAAGCAGTGAGGTACAGAAGTATATAGGAAGATTAATGTCTCTGGATCCAGCTTTCCTTGGCAGAGAAAGCTTTTTATACCATTTATCCATTGTGCAGGGAAAGTGGGAATTTTCAGGATCTCAGAGGGATTGTGAAGTGGGAGCAGAAATTTTTACTATCTCAAGGGGGTTTTTGAACAGAATAAAGAGATGTTAAATTTTTTTTTCCTATGGCTGAGTGTCTTTTTCTAGCAGTGTCTGTGGAATAGTCTGCAAAACAGCATATTTACATAAGCCTTGTTTTGCTAGAAAACTTCCCTGAGCAGCTGGAATTCAAGATATACTTCTGCTGATCTCTGCCTGTGTTTTAATATTGCTTTTCCTTTAACACATCAATCTTTTCCTGTGAACCACCTGCAGGTGAAAGGCCGCTGAACCTGCGAATGTCCAACCTGCCGAGCAGACAGATGCAGCACATCTCCCTTGATGGAGAGCAGCATGTGGGGAAACCTCTGTGCAGTGATTTGATCCGGCTTTATCCCAGTGGTGAGGCAAAGTCCCAGTCCTCGGGTTAGTGCTGTCCCTTGGAAATTACCCACCATTTCTTACAAAGCCTGTGATGAACTTGCTAACCTGTGATGTCTCTGAGTGAAGCAGCTAGCAAGGCAGCCTGGCATGTGTTGTGTGGAACCATGAAACCAAAGCTTTGGAGAAAACTTCAGGGCGAGTGTTACATGTTAATCTGGAATCAGATTGAATGTGATTTGGGAAAAGCTTAGGGAATGCAGTGGCTAGGTTCAGATAAGCAGGTTCTGGCATGTGTCAGAGACAGAGAGTGCTGTTGACCCAAACTACTGCTGTTAAATGCTTAAACTGCATTACAAACACAGCAGCATGATTATGATATTACTTCATTCTGTATAAAGGAATCAAACCTTTTATAAAAAAACCTCTTTATTCTGTTTTATAAGGACCTAGCACTGTCTCTCTGCTGTGAACTGCATGCCATGCAGTCTTTTCTACCTGTGTTTCCCATCCAGTGACCTCTGCTCACAGGCAATCTTGTAATTTACCTCTGGCATTGGGAGAAACACATTCTAAGTTTGATAGAAGAAAGCAAGAAACCTTTGTGAAATCTCTCTGGTTGGTTTCAGTTTAATACTTGGCAGACTGAGATAAAGACAGCAGTTCTTGAGACTCTCCTAACTTTAGGAGTAGTGATAAAATCCCACCTGAGTTTGAAAGAGGCAGTGGGAAAGAGGTTATTTTAAAGACAAGATGCAAAAGTAGTCGTTTTGAAGAATCTTGCATTTTCCACTTTGGAATATTGCACTCTTGGCTCACCTCTTTTGCAGATTGTGCCAATCCCAGTGATAATTCACTTAGTGGAATCTCCAGCTGGGGATTTTTACCAGTTCCCTCTCAAAATGCAAGTGCATCTCCATTAGCCCTGCTCCTGGGGAGGGTTGAAGTGAATCTATGATGCTCTCTCTGTCATCACCACAGTGTAACTGAGATGGTCCTAACCCAACTGGGTTGAAGCCCAGGATGAGGAGGCAGAATTTATTGCTTCAACTCTTAGTATCCATATTGTTCTTGCACCTTTTTCTTGATTTAAGTATAGAATATATTTGTTCCCAAGCAGTGTTTTAACATCTTTCTTTCTTTCTTTTTGCAATGCAGGAGGCCTTGGTATTTTAAAGGATTTTCCTCATTCGGCTTTTAACGTAGAAAGGAAGGTCATAAAAACAGAACCTGAAGACACAAGATAGTCATTCTGCTCTGGAAAACAGTGTCGTAGTAAAGAGTGAAACTTCACAAGAGAAAAAAACCAGCCTTAATAACCAGTGTTGCCTCATTCAAATAAGAGATTTCAATAGCCAAAGCCTAAGAACTGGTACAGTAATCTGTGGAAACAGGAAAGCAAGAGACACTGCAAACTAAAACAGTAATACAGGTGGATAAACATTCCTGTAAAAGTGGTTTTATAACGTGGGAAGATTCACAAATTAATATTGTGGGTCTTCATTATTTAAGAATGTATTATGTATTTGTATAACTTATCAAAGTAAATCTAGATGTCGGGACGTGTATTGAGTCCAGTAGATGTGGCTACAGTTCATTTTACTTGAAATTTCAATGTCTACTTTCAGTGTACCTAGCGTAGATATGGTTGTTAAACATTTGAATTAAAAATCATTGGAGAATTAGGAATGCAAACCTCGTGACACAATTAACAGCAAGTTTGCAACAATATTTGTAGAAAAAGGAACATGCATAAAATATTTCATGGTTAAAAATGTTATGTGGATATAGCATTTGGTAGACCTAGACCCTGATTCTGTATTATAGCAGATGTACTTGACACTTAACTATCGCTACATCACTTTCAATGGTTTCAGCAGCCTTTGTGTAACACTCTTTTAGCATAATACCTACCTACAGGTCAGGAGTGTAGGAAATGCCAGTCAGAGTATGGAAGAGTTCATATGATTGGCTTCCATGTCCTTGGGAAAAACTGTATGGTTTGATATACCATACAATTACTGAAATCTTATCTGGTAGGAGCCTCAAGAGACCAAATAGCATGGACAGGGCTGCAAAAATTGTGATTCAGACCATTATAACTTCTTGGACTTCTCTGTGGATCTTAAAAAAAAGAAAAAAAGCATCCTAAGTGTGGCAAAGATGAAATACGATGCAGGATTTATGCATCGGTGTAAAAGGTTGCACTTGATATCCAGAAACCATAAGATTTTTGGGGGGGAGAGAGACCAGGAGTCATGTCTTTAGCATGTGACTCCTTATTAAGTGCTGTCCAGCCCACATGATTCTATGAATATACCGTATACTGCATACAGTATGCCAATACGTTTCTTTATATATGTGATTAATTAACATCTGTATTCTTTATTTATTTGACAGTTTTTATTTTTTGTACATGTTCACTTTTGAAGACGTCATTTTATCTAAGGAGAAGTAGTTGGCATATAACTTTGGAATTTACCATGGTGTGTTTGTGTGCATCCATTTCTCCTCTGCACTGCTCTGCAGTCAAAATAGTTACACGCCTCAGTTTCCAAATACAGTTTTTGCTTAGGACGTGTTCTAGAGGGGAAAGGGAGGGCTGAAGATACTGAGTTACCATGCCAGTGAGTAAACTTCCCTATTCAGGTGTGCACTTCATGTCTGCAGTTTGCTCTGTGTCATAAGTGTGTATTAAGAAATCAGTCACAGTCTCTGTTGTACTGAAACGCTCAGCAAAATGTGAGCTGAAATGTCTACACTGCAGTCTCTTATCACTGTAAACATATCTGATTATTTTATCACTTGATTTGTGGAACAAAGCTTTATAGTAGAAACACCAGTAAACCAACTTTTTATACTATTAAAATGTTCGGGTTTTTTTTAAAAAAAATGTTTCTTGAACTGTTTGGTACTGTTTCACATACTGAAGTATCTTACTTTAAGCAATGGAGTTCACAGCTTTGCTGTTATGAATAAGAGATTGAATGTGTAGTTATATTTCCTCTTTCCTGTTGTGTGAGCTAGTAGTAGGGATGTTTCTTCAGTTTGTAACATTAACCAGTGCCCTGGTTAGTATGAGTAGCTTTCATGAGATGTGTATGGAACTTGTAAAAGGACAGCTTAAGGTTTGAACTGTGCAGCTTGAGCAATAGGAGGCACCAAGCAACAAACCTTTAGAGATGCAGGAAACATTTGTTTTTCTCCAACATCTGACACCATCAAAAGTTACGTGTGGATCACAGAAGAAGCTCTTAAGCTTGCTGGTCTCTTCAATTAAAGTGAGAGGAAGGAAGAAGAACTTGCTAAGCAGCACGCTGTTTCAGTTGAGTCCAGATTTTATTTTGTAAACACTAATGTATTAAATTTGCTATAAATTAAAGTATATAACAGTTATATTTTTGAGTTGTAAATACAGTACTTTGTGTCACGACTGGTTGGTTATCTCCAGAATGATATTTCAGTTTATAGTCCAACAGGCCATTTCAGTCACAATAAGCTGAAAGCAATTTTTTTTACTGGTTTGGAGCTGTATAATTTTTTTTTAACCTGGGGGAGGGAGGTGGGAGGTACATTCCGAGATTGCACATACATTTGGTAATAGCAAATACTCAAACATTGGTCTTTCCATGACAAAGGTCTTGGTGGACTGCAACCTGGCTAGCCTCTGGAGTCGCAGGTAAAGGCTTGCCCTGGTCTGCTCGGGAAGGGTTGCTAGATCCAGAGTACTCTGGATCAAAGGCCAGCCCTGCAAATGATGCCTGTTTTATTCACATGTTTATATTGTTGCTTACAAAATAAAATTCACCGTGAGAACTCTTCAGTTTCCTCAGGGTTTTTCCTTCTTTTTTTTTTTTCTTTCTTTTTTTTAATTGTATTTTCTAAAAGATGTTAATTTGGGGGGGGAGAGGGGAGGAGGCAATACCTCAAAGTGCAGCTCTCACTCGGAGGAAGCTTTTTCCTGCTCTTGTGGTTGAACCCTCATTTACCTTCTGTGCTCAGCCTGCAGGGCTCAGTGGGCCCAGGCAAGAGGGGGGAACTAAAGCTCAGGAAGGGTCTGCAGCACAGCACTTGTATTGAGTCCCCTCCCCATCTCCCGTGCGCCCACTTTTATGTGTTTCCACAGGATTGCAAATGGCACAGATCTGCTAGAAGGGCAGCCAGGCACGTGTCAGTGGTTTTTTGGGAATTGGAGAGACACAGCATTAGTGTCCAGCCCTATCACTGCCCTCCACAACTTTCTTGGTGATTCCCCTTGTTTCAATTTGCTCTCTAAGCAGCAGCCCACATTGCTGTGAAGAGGGCAGAAGCTGGATGAGAGATGGGGCATAAAAAGAGAAGAGAAACAGACCAGGGAGCAAAAATACTGCAGAGAAATTGAGTGTATTGTGGGGCGGGGAGCCCGTCCAAAAACCTTAAAAACATCCAGGTTGCTGAGCTGACACAGAAGACAGGAGTGATCTGAAGCAGAGATGGGGGCAGAGTAGCTGTGACCTCCCTGCCTTCTTCCAACCCAGAGGACATGGGAATTAAACATGGGAATTCAGAACCAGTGGCTCAATGTTCGCTGTCTTTTGTCTGAAATTTAGTGCAATCCTGTCCCATTCTGGGAGAGGAAAGAGGAGCCAGGCACTGTTGTGTTGAAGGTGCAAGGATGGGGCAGAACAGCCCCAAGTGAGTTATTGATCTGTCAGACCACACACGAGTATAATCAGAAAACCTCTAGACATTTATTTTTCTGGCTTGACGTGGGTTGAGCCATGACTGGCCGAAGTTCAGCGAGAACACAGCAGTGCTGGGCAGGCACGGTGCTGCCAGAGCCCATGGGCTTGCATCAGGCCCACCAGATACCACATCTCATCAGGTTGCTGTGAAGCTGAGTGCTGTGAGGTCCTTGAGCTGGAGGGCTCTGTTGCACGGAACAATTTACAGAAGGGTCATTAATGTCTATTTGATGTTTCAGGAGGTGCCTGTTTCTCGTGCAGCCAGAAAAAGATAATTTAAATTTTTTTTGCTGGCTACCACCCTAAAGCTCCTGTGTCTTTTCCTGAATGAGCAAGTGCTGTGAGGGTCAGCCAGGAAAGCCTTCATCTGTGGCTGAGCCTTTACTCATGGCAATGCCTTTGCCCACGATGACAGCTGCAGAACTCATTTCCTCCCCATTCTCTTTTCAAAATACAGAGAGCTCATACACAACACCAGTACCAGACCTGGTGGAAGCGTCTTCCAGTGGCCCCTAGTTAAAGCACAAAGGCTTGTTACTGTGGCAAGTGGGATTTGGTAACACTTGGGCTTGGATCTGGCCTCCTGAGGCCATGGGATGAGCACAGCAGGCTCAGGGCACCCTGCTCTGCTCCTTCCCTTGAGCATGGAGCTATTTTCCAGCTGAACAAGCAGCAGCATCCCAGGCACCTTCATGCAGGCATCAGACAAGCTGGGCTGTGTTTTTAGGGTGACAGCTGGCAGAAGGAGGGGTGTTTGCCCCCCAGCCATATCCCACCAGGGCTAGGAGGGCTCATGCCGTTCCCAGCCTTGAGCTGGGATGAAACTGGGTCGCACTATGGGGCTTGCTGGCTGTCTCCTTAAGCAGAAAAATGAGGAGAAATGCCATGAGGCTCTTTTGTGCTGTACAGAAGGGTTGAAAAGATGTTGTGCTGCAGTGATTCAGTGGGGAAAGGATAAATCCCTCACATACACCTACGCACCACCACGAGAAAGAACTCCGTGGGCAGAGAAGGAGCAGAACATGAAATATGAATTTCCTCGAGCTGCTCAGGAGGGATGGCTTTCCAGCGCCCTCCCCTCGGTGGCTCTCCCCTCCTGCTGCCTGGCTGTGCTGGGATGAAGGTCGGCCCCTTCCAGGGAAGGCACCCAGCTGGGGTGCTTACCCTGTCCTACCCCTGCACCTGCAGCCCTAGGGAAGGGCGGGTCCCCTTCACACATGGCTTTGGGCTGTGGTTCTCAGCCGTGGAGAGGGGTCCAGGGTGGATGCCCACCACTGGGTGAGCTGGCAGTGCCAGCAGGCAGCAGCTCCAGTGCTGGGGAAGGCAGTGAAGGTGACTCCTCCTGTGGAAAAGCTTGGTAAGCCCTAATGTAGGCTACTGCCAAGTGCTTGGGTCATCAGATGGTGCCCTCAGCCACCTGCTCATCCTGAACCTGGCCCTTGGCCAGATTCCTGCTCCTCCTGGCTTCTCCTGTCTCCCTGTTCTTTGGGTAAGCCCACAGAGAATATTGCTTCTGCCTGTTTCACAAAATATTCAGAGGTCTTCAAAGCATGTTTGCTCAAGGTGTGCACCATCTGGGATGGGCACTGGTGGGGCAGGGGCCATGTGGAGCCTGGGGAACACACAGAGGAGCCACGGCAGCAAAGGTAGTCACTGCTGGTTTGGGTAGATTTAATTTGCATCGCAAGAGGTTTTATTCAATTTTATTTGCTTTCTTAAATATTTTATATTACTCCTCGGTAAATTTGAATTCCTCCTATGTCTTCAGATTGTATGTGGATGCAGTTAATTTCCTATTACCTTGGGGACTTCAGACAGCTTCATTCTCAGAGCTATTTAGAAAATTATTTAATCACCTTGGAAAATCCTATGTAGCCAAAAAATCTTGTGTTTACTTATTACTCGGTTGTAAATTTGTGGTGCAAAACATAGAAGTACTGGGTTGTAAAACTGCACATAAGCCTCCATTGAAACCCAGTGCCAAAATAAAAAAAACCCTAAAAAACACATTAACTCTCTGCATGCAGTGACACGAATGCAGATGAATTTTTTCATCAGAAGGTTGAGCAGGAATTTCCGAGGTTTCGGCGGAGCAGAGTAACCCCGCAGATGCAGGGTGGCTCGGTGTGACACACCGAATTAGGATGTGATCATATTTACGCATTTTGAAACCCCGTAATGACTCATCCCCACGCCGTTAGGAGTTTGCACGTCGTAACTGTGTGTTTGACTGCTGCGGAGGGGCCATGTGAACGCCCACGGGACCTGGGCAAGGCAGCCCTTCCTCCGCCGCCAGGGCAGGGATGCAGGGATGCTGCTCTCTGGGAGGTGTCTGCCTGCGACCTCAGCTTGCCTCCCACGGGCCCCCAAAAAGAAATTGCACGGACGCAGAGCTGCTACCAGACGGGCCCTTGGGTTCGGCACTGCCGTACGAAGAGGTGTGAACTGGTCTCACCCTTAAGGCAGCAATACTGGGGGACGCATTCTTATGTCTCACAAAGACCTGTTGAAGTGACCCATCTCCGCTTTTGGCACCGCAGTTTACCGGGTCCAGCTCATGTATGAGAACCGCCTAGTTTTTAAGGGGCAAATTGCAGCTCTTTCCCCGCACGCAAAATGAAGCTGCCCGGTGTCCCGGGAGGGGGCACAGCCCCAGCCCGGGGCTGACGTGGCCGAGGGCTCCCGCTGGTTTTGGTGGAGCGGTGTCAGCCTGACGCCCACACGGCAGGCTCGGGATCCGCCTTGCGCTCATTCAGGAGCTGCAGCTTCGCCGCCACGCACAGACTGAGCTCAGCAGCATCTCTCAGCATCCCTCTCGTATCTCCCCTCCCTGGCTCGCTTCCAGCCGCTCCGCGTGTGCCTGGTTATTACTGGAGCATCCAGCATGTTTTACTTCATATTCATCTCTCTTGCACATACCGGCCCACTCATGTATTAGATCTGAATCTTTTTTTTTCCTTTTCTTTTCTTTATGTCTTTATTTTTTTTTTCCTTTTGGTTGTTGCTCGACAAAGCGGTGAGGCACGACACGCCGCGTGTTGTGACACATCCTGACAGGTCTCGGCGTGGTACGGCGTGGAGATGGAGCAGCCCGTCTGTGCTGAGCCCTCCTGCCCCGACGGCCGGACCCGCTGTTTGGGGAAGCCGAGGGGAGCACTGGATGCTATGGATGGTGATGGCCCCAAAGGTGCCCTGGCTTTTAATGTACCCCTTGCCAAAGCAGGGACCACCCCGTGTGCCCAAAGCCTCGCTGCACTCCTCTTCCATAACACTTTCCTTCTCACAGGCGGTGGTGGATGTGTTAGTGGAGGTGACTCCATTGGACCGGTCAGGGCCGTGTGGGATTCCCTGCTGTATTGCTAGCACTGTGAGGTGAAACGCCAAAAATAGTGTGAATACAGGGTTTTCAAAATATTTTAGTGTGTTAAGCATGTGGTTTTAAAGGGCTGTCACTGTGCATCTCAGAAGGATGAGGAAAGCTTTTGAAGCTTGATAGGGACAATGAATTGCAAACGGGAAGGAGCAGAGCGTGCCTTGCTGAGGAGCTGCCCCGAGCAGCTGGGGACTGTAGCGCCAGTGTGTGGCTGCCGTGGGGCAGGGGTGCAGCTCTGTGCCTGGATTTGTCCCTTTTTTGCATCTTCTCAAATCTTGTTTTTTGATTTGCTGATTTTCCTCTTCTGAAGTGACCTACTGAAAAGGCTAAAAGGTACTTCTGCTGGCGGGTGGAGTCTGGGTTCTATTTAAATCTGTAGACGAAAAAAATTGGAATGATAGTCAAAGTGGCCATTTTAAAGTATGCATCCACTGCAGGAGATCCCTGATGTAGCTGTAGATGTTTTAATTATGAGATAGAGGAGAATCCATGTAAGTGCTTGAATCCAAGTTTAAATCTCATCCTTATGAAAATGTCTTTCTCTTGGTGTCTGCAACACCAGTCCCCTGGGTGCCCCCAGAGTGGGGTCCCACCTCACTGCCCAGAGGCACTTGGTTTCTCCCCTCAAATAGAGCTCAGCTGGCCTGGAGAGCTGCAGACACCATGGGAATGGCCTTGCTGGCTCCCCCTCACTGCAGCTGCTTCATTTCATCCTTTGCTGTGCCCAGCAGTGGCCGGACAGTGCTGGGTCTCAGGCCAGACACTTGTTGGGGTGGATTTGTTTTCTTCCTATTTCCATGCATTTGGTGGAATTCAAAGAGGATTGATGTGAACTCCACAGCAGAGACAGAGCTGGTGAAGCAGGTGGCAAGCCAGCATTGGGTTCAGGGAGGAAAAAACCTGCAAACCAAACTGAAAGGCTTTTAATTAAAACAAAAGATTAGATCAACGAGGTATTACAACAGGTGGTTAAATCCTGCGGCTAAACAGTCCATGCTTTGTTCTCCGAGTCTGATGCATGAAGAGAAACTTTCTACAGGGCAAACAAGGGATCCTGAATACGTGGCATTAAAAGTTTATTACTGGTAACACAGCAAAACTGGCACCCGCCAGTTTTCACAGGGAGGGAGAGGAGACATGTAAATGCACAGCTCACATCCACGGGGCCTCTCCATCGGTGTCAAAAGTTTGCGTTCCCATGAGATGGAAAGAGACTGATTTGTTTTGCTCCTCGCTGTGGCTGTGTGGAGCTGCTGGCACCCTTGTGCACACAGGAGGTGTGTGCTGCTGGCAGGGGACACGGGGATGTGGATCTGATGGTTTTCTTGTGTCCTGTCCCTGGCTGGCGGCAAGACTGGCATAGCCATCACTCCCCCTGCTAATACACCCTCTTTATTAAATTAATGAGAAATGTTTTGCTCCTTATGGGCTGTGGTGTTTGCAAAGCACTTTAATATGTGTGTTGTTGGCAGGGGTTCTTTCTGGGCAGTCCTGCAGGCACACTGGGGAAGAGTTTGGATGTGTCACTGGCTGCTGCTGACCCTGACCCTGGGAGGTGCTGCTAAACTGCCTACCAGAGGTGCCTTGTTTTGTGTGGATGAGCTACATCTTGATTTTCAGAAGTGTCGAGCCATATTTCAGCCTTCTAGTCCAGCACACTTAAAGTTCAGGATGTGGACCCAATAAAATGAGTCCAGAGGAAGGCTGTGAAAGTGATCCGAAGGCTGGACCACCTCTCACTAAGAAAGCTGGGCTTATTCAGCCTGGAGAAGGGGAGGTTTCAGGGAGACCTTATAGCAGCTTTTCAATACCTAAAGGGGCCTACAAGAGAGTTGGAGAGGGTCTTGTGACAAGGGCATGCATTGACAGGACAAGGGGGAATGGCTTCAAACTGACAGGGCAGGTTTATATTAGATATTAGAAAGAAGCTCTTCACTATGAGGGTGGTAAGACACTGGCACAGGCTGCCCAGAGAAATTGTGGATGCCCCATCCCTGGCAGAGTTAAGACTGAATGGGGCTCTGAGCAACCTGGTCTAGTGGAAGGTATCCCTGCCCATGGCAGGTGGGTTGGAAATAGATGATGCTCAAGGTCCCTTCCTACCTAAACCAATCTATGATTCCATGATATACCTAGAGGAAGAGATGATGATGATGATAGTGACGATGATGATAAGCTGTGTGCACCCAAGGGTAAATGCATCTAGTCTTCCAACATCCATGTAGGCATCCCCTACACCTTGTTTTCAAAGCTCAAGATGAGGAGTCTCCTGGATCATACTGGACAATGTGGTCTGCATAAGAGACACCTGGGCCATGGCCATGTGTCTTCCCCTTGATCATGGTGGTAGGTTGGTACCTGCCTGGAGGACCTGTCCAGATCAATCATGTCCTCCCCACTCTGGAGTTGCTGCTGGTCAACCCTGTGGCTCAGAGCACAAGTACCTGCCATGGTGAACACAGGCAGGGCGAGGGTAAGCGATTCATGGGGTGCTGACAGCTCCAGGGGATGAAGCCAGTGCAGTGGGGACATGCCCTCACAGCAGCTGAGCAGCACAGACCAGCCTGAAGGCATTCCTGACCCTGCTTGTGAGTCCTCCTCCAATGGTGCCTGAGCATTAGGACTTAGGAAAACGGGTGAATGTTCTGCCTGCTCTCACAAACACAAATGATACCAGGAAAAAGGATCACTATTCAAAATTGTTAAAATTTTCCTTTTACTTAAGGCTGGAGGGGGGAAAAGAAAAAAAAAAGACCCCCCCCAGTGGTTGCTTTGCTCTACAGTGTGCATTCAACAGAATTTGGGGGAATGTCTGTCTTTCCAAAAGACAGCCTTTCATCAAAGTCCAACCCAAAACCCTCATTAAAATGTTCCAGAGGGAGGAATTGCATTAGCTATGGCTGTGCACTGAGGAGAAAAAAACCCCAAGCTTATCATCTGATGCTTTTAAAGTGTTAGCTGAGACACCATTTTAGGAGTCAGGTAAGTATGGCAGGTCCCATAGCAGGGATGCAGCTCTCCCATAGAGTGGGTACCAGCAGGCACAGACCCAGCTTGGAGTGTAGCTGCCAGTGCAGGAACACTGAGAAGCGGTGCCATTCTGAGGCTTGGCACTGCCTGCTATTTTTCACAGGATGAGGAAAGCGCTCTTGCCTGACCTGGGGGCTCCTTTCCTCTGGGAGAGGACAGATGGTCTCCTGGTGAAGGTGTGGGACTGGAAACTGGGAGCTCTGGATGCCTTTCCCGGCTACATCAGAAACTTGCTATGCGGCACCACCTACTTCTGCGCCCACGTTTCCTCCTACTCCTTCCCTCTCGCTTGCTGCTTTTTCCAGACCTTTCACCTCGCTGCTCGAATGTAGTGGGTTTTTTTTTTTTTGCTTTTGCAGAGTGCTTTTCACAGACTCAAAAGCCTCCTGGCGTGCTGTCACCAGTACCTGGACCAGACACCCACTCCTGCCCAGGCTTCTCCTGCCCCCTCTTCCCGCCCATCAATCTCTCCCTTCTCCTTGCAAAGCTGCTGCTGTTCGATGTCTCTTCCAGACATGCTTGTGGCCAGAACTTCTCCTTGCTCTCCTTTTGGCACATCACTTCCCATTTTCAGCAGGCAGTGTGCTCGGGGGCATGGTGATGTGGGTGCTGAGGGCAGAGCTGGCAGCAGCCAGGCTGGAACCCCACCTTGGGCAAGACTGCTGGCCGGAGTGCTGGGAAATCGATGGGTGTGACTCATGGCCAAGCAGCCTGACTCAGCTTATGGGTTTTCTGCTCTGGACTAAACAAAACCCTCAGAGCTGGGTCCTGCTTGTCTTATTGCATTTTGTCACAGGGCTCTGGGTTTTGTTGCAATTGGCTGCTTCACAGTGATGTTCCCTGTTTTCGGCTGGAAGTGTGTGCCTCATGGAGCAGCCACTGCCTAGCTAATAAGCCTGAGGCACAGGTTTTTTGTTCCTCAAAGATGATCTCTGTGACATGACACTGTCTCCCCTTCCCAAGGGCTCCTTGCAAGGGCTTCACTTTCCGTGTTCCATCCAGGCTGTGGTTGTCAATGTCAATTGATTTTAAGTGATTAATCACAACATGTAGGTTATGTATTGCTGCCTCAAAAAGAGGAGATGCCCACTCCAAAGTCAAAATATCTACAGGATTTCTAAAGTCAGGCCCAGTCTGAGCTGCCTGGCACATGCTGCTGCTCCTGGCCAGGGTGGGGACAGATCAAGGTGACGAGCCAAAGTTAGCAGTGCCCAAATGTCAGTGGTGTCAAACCTTTCAGCAGCATCCTGCGTGGTTGCTGTTGCAGCTCACCACCCACAATGAGCACCGGGGACAGCTCAGGATTCAGCTGGAGGCACAGCCATCATTTCACTGCTGTTCCCACTTGGATGAAATTTGGGATGAGATTCAGGCTTGCCCCTGCTCCAACCTATGTTGACGCTGCTCATGCCCCTTGTAGAGCTCTGTCCAGGCAGCCCCATCCCTCGAGGTCCCACTTGGTGAGTTTCTACCTTGGACACACACACAGCAGTGACTCCATCTCTTCAAATCCTGGCAGGAGCCTCCCCTCGATGGAGTGAGCACATCTCTGCCGGGGAACAGCAGCTGCCCAGTTAGTTTGCTATTTTAGTGGAGGAGTGTGGTAATGCAATAGATGTTGTAGTCCTTGTCTTCAGCCAGACTTTTGGTGGTGTCCTACTTGGCAGACTCGTAAGGAGCTGGCAGGATCTGGATGCAAATGCCCACGAGTTCTGAGAATGCCAGAGGTCCCCTCCAAGCAGGATTGTGCTTAAGAGTGGAGACCAGAGGCATTTTCTAGGACCAGTGACCAACCCTTCCTCCAAAACACAAGGGTGAGGAAAACTGGCTCCTCTAGTCTGCAGAGGAAAGCTGGTCATGAGGGAAAGAAGTGATGCCAGCAGGATAAGGGGATGCCAGGATACAACTCTTGAGCCTACATCTCACAGCTTTAGATTTTCTGGAGCAACCCAAAGGTGGGATGAGTCTGGTGGTGCTGAGAGTGGAATCTGATGCCAGTGGCATCCCTACATGCTGCAGAAGAGCAGGAAGAGCTTGGGAATGTGTGGCAGAGCAAAAGGTGAACCACAAGACTGGTTGAAAATATCTCTACTTTTCATAACCCAGTAATCCGTCTTACATGTAAATTAGGTGTCTGATGTGTTCCCACCACCATCAGCAGGATTTTTATCTGCCTGCAAGAAAGGGAGCTGGGTAGGAACCTTGTGTTACGGAATAATCCTGCAAGAGGAGAGACTATAAGAACTAATTAAATTGCATCTTATTTAATACTTGGCTCAGGGTTAGCATGGTAATAAAAGAAGAGAAACTGTTTCCTTGTTGTAATATGGCAGAGAGTTAATTAAATTAAAAAAAAGGTCCAAAATGGTTGTGATGCTAAACTGCATTAATATCCAGCTGTTGTGTTTTGCATCTGCTGGAGTGCTGAAGCAAGTCCTTTAAAATGTACAGATTTGAGTTTGCATAAATAAAAGCAACGATCAGGCTGAAGGACAGCACACCAAAGGGAAAGCAGGGGCGCTTTGCAGTAGAGGGGCAGGAGACAGAGTTTCTTGAGGACCTCCAGAGGGGAACACAAGCCCCTGGTCCATCAGAACCCTCCTGCTGCCACTGCAGCCTTCAGCAAGGAAACACTTCTGCACAGCGGAGCTGCTGCGGCTTTCCCTTCCCTGTTCAGCAAGAGAGATGGTCAGTACAGCTGTAATCTAGAAACTGCAGTTTCAGGAATGTCTTTTAATCTTTTAAACATTTTTGCTTTATAAAATTCATCCACATATATTTTCATTAAAATATTTTGTTAATTTATTTTGCCATTTTAATTTATAAACATATAAATTTGAAAGAAAAGCTTAGATTATTTATTTTGGACCTTCTTGATGAGATTGAAATGTACCTTTGAAATGTTCACTAAATCTTTTTTTTTTTTTTTTAATTCCATGGAGATCTGCTGGTTCAGAAAGACTGCAGCAGATTCGTGCAATAATATAATACTAAACAAATTTGGCTTTAGCAGATGTTATTTGCAGATGATGTTTTGGAAAACCAATACATGATAGATATATAAAGTTCATTGTATTTCAGGATTATTATGAAATATCGCAAGGAAAATAATCTATAGGTGCTGAATTAGAACAAACCCAAGTATTTTTGATTTTCCACAAATTGGAATTTTTGGGGGTTTTTTTTAGAATTTTAGACTTTGAGAAAAAATTGGTTAATGTGTGTGGATGTTTCACCATTCCATCTTTTCATGTCATCCCTGTGAAGGCAGTGTATTATGAACTTTCCAATTACAGACGCATCATAGTATGACGTAAGAGCTTCAGCTACTTTTCTTTTTTTTTTTTCATTAAGAGTGGTTTGGCTTGATACTGATTAATCTCCCTTGCCTTTGTTTCTAGATCAAAGTGGCTCCGGTTCATGTTATAACGAAACGGTTTGACGGCTTCAGTGGGGCACAAACAGGAGCCACTTTGATCTAGAACAAAGAAAAGATGTCTTGAACAGTACCAGATAACACTGCTCTTTGTGATTGCAATGGCAAATAAAAGGAGAATATTTCAACTATTATTCTTGTCATAATATGACATGATTCAGTAACTACTTCTGACATGTAATTTAATAGGTAAAAATAATATTAATAGAAGGAAAATCTGTAAAATAAGAATAATTTTTTTAATGGAGAATCCTTCTTTTATGAAGTGGCAGTTTTCATCAATATGCATGTTTCATCAACCACCGAATTCTGTTGCCTTTGTGATGGAAAATAGTTAGTTTGACCAAAAATTAAGAAACAGCTGTCATTAGCTTGAGGTCCTCTGTGTTCAGTCTCCTGGGATGCAGAGGTGCCCTTGCAGAGGTGCCCTGTGTCAGGGGACAGGACTTTGCTGTGCTTTGCTGTGCTGGGACTAGGAGGGCGATGCTGACCACCACTGGAAAGTAGGGAAGCTGCAGGATTTCTTCCCAAGAGAGACTGACTTCCTCAGGCTTTCCCTGAAGTTGCATGCAAACAGCCCTTGTGGTCTGTGTGTGACTTTGTGACCTCACTGTGTGGCTCTGACTAATGTCTAGACCTCCGTGTGGCAGAGAGCTGGTGTGGGAGCAGAGGTTTCCTCAGCCAGGGTCTCTCTGTCCTCACTCCAAACCCAAGGACTCCACTTTGCTGACAGCTGTGGTGTTGTGTGGCCACGACCCATCCAATATCCCCCCTCATCCCCTGGCAGGTGCCAGAGCAGGCAGGGACCTGGTGTGGCTCTTCCCCGTGCCCTGCAGCATCCCAATCCTACAGCCCAGCCACCAACACACCTGGAGGCACGGCCAGGACCAAAGAAGCCTTCTGGGATTTGGAGAAAGAGCCAGAAGTCACAGTCTGCTCCCAACCAGCAGGCAAGGTTTGCTGAAACTCCAGGAGCTGTCAGCAGGGTTTCTGGCCAGCCTCAGCCGCAGGTGCTCCAGTGAGGAGCACCAAACAAAAACTTAATTATTTAGTGTATGTAAATTGTCTCCTGAAAACAGGCGTTTGGCAACCCTAATGGTTTTCTGCGTGCCGGGGTGTAGCCAGGCACTAAAATAAGTCAGGCTGTAGGAGGGGTGGGAGGTGGGAGGCAGGGAAAACTCTTTTTATATTACTCCCCTTGCTATATTAAGAGGCACTGTTCCCTTTCCTGGCTTGAGAAAAAGCTCTCCCTCGCCTTGCAGACGGTCTCCCATTCTGGTTTAACTGCTGAGAAACCAGGATTTAGAGATCCTTGTCCTTGACATTGCCACTTGCATCCCTGTGACCTGCAGGGATGTGAGGTCCCTGCCAAGCCTGGCTGCAGGATAAGGTTGCAGCAGTTCTGTTAGCTGACACCGGGGTTGGGGTCTGCACTATGTCCTGACTTGGTGGCTTGTGTCCTGGCAGGTGGAGAGAATACGGGGATCTGGGCATAAGAGGGAGGTCCTGCTCCTCCTAGAGAAGGGTGGGATGGCCAAGAGGGTTGCTTCTTGATTTGCTCACTTTTTTTTCCCCATTTCTTCCCCCCCCTCCCCTACAAAGCTTGCAGCTGGCTGTTGGTGGGGGTGGATAACCTCGGATGTACATGTTTCAAATCATGGCACCGAGCCCAGAGCTTTTTGGAAGGGTGCCACCTTAATATTGTGGAAATCCAGGGAAATAAATAACAAATGATTGACTCTGACATGCAGTCTCTGCTCATGGCTGGCTACTATTGGTGAACTTCATCCCATAACAATGACAATGTGCAACCTCTTCAGGCCCTCTTTAATGCCTGTCCTTGAAAATGAATCACTAAGATGTTTGATCCGTGGCTTCCCCGCATCTGTAGAGGTGTATCCGCTCGGCTGACATGACTTCTTGCCTCCTTGGCAGCCCGGCGCTGCTGGAAGCCGACAGAAGTGAGGAGGCACTGAGAGCAGGCTGTTTTCTTCCTGGAGTGAGTGGGAGTCGGGAGTGGGCGATGCTGCTCCCCCGCTTGTCACGGCTGTTGTTTTCCTCTCAAGCGAGGGGAAGAGATGCAGACATGGAGAAAGCTGGATTCCACCAAACTGTTGTTTCTCCCCCGCCCCCTCAAAGCCCAAACCCATCCCAATCCGTCACGCTGCTCAGAGTAGTAATTAATGAGTGCTACAGCTTCCCAAGGAGAAGAGCTCAGGTGAAAAGCGGAGCGGGAACAGCGACAGCCCCAGGTGTCCGTGCAGAGCCTGGCATCTCTGGCATGTCTGGCTGGGAGCTGGGAACCCCCGGGCTCCTCACTGCGAGGAGATGGGAGCAGAGGCTGTGCCTGGGGTCAGGGAATGCTGGATAACACCCTGCCCCAAACCATCCCACTGAATATAAAGATTTATTGTTGTTTTCCCACAAAGACTTTATATTGAGTTTCAGCGGAGGTGACAGTACCTTTTAGTTCACCAAAGTTTAGCATAGAAAGTAAGTCAGGGGAGTGATCCCACAGGGACGTGTCCATATTCATTCACACTGCTCAGAAGCATTGATGTTTGTGGGGTACAGCCTGAACAGAGCAGCTGAAATTACAGTCTTTGTCTAGGTATCACTATTAACATCTACCATAATGAAAAGTGTCATCATTCCTACACAAATCTACTTCAGGGGAGAAAATGCAGAGGGTTCCTGCAGTAAGGACTGTCCAGCTTGTGAGCCAGCTGCTCTGGCAAAGCCAAGCTCTTCATTTCCCAAATGCCCTCCTTGCCTTGGGTAGTGCAAAGGGAGTAAAACGTGAGGGTCGGCAGCTCGTCCTCATACCAGGATGCAGTGGGAATCCTCGCCTCTATTTTTGGCAGGGGTAGGGATGTCATGCTGATAACTCAGCTGTGAGGAGCTGGGGCGAGCAGGATGCTCTGACTCTTCCCCATACAAGTGCCAGCTCTTTCCTGGGGCTGTCTGCCTCAGTATGTCACACCTGGGGCTGGTGCACACCCCGTCCCTATAAAACAATGGTAAACTTCCAGGAGTACAGGAAACACATTAAGGAGCTTCAATCAAGACTCAATAATGACAAATTAACTTTGTAGAGCAGGGCTTTTCCAATGAGCTGATTCCTCAGTGGTTTAGAGAATTCCTCCCAATCCTCTCATTGTGTAAATGCTGTTTTATTCAGGAAACCCAATGCATGTTTTATAGCCTGATATAGCATTGTATTGACTTCAAGTACTAATTCCAGAAATGAGCCATTCCCATTGCTGGAACAAAAGCCCACCCGTGTTCCACCATAGGGACCATGTTTACCTTGTGTTTCACATAAGAACAAAGTGTCCTGTACACCCTCCAATACTGGGAGACAACTGATCTGTTTGGGTTTTTTCAACAGGAATGTTTCTACAGGTGGCATGTAAGACACTTGTTAGCCATTATATCTATATAAGTGTCATCCTATATTTTATTCCCTTTTCCTTCTTTCTTTCCCTACTCTTTCATTTTTTCTTAAGCTCTTTAGAAGCAGCTCCTGATTCTATATGGAGCTCCAGTCTGGCAGTGTGACTATTGAGTACATCCAAGATTTCTTCCTGCAATATCAGGTGTGCTTTGCAGATTAGAAAGCAGAGTCCTCACCAGATGCCTTCAGTGTAAAGCTTCATGAAATCTGCTCTGATAGGGGCAGGCGATCCCCACACAGAGCCTGCTGACAGGGCTGCCTGCCTTGTGATGCTCAGCTTTATTTTTGGAGCACTTGGAGTCTTGAATGTGTTAGGTTCCGAGATGCCATTTTGCTTTCTCCCAGAATAAATTCACAGTCTTTGTGGTTGAGGGCAAAAATGCTAAGTTTATATTTTTCTTTCCATTGTTAAACAGAAAAGAGAATAAGTATCCTTTAAGGCGATTCTTTATATATATTTCAAAGAACACAAGGCATGAGGTCTTTTTTGCCCTGCAGATCACCTTGCATTCCCATTTGCCGTTCTCACACCACCTTTTTGGTCCTCAGTGAAAGGAACCAAAATTCAGTGACTTTTTTTTTCTTTTTTTACATTTAGTTCTCAGCTGAAATCAAAGTGGTGCTGGTACAGCTGGGAGTGTGGCAGCAGCTGGCCCCTGTTTTGCAGGGGCTGTTCTGATTACATTTCCTCTGGGCAGGGTGGGATGCAGCCTTGGGCTCCCACCTCAGAGCCTTTGCTAAAGTTTCTCTTCCAAAATGAAGGCAGAAAGCATATTTAAGCACTTGCTGTGTTTTGACCTGCTTTCTTCGTTGCTCTGCTGAGGACTTTCCTTGCGGAGTGTAGAAAAGGGAGGATACAAGAAGATGGATGCTACCACAGTACCTCAGGTTCTGGTGAGATTAAAACTTTCCTTGCTGTCTCTGGAAGTTGCTAGCAGAAGGTAAAGGTGGGTGACCCTGGTTTTTGCGTTGCTGCTTGTATGAGCTTTGCCTGTGCGAGGCTGATCTTCAGGTCAGCAGGGCATCAGCAGTCCTGCAATGCCAACTCCAGCTCTGTTCCCAGCAGAGGGGTCCCAACAACGGGAGTTGTTCTGCTCTCCAAGCTGAAAAGGCCACCTAATTTGTTGTGGGCACAGCTGGGTTGCGAACTGTGTCTACAGGAGATGTTACAGGTTTCCTTGCTATTGTAACTAGATGGGTATTAAGAAGGTATGTGGCACTTAGGGACATGGTTTCGTGATGGATTTGGCAGTGTTAGATTTATGGCTGGACTCTGTGACTGCAAGGGTCTTTTCCAAACTAAATGGTTCTATGATTCGAAGGTAGGAGGGAACATTCAGATATAAATGAAGTGGGTTAATACCCAAAACTGTGTATGCTGCCAGTGGGGTTTAGTCTAAAGGACTGGCTCAATGTGGCTGTGCATAGATCAATTAAGGTGTTTAAGTTGGGAGTGTTTCATCAGGCTTGCTCTAATCAAGTTTACTAGTGTTGCTGCAAAACCCTTTCTTTTGGCTTCATTTGTTTACAAACAGGGTTATTGACGTCAATTAGACTAGGACCACACTCAAAGTGAAACCAGCCATTTTCTCAAGCTACACAAATGTTTTGAGAAAGGATTTGGGCTGGTTAATGGGGCAGTGGCTGGGGGGATGCAGGGAGCTGGTGGTGGCAGGACAGCCATAGCTCCATCCCTGCATCTGGTGTCTGTGGGCTGCCTCCCCTCTGCAGAGCAATGCTGTGGCTCTTATGGCCTGGGGCTTTTCAACAAGCGTATTTTTGCTCTTCTGAATTGATTTAATTCCTGCTGCGAGTGGAGGCAGCAGTGCTTACACACCCGTGCTGTTAAAGGCTACATTGGTTGGGTTTCTGCACGCTGTACTGGCGTCATTCCTTGACATGCAGCTTTCTCCCTGTGCCATAGTGAGTGGGAACAAATGTTCTCCCATTCAGACATGGCCAAGGTGCTTTCAGCAGCTCTGAATGGAGAGGGAGGGCTTGTGGTGAGAGCAGCCAAGTGCCAAGAAGCGGCACAGAGGCAAGGCTAAAATGGGTGTTTAATGGCCACGGAGGTGTGTGAGCCTCCACTCAAGGGAAACAAATATCTCCTCTTATCCCAAAGGAGGTTCAGCACCAAGCCACAACAATATGCATCTTGATCACAAATAAAATTTGCAAAGAAAGGAATTTTAAACCAAAAAAATAATAAACAGGGAGTGTTGTGCAAGACCCTGGGAAGGCTCTGAATTTGAACATTCACCATGGCTTGCTCCAAACCTCTGCTCCAGCAGGCAAACATCCACCTCTGTGCCTGCCCACACACGTGGCTGTCATGTTCCTTCCACCTCCTGCATCCCTGGTAGCCTGGGACGTAGGAGATGATTAATGCCAGCAGAGCAGGCATGTGAGTAGTGTTTGTCTTGATCTTAAATAAGATGCGTATGAAAATAACTGAATAAACAACCGTGTTTTAACTGCAGCTCTTCTGGGGTGTATCGTTCAGAGCTGATGTGTAGGGAGTAATGGGGGGAATCAGGCAGTGTCCATTTGTTTTTGTGATTCATTTTGATTCTACTAATATATTGCATATCTTTTATGGACCTGCAAGACAGAAATTCTCCCTCTTGAGCCTTGATTGCCTTAGCTGCTTCCCACTCAGAAGCACTGCAAGGGATTGGCAAGGGCTGTGTGCCACTTTCTGAGCATGATGCTCAGCAGTGCTGATGGCCATCAACACCCTAAAAATATTTGAGACTGTTGAGACTTTAGTTGCCATATAATATCTATTTTCTTAGAACCCCTGGTATCACTAGTGGCAGCTCTGGCTATTCAAAAGACTTGATTCAACTTCCAGTGAAACTGGTGACAATTTGGGTTAGGCCAAAGGCAGTATTTTTCAGGCTGGTGAAATGTGCTGTTTTCTCAGACTCGCACTCATCACTCCCATGGAGCATGAAAAAAGCACAGGGAAAGTGCAATGTGATTCAAATCAAATCACACAGTGTTTTTTCTATCCCTTTCTCTTCCTCCTCCCCCGGTTCTCCTGAAAACAAACAAAAACAAAATGAGAGAAAATGACAAAAACAAGCAGGGGAAAAAAAGGGAGAAGGGGTTGTTCAGTACTGAAGTGCTTTATAATTGTAGGCTTCCTGGAAAAAACACCCAGGGAGTGTTACCCCTGGCTGCTGAGCTTTGCTGTGCTTCCTGGGACACTTGGCCTATTTTTGGCACTTTTTTGGCATGTCCAGGAATGGGGCATAGCTGTATTTTGCAGTATGGTCTGGTCACTCTCTTGATGCAGATGTTATTCCTGGGACAAATTTTCAGATTGAGATTTGTGCCTCACCAATTCAAGGTATTTAAAACAACAAGCATCCCCCCCAGGCCGGCAGAGCATTCCCTGTGCAGTGCTCATCGTGATGAATTGCTGGGAAATACAGCACTGCCAGAGAGAGCTGAGACCAGCCGTGCTGAGTGCAGGCAGTGCACAGCCCTGCCAGCTTGGTTTAAATAAACCTCTGGCTCCCAGAGCTCCTTTACAGCTGGGCTGCCCTTTGCAGGGGGAGATGGATGACCACGGGTTCTCCCCTCTCCGCTGGTGCCAGGCATGATGGCAATACTGAGACCCATTAGGAGGATGGATGGGGAAAATAAAAGGGTGAGCCCAAACATCAGCCACCAGGAAGCTTTGAATGTAGCAGGAGGATTCAGCTTTCAGTTACTCATCTGCTGTGCAGAAGGGATTTAATTGGTTTTATACCCAGGGAGCAAAAGGAAGCAATTTGGCCCTGGATTTCCCATGTCTAATTGCATGCCTGCAGCTCTCTTCTTGCAGGGAGGTGGCAGGAGCTTTGCCACTGACTTCAGGAAGTTCAGGTGTAGGCTTCAAGTTTCACATCTTTATTTTTTTCCTTAATATTTAACGTTTTAGGCAAGTCTTGGAATGATCCTTGTGACAACTTCATGCAACCCATCTGGCTTCTCTCATTTTTTCTTTCTCTTTTTTTTAATTGTTTTTCAAATGCATCTGTGCAAATCTAAATAAGCTATCAGCAGTGATACACACTCTACGAAGCGTGAACTCTGTGTGCTCAGAGCTTGTTACCACCAAGTGCAAATCCACTAAGAAGGTGTTTCTAGCAGGGCTTCCTGTCCTTGATAATTCAGGTGGTGTTTGTGCAGATAAATCAGGGCACCAAAGCATTTATTTGCTTTTAGTGACAGGCACCATCTGCTACTTGCCGGCGAAGCGTTCAGGAAGGGATGCTGCCTGCCTGCCGTGCGCAGAGAGGCTGTGGAATGGGAACAATGCTGGCAGCAGTGTTTGAGGAAGGTACATCTGCAAGGTCGGGCACAGGCACAGCCAGTGGTGCCGGCCATGGGAGAGGAGGGGCTGGCGGGTAGCTCAGGTGCAGGCTGGCATGGCCTGGCTAACAACCTCCAGGTGGGAATGAGCATCTCTGGATATCCGCACTCACCCGCGACAGCATCCTCCACAAACCACATCATGCCTTGAAGAGATTGCAGGCTTAGAAACGTTCCCCCATGGCTTTTGTGGATCCACCCACAAGTGCTGGATAGATTACCAGGAGAAAATACCCACTCGGGAGGAATTTGGGTATCCCTGGGGCACAGCTCTCGGGGTTTGGGATAATGAGGGACCACAAGTCTGCCAGATAGTAGGCGTGAAGTCTTTGATGAGCTCAGCACCTCGGTGGTAGCCTGGGTGTCATTGCTGCCTTCCTCTGTGAGAGCAGCCAAATTGCGCTGCCCTGAGCTGCCCGGGACTGGTCGTCCCTGATGCCTTAATGGAGCTGTGCTGCTGGTGGCAGGCTGGCTCCCACTCCTGCTGAAATGCACCTTCAGGTTTGGCATCACCATGTTGCCATCTGCAAAGGGAGGAGAAGATATCAAGCTGGTAGGAGTGGGAAAAGGCTGCAAAGGGATTTGATAGAAAAGGGTTCTGAGCATCACTGTGGCCTTATATCCTAGAATAACGCCATCCCCACTACATACATATATATATGTTCAGAGCACAATAGGACTTTTTAATAGGAAATAATTGCTCTTCTTTTCAGATAAATAAGCAATTCCCTGCTGGAAAAAGTTCCCAGGAATTTTCTGCTCTCGCCTGCCTGTGCATTACAGCAGGGTCAGCTCCCTGTGCAAGTCAAATTCATGCAAAACACCATGCATGTAGGCTCTAGTCTACTGGGTTTAGATCAGAGACGGATCAGATGACTCACAGGAATCTATGGAAATAGATCAAAGTAGCAGCACACATTTGAAGGGAGCGGGGTTTTTTGAGAGCGGCGGGGAGCATGAGTCAGAGCGTGGGCCGCCGTGGGTGGCTGCGTGGGCGGCTGCAGCTGTGGGTGTCGGACCGAGACAGACGCAGATAGATGGCTGCAATTAAGTAGTTAGTGAAATGACTGTAATAGTAAAATGAATTTAAAGGCGCAGGTTGCAAACGCGGCGCTCCCAGAGAGCTCCTTCCCAGCCGCTCCCGCTTGGATGCTGTGCTCCAGGACCCCAGTTATCCCTGCTGGCGTGGGAGGTAACGCGGGCTGGTTGGAAATGGGCTGGTTTCCAGCTGCTTTGCACACCTTGATAGGGACATGGGATGGGTGGTCAATCCCTGCCTGGGGCTGCCGGCCCTGACCCCAGCGGAGTCCTGCCAGGGAAGGGGAGCTGAGGGGAGGAAGGAATGCCAAGCAGAGATGGTAAGGGAACAAGGAGAGGAGAACAGATCTACATTTACCGGGAATAGTTGCAAAACGCCCACACACTTCTGTGGGACTAGGATCATGCCCAGAGCTCACAGAAAAGCTAGAGCTGGTGGGTATATTTTTGTGGTGCCCATCCCTGTTGCTTCTAAAGAATGGTGCTGGATCCTACTCGTGATGTGATCCTGGTACTCCAGGTCACAAAACCTGCTCTTGGGCTGTGCTGCTTGCTGCCTTTGCAGCCAGTGCAAATCCCTTGCAACACACTGCCTCCAAGGAACCTGGGTTTGGTTCCTTTGCTGTAGACCTTGGTGCCCCTGAGATGGGAACAGTGCCCCTGTCACACCGTCTGGCTGACCCCATCCCACAGGACCCCATCTCTTGGCAGCCCCATATGGCAGATTCTTGAGAGGAGGGGAAAGTAGAGCAAGACTCTCTTCTTTGCTGCTATTTTTAGGTATTGCTATTTCATGCCCTGCCAATCAGATCTGATAAGTGTGCATGACATGAGAGAAATCTGATTAAAATAAATAAATCAATGAAGCCCTCCTTCAGTAAATGATGAAGGAAACTCAAATCTTGTGGCCACAAACCTGTATAACCAGCTAAATCTCTGTGCATGACCTGGGTGAGGAATCAGTGGAATGACACCTGCTTTGGGCTGATGTCTAGGCTTGTGATGTTCAAGCTCTGCTTGCATGTAACAGTGCTGCTGACCTAATTCATAGTACCAATTTACTTGAGTCTCTTAGTAATTTTTGTGTGTTTTGGGGAGAAAATATTTAAAAGCCATTCTCCAAGGTCAGCTTTGCCATTCCATAACAAGAAGAAGATAGAGAAAGAAATCCGTATGTGTTTTCCTATCACATATAATGATGAATTGTAACTAGACTTGCTGCCAACAAGGGCAAATGGCTCAGGCATCTCATGTGCCATGAGGATGTTGTGTGATGAAGCACAGCTCCCAGAAATGTCCTCCCAGGTCCTACGAGTGGCTTCCTGCACAATTCCAGTTCTGCCAGTTTTGGATTGTCTGTATGCTCCAGAAAACCTTTTAAATTCTGGTGGAAACTGTGTGTGTTTGTTAGTAGTATTTTAATAAAGTAGCCATGTGAGGAGACACGTACAGTGGGGATTTCCTTTTCTATGCAGATGGCTTTGGGAGGAAGGCTTTATAATTTATTGATATGCTTTTTCTTTTTTATTTTTTTTCTTTGAGGTGTTCTGCACAGAGAAGGGACCAAAGGATTACTCTTCACTTTGATTGATAGTCAAAACACATTTTAGCAGGGAGAAAGGGTGTTATTTCAAATAATTAAAAAAACCCCCAAACCTCTTGAAGCAGTAAATGTATAAAATTAATGTGTTTTTTAAAGTGTCAGTGTAAGTGCTTCTAAATGGGTCCACCGTAGCACACCCAGCCCCTGCAGTTGCAGCATTTCCCAGAGTGTATGAGCAGCCCTGAACTCTGTCCCTGAACAGAGCTAAGCACAGTCACCACTGACACAGCCACTGGCAGCTCCAGCACCCCAATTTCACCTGGTTTATAAACCTAGTCCTTGGTTTTCTGAACCAAGTCCTGAGTGCAACAATTCAGTTTTTGTAGCTAAACAAGGTCATACTGAGACAACAGCTGGTTGTCCCTGCCAGCAGGAAGGACAGGCACCTGGTAATGAGCTGGGAGACTTTCAGACTGGGTAATGGATGTCCTGTACAGAGGTGGGATGAAACTCTGCCAGTTCCAGCCACTCTGGTGCTCACCTTACTTGCAGCAATTCTTGGGACGTTGCTTCCAAGCAGTTTCATGGAATATGAGTTACAGGAGATAGCTTAGGTTTACTTACTATATAGTTTTTAATTTTAAACACACATTGGCCTACAGAGGTATTGCCCATCATCATTTAAAATACTTATATTTCAAACTATGGATTAGAAAGGGAGAGAAATGTCATTGCAACATTACTTTTTTTGGAGACAAATTTCTATTCCTGCCTGCTCTCAGGTTGGGGTACAATTACAGTGTGTTGGAGCTCACTTTACCCTCTTTGATTGCCAGGCAGTCAGACCCCTGCTTTTCCCCACCTCCCAGACCTGTAATTTAGCTGCTGCTCTGCCGTGACACTTGGCTCTGGTATAATTATGATGATCACTCACTCTGGAAAACTGTTTCAAGGGGGCTGAGGGATGGGCACTTAGAGCCCTTCCTGCTTGAAGGCTCTCCTGAAGGCAGTGCTGCTCCCCAGACCTCTACCCAGCAGGCTGAACTCTGGTGGCCAGGACCTCAGGCAGGATGGTTTTGCATCTCACAGGAGAAGTGTTGTTGGCTTAAAACCAGGATGAGGTCACTGCAAAGCTCCTTGATGTGCAGGATGCAGGAGAGAGTCTGGAGACAATAATCATCATTTTTCTGTTTTCTAGTTTTGCGTAAAATCAGGTCTTTGGTGTTTTTTGTTTTTCCCCTGTGGCAATTGGAGCCCATATGTTCTGCAGGGGCCCCAGGCAGGAGGTCTGTGCCTGCCCACATCCCTGCTCCCCCAGTCCCACTCACAGCCCTCGCCCCAACCCACTCACACTGACTCATCCTCCTGCCCTGCTGCACCTTCACATGCTGCTGTTGCTGCTTCTCCACTCCCTACACAGCTTTTTTTTTTTAAAGCCTCATGGAGCGCTTAAAAATCAAACCCAGTTTTTCTCACCATTGCCCCTGGCCCAGGGGATGGCAGTGAATGGCAGCCTCTGGCCATGCTGGTTTGTCACCTTGTACCCTCTGTGGTTTGGTCAACCAGCTTGTGGATCTCCCCATGTGCTTCAGGGGATGGTGCCAAGATTCCTGAGATCTTTAAAAATTGGTTCCCCCTGAGTACTGGGTGCCACAGCCCAGCAGGGGCAGCACCTCCCTTGGCTTTCATTTTCCTGAAGAATGTGGTGGGGCACCAGGTAGGAGTGTAATGAGTTTTATTTTTATGCTGCTTCTGCTAAATGTCATAACTGTATAGTTGTTGAAACATTCAACTTTCAATGTTTTGGGAGTCGTTGATACCAAACTACCCTTCTTATCTTTTCCTGCATCTAAAGGTCTCCTGCTGGGGCTTCCCTGGTGCAACCCTGTCCGTAACTGCAGCAGGACCTAGAGGTGGCATAGCTCTGATCACCCCTCATACCTGTGCCCCACAGGCAAAGGGACTTTGGGTTAGAGAAAAAATAACTCCAATTTGAAAGTTTATGACTGAAAGAAGCATTGATGTGAAGAGAAGAAACAGAATGGGGGATACACCATGGATGCAGGAGGGTAATTCATCCCACCAGTCACTGATCCTGCACCAGCAGAGCTCTGACACAGCCAAGCAACTTGGCTGCAGCTGCCCTGGGCTCACAGCAGACACTGAGTGTGTGAGCAGGGTGAAACTATAGGAATAACAAGGTTTTTTTCACCTAAATGTACCAAAAAAAAAAAAGGTGTTTTTTTTGATTGCAGTTCCCCACCTGTAAGGGGAAAGGGGTAAATCATTTTATATGCATCAGCCAGGGACATGTTTTTGGCAGTTTGGTAAGGAAAGACTCATATGGACAAAATCATTATCTGGTCTTTGTGCAAGAGAAGGACAATTTGAGGAGCAAACCACAACTGTGTTCCTCCTGGTGCCTTCCCAGTGACCATTTGCAAGAATGACCAGTGTGGAGTTCATTTGGTACAGCAACTTTCCAGGGGGAGCCAACACTGCTGCCCTGCCCTCAGAGCTAGGGCACTTGAGATTTCCTGGCCCCATCAGGCCCTTCTCTGCCCCCTTTCCCACTCTCACACTCTCTGAGAAGAAGAGAGGGGTCCTCCAGACCTTGGGAAGGGGTAGGAGTTGGGACCTTCACTGATGGTGCTGAACTTGATGAAAAAAAGCACAGGGAAAGATTCAGCCATTGCACAGATCTCAGAGTAGAGAGTACAGCTGCAAGGCAAAACCTGCTTTGCTCTTTGGTGTAACATTAGCCTCTGTTCAACGCCCATTAATGTGCAGTTGAAAAGATGACATTTAATTTTTGTCTGATTTTCCCTTTGCCCTCCTTCTCTTTTTCTCAGTTCTAGTCACTTTTATCTCTGCCCTGTCACAAGGCTTGGCTTTTGCTCCCCAGGGCTGTTCTCTCTGAGAAAATATCCTTTATTGACACACTTTGTACCAGCTGAGGAGCAGCTCTGTGTGCCTTGCGAGATCTGGTTTGGCCACACATAGCATTTACAGGGTGAATTTGTTTATTTAAGTAACTGCTGTATTTTCTCCCTACACAAGCATTGGTAGACGTCAGGATATCAAAGCCTGTTATATTCTGGAGAGGAAGATGGGAACAGCTGGGGTTTTGCTTGCTGCCTGTAGCCACTGTAGCAGAAATGCATGAGGAGATGGTCCCTGCCATGAGCCTCCCAGAGCTGCTGGTCCCAGGATGAATGAGGGCTGGAAAGGGAAATCTGGAAACAGTTGGCAGGGAAGTAGATGGACAGTGAGATGATGTGAATGATGGGGCCACGCAGCACTCTGGCAATGCCACCAGGGCCAGCACAGTGCTTCTCTTTGTGTGTTTTTAGTTTGCTCCTCTTCCTATGTTATGTGTGCATGGGAAATGCCACCCTGCATACCTGGTAGAGCATCTCCATCCTGAGATGATGACTTCAGTTGTGAGCTTGCTTCTTTCCTGGCAAAAATGAGTGTGTGTTGTTTCAGTCCTGGTGCTGTGGAGCAGTGCCAGGGCCACGTGTGTGTCTGTGCCACTTGTGCTACTGGAGCTGGGCTGTTTGCTCAAAGCTAGTGAAGCACAAATGTACGTGGTTTTTTCCTGAGCTTCCCCAAACTCTATTGAGTGTGTTGTCCACCCTATTATTTATTCTTTAGTTTTAAAACTTCTCTGGAGCATTTATTTCGGTAAAACTCATGCTTTTTTGGTCTTTTTAAATTTTATTGAAAGTCTCTTCTCTTGCTCATAGAAGGGTGATGGAAGCAATGCTAGCCACCAGTTCTTACCAATGACTCATCTCTGTTTCACGATACTTAAGGTGAGCATGGGCTGTTGCAGCCTTTAAGCAGTAGATGGGCCTGAGGATACCTGAAGCTGTGCAGGGGGATGTCAGACATCTGTACTCCCACACTTTCACAGGGGTGTTGAAAATGAGTTTCTATAAAGCATTCATTACATCTGTTCCAGGAGGGGAATAAAATACAAGGCTGTATGGATTCTGAAAAGGATGCCCACATTCCTGGCAACAGTTAGGAGAAAAACCTGTCTCCAAAGCAAGGTAGCATGGCATAATTCAAGAAGACACCCAACTTTATGAACTTTATGAACTGCTAGTCGCTCAGCAGTTGAGACTTTGTGGTCCAGCAGCCACTTATGTGGAAGGTTGTAATGTCTTCTTTCTGGGTGTGACAGACACAAAGCTCAGATCCCCTTTTGGGCAAAGCAATGGATGTCATTCCTTACCAGTGGTCCAGCAGAGCCAAAAGGCACCCACGGCCAAATTGCTGTTATGCAGGGGCTGCTGTCCAACTGAAGGTTTCCCTCACAGACCAAAAGTCCCACAGTGTGGCTGTCACCAAGGTGACCCTGTGCAAAGTCCTCAGGAGCAGGGGATTCTGCAGTGCAAATGGTGGTAGAGGTTTGGGTGAGTTCCTGGTGGCTCCATGAGAGTTTCCCTCCTGCAGATGATGCTGTGAAAGCAGTGGGGATTTGTGCAGCTGCTGTGCAACATTTTTGAGGCCCACACTGTTTCTGGTGGGCTGACTGAGAAGAGATTTGGGCTCCAGATCCCACTGAGTGAGAGCAGTTGTTGGAGTGTTTTTTAAAATTGCCTAGATAGTGTTTACCTGGAGCTCAGAAATTGCTGTGAGATGAGAAATCACTATTTGCCTGTATTTTTTTGCTTACCATTCACAGCTCATATCTTGGAAAGGGATGCTTTGGGAATCTCAGTGCTTCTGAAAAGAAACACCACTTAAAGGTCTTTGCCTGTCCTGCTCAAATCCTCCACCTATGTGTTTACGCTGTGCTGAGAAAAGGGGCAGTCTGGCATCTGACAACCCGCAAGACCTTTCTTTTACCCAGTGCAAAAGAGCAGTACAGGCTGAGGTGGTGCAAAATAGCAATATTTCCTGGGAAAAAAAGTTACAAAGCAATAGTAAGGTAAAGTTAGTGTCCCTAATGAAGCATCTAAAGGTCAACTGTCTGGCACCCTTGCCCTATATCAGTAATTATTTATATGAGAAAGAAGGGTTGTGCATCCTGAAATGCTACCCAGGCCCCCTGTGTGGGATGTAAGGCACCTGTGGATGATCCTTGACCTCGTCCAGATGGAGGATAACTCCATTTATCTCCTGGCCAGGACCATATACCCAGACACCTTGATCTGTGGACAGGCTTGTTGGCCGGGGCAGGGGATGCAGTGTCAGTGAGCTGACAGCTTATTTCCATGTGACACCTGCTGGTAGGAAAAGGCACGGCTGCCCTTTGGAAAGGAGACCTGCTTGTGCCTTTTTGTTTTTCCGAAAAGCACGCCCCTCTTACCTCTTTCCTCTCTGGGGTTTCTCGGTGCTCATGGTTGGTATTCTCAGAACTTTGACTCGTTTTGGCAAGTTGGAAAGTTCTTGTCCAGGGCGCTCATGTGCACAGGACATACCTCTTTAGGTCTTTGATTTCTTTGATTCTGCAAAAAAATGGCTTTCAAAAACCCCAACAACCCTAAATTAACTAAACTTCAGATTGTTTCAGTGGCAACAGAAACTGCTCTGAATATGAAGAAATAAAACACAGCTCAGTGCCATTACGTTTTCACATCAAAGCAGAGATCTTGAATATCACTGGATTTTATTTCATGCTTTATGTTGCTGTTACAGTGTTATCAGCTTTGCACAACCCATGCCCTCTGTGTTACCTCACCTGCCCTCTGTGTTTGTGGGATGGAGAGCAGGAGTGTGGACACCCCATGATGGCAAGCTCCATGGCTCCCAACACAAACCTGGTGGGCTGCTCTGGAGCAGGAGGGACCCACTTTGTCAAAGGGTGCTTGAACGGTGTTTTGCAGAGCTGGAAGGGCCCTGGGGTTGCAAGGTGTATTTACACACCATTTTTCTCTCTAGCTGGAGAGGTGAGGCTGGAGTTGAGCAGGAATTTCAGGCTACCTGTCCTGACCCACAAGCAGTGAGCACCTGGTCTGCAGAGGCTGGCTTTACGTCGCTCTGTGTCTGATGGGGAAAAATAAATACACTGGCTGAAAAAAACATGCTCTGTTTGCAGTACCTGATAAAGTTTGTGGTGAGAACTGCTCCCTGGCTACAGAGCAGATACCAACTTCCTGAAGGCCTCTCTCTGCTTATGTAAATCCCCCTTCCCAAGCTTGTCCTGAAATCCAGCGTTGGCCTGGGAGCACCAGCAAGTTTCAAACGTGGCCCAAAGTGCTGCTAAGGTTGTGAACCACTGATTTACAGTGTCAATACAATCTTTGGCTGGCTGTTTAAGAAGAGTATCATTCAACAAACAGCAGTTGAATGCTTTCATGTCAAGCAAAATCATTCCTTTAAGATGTTTAGTTGTCAGGTATTCATTAAAGCAGGTTTTACATCAAAATGATAGTCACTAATACAGTGAAAACATCTTTTACAGCTTTCAGGATTTTTGTGCTGCACTGCATAAACCCTCGATTTTTACTGGTGCGGAAATGTCTTCGTGGGCCTGGGTATGAGACTGCGTTTTGCTGGTCCCCTTCAGAAGAAAACAAATATAGAATGTCAGTGTGGTAGGAACAAGGATGTTCCTGAAAGTCCTTTATGTAAATAGAGTGCAATGTATTGTAGCTACAACTTTAGCATAGAATTCCCATCACTTCTGCAAACTGTTTTCTGCCTTGTAAATCCCAAAAGTCAGAGTTTGCATTTTATTATCTCTGAAAGGTGAAAATTATCATTCTATTTTTTTTTAAGTAACTGAGCTTAAAGGTAGTTTTGACTTAAGGAACAGAAAGTCAGTAGTAATCTGGTCATTTTAGACTTTGGTTGTCCACATGCTTTGGAGAAATTTGCTCATTTGAGAGACTGCTAAATCAGCATCTAGTACAAACCAGACCCTTTTTGCTAGTCTCAGGCTGGAGAAACCCAGAGGACATTGCCAAGGCTGCAATGGCAGGGGGTACTGAATTCAGGTTAATGGGAGCTGCAGCATGCCCAGCTCTTCCTGAAAGTCAGGCAGGTGCCTAAATAAGGATTGAGGCATCTCACTTCAGACTAGCTATTTCTGAAGCTCCTGGCCCTGCTGTGTGAATTGATGGCATTTCAGTTGCAAAGAGCAGATGGTACTCGCTAGTGATCCAGGACAGCTTTTTTGCATTAGTGTCAAAAATAGATCAAGTGCCAGCTGTAGCTCTTTTGGGTCAGTGGAGGTGAATTCACAGAGTGATGTGCACAATATTGCAACGTGCAGCAGCAGGGAAAAATCAGGTGTTCATTTCAGTAGCACAAAATGCTTTTAAATGGCTTAAACTGCTATTTCTCATGTCTTTTTACACAGATCAATTCCTTGCATGTCTCACTCATCAGTAAACTAAATTGCCTGATGCAATAAAGGTATTATTCTGCATAGATGTAGCTTTCAGGGTGGTGCAATTTAGCATTTGCATCCAGTTCCTGGGGGCAGCTTTGGCTGTGCTGCTGATGGGGCACTTCAGTGGTGCTGAGCAGGGGAGGGACCGTGGTGGAAGAGGGAGCTGCTGTGCCCTTGCTTGCCTTCCCAGGAAACCTAGTTTTAGAGGTCCTGGTGGGAAGGCTGCCAAGCTGATCCACCTAAGAGCAGGCAGTGTTAAGGAGCAGTTTGAGAGTGCTTCACATTTATTAGAAAACCAGAGGTGATTCTGTTTTTTGGCTTACGGCTCATTTTATGTGTTGCTAAAGTTTAGTTGTACTTCAGTGAGAAACTTTGGAAAGGTGGTGTAGCATCAGTAAGGATGATCTTTTTGTTAGTTTAACTGGGCCATAGCCTTTTTTTTTAACTGAGAAAGCTATGATGCACAAAGAGGAGAGTTTGCATCATTTAAGGCAAAAAATAAGCCGTGTGTGCGTAAGAAAGCTGGTCCACAGGCACACCCTGCTGGTTTGTAGGAAGACTGCAAAGGAAATATATAGATAGACACTTTTATAAAAGGCAGTTTTCTTGTCTTTTTATGATCTAAATTAACTCTTTTTCTTGCTCTTGGTTTTCATTTCTGAAAATATGGGCAGCGATGCATGAGCTGATAAGGAGGGACCTACAGAAACCAGGGAGGTTGCCTGGCTGGGAGGGCTCCTACGGCAGATCTCAGTGCTTTTGGAAATCTCTACCAGTTCTGTGTGCCTACCAGAGTGACTTCATCATGTAGCTGAAATAGCTAACATCTAAAGTAAGTTGTATGAGACACCCCTCCATGCTCTAAGAGAGGTAAACAACACTGTGAGCTTGACCGTTGTTGGGATTTTTCCACATGAAGAAAATTACCGGAATAGCAACACAGAGAAAATAAAAACTGTTCTTTGATTCTGCTCTGGAATCTCTCCCAGATGCCCATGTGATGATTGCCTCCATATGACTTTCCACCCAAAAAAAAAGAATAAAGGGGGAAAAAAAGGAATTACAGAAATAATGCTCCCTTTATCCCTGAACAAAATGTCTGCAGTGATTCGGAAATAGTTATTCCAGTTGATTTCCACACTCAGACCTGCTGCAGTTAACAGTATGACTGAATTACCTGGGAGCAGCAAGGCTCTTCAAAGTGTATTTGGCCTTCACTGGGCAAGTATGAAGGCTGGTATTTTGAAGAGTCATAGGCAATGGTTGACCATCCCATTTGAAACCTCTCAAGTGTAGCCAATTTAGAAAAATTGCTATGCAGCTGCAAACTGGGCTTTTTTTACAGACATCAGCCAGAGACACCCTTGTTCGTTAGTTCTGGAGTGGCTGAATACCTGCATTTTTCAAGACTGCAATGTTCCTAATTTGGGAGTCATAAGACTGATGGGGAAAGAGAGCTGCCTGGGGAGGGAGGAATTGGCAAGACCCTTTCCTTCTGGTGTATGATCCCCAAAGGAGCACAGCTGTCTGAGCATTAGCACCTGCCAGGGGCTCTCATCTTCTGCCCTCACCCATGATTTAGATAACCCCAGCAAACTGATAGCCAGCACAGCCCTGTCCATGACAGGTGGGTGCCCTCCAGTCCCTTGGCTGTAGCAGGAGTTATGCCTGAGCTCACTGGCCCTGGGTATGCTGGTGAGACTGGAGGGAACCATTGCCTGGGGATAAAAATAATGTCCTGGGTATGCAGAAATATGGAGTTGGGACTATCTCCTTGTGAAATCGCTGCAGGAAAGGGAATGGAGGCAGAAGCGGTAGCCAACAGGGTGAGCAGGCTGCCTGCAGAGCCGCTCCGGAAACTCTCTGAAGACCAGGAGCCTCCCCTGGCAATAAGCCACCTTTCCTTTTGCCATTTCTCCTCTCTGTGTCGGGAGTAAATAATGCCTGCATGGACTCCAAATCTTCCTGACTGACTGGAGAAAGAGGTGATACTACTAATTAGAGTGACTAATTCCCTTCAAGGAAAAACCATCATTAATCCCATGATTCAACCTTCATTCACCCTTTCACCCAGTACCCCATGCTTGTGCTCGTAACAGGTTTGGAAATCCTCTTCCAGCCCCTTGCCCAGCAAGGATCTTGTTCTAGGAAGGGAACACTTGGATGCTCTGCCCTGAGACCCGTGGAGCATGTGGCCCTTTCATATCCGTGACCATTTTTATCCTGTCAGGAGGGATTTACCCTGCGGGATACCCCGTTTTCCCACAGCTACGAGCACCGTCTGTGCCCTGCAGCCCGAGGTGCAGTAGCAGCTCCCTCCTGTAGGTTGTGCATCTGGACAGCTTTTCCCATCAGCTCCACTCGCTCTCCGAGCCCCGTCCCGGAAAATGACGCACTTTGTCTTACTGCTGGCAGATTATGTTTGTTGAGGAAATGATTAATCACTTGCATTTGCTAGATTACCTTTGCATCTGTATAAACCTATCATGAGTTTATGCTAAATCAGAGCGAGATAGCTGCATGGTAAAATAACCAACAGAGGTAGGGACAGCCTTACTCATAATAACCTATGCAGATATATGCTTGTGTATATTTTCTGATACTTTCACGTGATGTCAGCAGTGCTCTCAGCACTTCAAAGCCGTGGAAGACAGATCTTTGCCCCGCAGCACTTTCCGAGCAAGCAGGCATTCAGGGGAGGGGCAGTGAGGAAGGGCCTCGTTTGCTTGGGATGTTGGAGCAGTAACCTTATTGCGTGCATAATGTCAGTGGCATGGGAAAAATGCTGGGGCTGATACGTTTTCTATGGTCGAGGGGCTTTTTGGGTTGGTTGGTTTGTTTTTCATGATGAAATATCCCTGTCAGTGACCACGCCTGATAACATGGCCCTCCTCAAACCTTGTGAGGTGTAGGGAAAAGCCTGAGCTGATTCTGCTGTTATAGTACGGAAGGGCTATGCCTTATGTTGCTAAATGGAGAAGTAGCTTGGATGTGGCAGGCGCAAGAGGAAACAGGCAGATTGGCTCAGAACAAGTCGAATTTAGTTACAACAGGTTTTATTTTGTTTTGCTTAATGACTTTGTAGAAGAAACAAAAATATCCCTTGTTTCTGCGTATCCAGTTTGCATTGTTTTTACAGCATGTTCCTTTCTCAGCTCTCCTCCTTCTCTCACACATAAAAAAGATGTTATTTTGGATTAAGCCATCGCTGTGGTATGCGTGGTGGTACTACTCAAGGAAGTAAACAAAACTAAGTGCGCCACAACTCTTCCTCTTGCACTAGAAACCTAAGAGTCTAAACCATTTTTGTTGTTCTCCAGTAACTCTTCTAATCTCTTTGCCTGATTGCTGCAATAGAGTTGTAAAATAAGCCAAGATGCAAAGTGACCTGCCTGACAGACAAGCCTCCTGTGACACACTGGCCCTGGTTGTTACCTGCAGCACAGCACGCACTGATGTACAAATACCTTGGATTATTATGAGGTTAATTTTGGGTGGAGCAGTAAATCTGCTTTGACTCTGCACACGCCTGGGGAGCTGCTCATCGGGGCTCAGGTGCCGTGGGAGCACAGGCTGACAGCCCCTCTCCACACTGGGAGAGAGAAAGGATCGTGGGGTTCTGCAGGCAGAGTCTCTTACGTGCTGTTTTTGCAAAATGCTCGTTGGTGTCCCTCCAAAAAGGAAACAACACTCAGTAAGGCGCTGTTCCACCAGGCAGGTAACAAATAAATTGGGCAACAGCTACAAGGTGACGATTTTCAGCTTCTCCCTTCAGTTTACGTGACTTTTTCCAGTGACACTATTCCAATTGAGTACTCTTGGGGTTTGAGAAACCACCACATAACTAAAGGCCTTTCAGTTTTGGAAGTGAGTCATCTGCAGGCTGAGGAGCACACAATGACGCCTTTCAATGGCCTTCAGTAGCAGGGTGAATTGCATTTATAGCTCCAGTTATCAGTTTATAAGTAGGGCAATGGTAGTCATACAGGAAGATCAATGGGGTCACTGCTAATCACTTACAAAGAAATGATAAATTCTGTTATTTTTCTATCCCAAAGTAATTACTGTTGTTTAGTAAGAGAAGGCAGACATCTAAAGATACTCTTGGCCACTGACTTGATAATCCACAGCAGACAGGGCAGCTGAGGATAACATCTTTCCTGTCACCTTGATTCAGTAGTTCATTGAATCTGTGCCTGGAAATGAATCTAGCAATAGATTTTCTTTATGAAAAGCACATTTTTTAGGCAAATATGTAATACACTTTACTCAGCAGTGAGTTGTTAATTTCCAAGGCTTTATGTGTTACGAAAATTGACTCAGAATAACTTTACCCAGGGCACCACAATCATGTTGGTTCAAACTTGCATCTCTGCAGCTCCTTTGAAAATTTAGGACTGAGGATCTGGGCTGACCATTATAATTTCAAGGACAAAACTAGTTGGGCTTAAACTTGGTTTCCAACTTGAGTGTCGTATAAATACATATACCATCGTCTGAATATTCTTTATGCTTTCTCGTCTCATCATTGCTACTGCAGTAACTGAACTGCTTGTCATCTTCAAATCGCTTTGCAGTCCCTGGATTTGAGACAATAGCTGTTTTTTTTCTGGCTAAGGGCTCAAAAGGGAGTTAGCTGGGCTGGCACATTTGTTATGACCGATTCTCTGGTACCCTTTGTGAGAGGGCTTCTGGGAGAGATGAGTCAAGGCCCAGCCCAGTCTCCTGGTAACTCAAGTCATTGTGGGGCATTGATGGGGCTGTCCCTCTTTTCTGCAGCGCTTACATGACTGTGGGATGCCCAGGGATCAGGAATGAGAGGCAGAGCTCTGCCGAGTTAAGCACTGCACGAACATGTGATGAAGAGACAAGTGCTGAAGAGTTTGCAGGCTATTGTTGGTGGGCAAAGCTCATGGTACAAACATTACACGTTCTCTGAGCTGATTGTTTCTGGGGGGGTGGGGTGGGTTTTTTCAAATGGGGGAGTCAGCTGGCATTTAGCAGAGGGAAAAGAGGAATTCTGTTTTGTTCTTTCCTGTATGACGCTGGTACAATGGCTATGAGAGGCTGGACTATTTTTTTGCACTGAAGACGAAAGACTAAGGGAATAGCTAAATCCAGCTGCGTCCAAAGCTTTGCCTTATAAGGGAACTGCCAGAAAGCACAGATCTTCTGTGAGCTTCTCCTTGAGAGGGAAATCCAGAAGGCAACTCAGTGATGTGTCAGACAGGAGCTTCCAGGAATGGCCAGAAAAACAACACTCTTCTAAATAACTTTGCAAAACTTCAGCGAGGAGGAGGCCACCAGCTTCCTTCTGAGGAGCAGCATGTGCTGTCAGGCCAAAGAAACAGCAACAAGTTTGTCTGAACAGGAGCCTCTTTTGTGACAGCCAGTGCAGCGTCTCTGTTGCAGGCTGGTACTTCAGCTGGTTGCTTATCAGCTGGAAGCTATAAACATTTTCGGACCACTAGGCACTTTGAGCAGGATGGAGAGAGCTCCTTCCCCTGGTTTAGGAAATGCTCCCTGTTTATAACCCCATCCACCAGCCTGAACTGTCCTCTCTGACTCCTAGGGCAGATCATTCGTGTTGTGGTCCGTAAGAGCCTCACCCATCTGCAGGTGTGCCCGGGCAGCTCACTGGTTCTGAGAGAGGAAATCAGGCCGATGGGTTCTCTCCTTGTGCCTCAGGTCCCTTCCTGAGTTAATGTGCTGTTAGAGAGACAGCAAAGACGCTTTCCAAAGACTGCTGGCTCAGCAACGAAGGTCATACATTTTTTAATTAAAAGCCTAAGCGGTTATGAAATGTTCCTGAAACCGGAATGCAAGTAGATATTGACAGCACCAGTTCTGTTTGAAGCATAATCAATTTAAATAGATCTGCTAATGTTTGCCACGCAGCCATGTGACTCCCCTGGGTTTCGCTGTCTCAGCTGTGAGACAGGGGTTCAGAGGCTCGCTGGAACGGGGCGGGATGAAGCGCGGCCGTGGGGGGAGAGTATAAGGTTTTCTTTGTAGGGCAGGCACTGCTCCAGCCCCCGGCTCTGCTTGTGCTGCCCTCGCAGGCTGCCGAAGTGTACTGTCAGACAGAAACTGAACTTGCAAACGAGCAGATGTGGGGAAGTTCCCTTCCTCGTTTTAGAAAACAAGGGCCAACACAGAAATCCCCGTCAGTTTGCCGTGCACCGACTCTCACCCAGCAGAGGAGGTTCACCTGGTCCCACGTGCTGCTGGTCCAAGCTTTGCAGAGCACAGCGCAGGGCAGGGACCTCCCAGGCTTTGGGAATTCAGCTTGGTCAGGTCCCTGCTTTGGAGGTAAATGATCCTACGTGAAGGGGAGGGATACCCCGGAGGAAGGTGTTTAGTGGTGATTATCAGGGATGCCATGAGCTGGTTGTGGCTGCTGGGGGAGCAGGTTCAGCTCCAGAACATACCTTGAGGGCAGGTGGTCATGTAGCACATGAAACCTGCTTATGAGGGCACTCACACCATCCGCTGCTGTTCCTGGGTATGGGTGATGTTACTCTGTCATGGAGCTGTAAAGCTGGGGTGATTTTTAGGTGTAAATGATAAAAAGCTAGTGTTAATAAATTAAAGCTTCAGATTCCCTCACTAAAGGATGGACAGTATAAAAGGGTGAAGTGTATATATATACACACACACAAAAAAACCCCTACTGTGTGCATGGAAAAAATGTTTGTGCAGAAACATCTGATACCCAAGAGCTCAATTAGGTCTTGATGAATGTGCCTGAAGTCTCACTTCAAGAGCAGTCTTCAGAAGTTCAAGGATGTTTCCCCTCGTTAATTATGTACATACATAAGTGGCTCTGTAGAGGTCTGAAACATCATCCGCTGAGCACAGGTGCGGAAACATTGCACCATGTCAAAAACTCTTGATAGAATTTAGGAAAACCTAAGACCTAAAAATAATTAGAAATAAAAAAAAATCCTTTTTCGCAACGTTGTTTCTGTTAGCACTGTAAAAATTTGAATTTAAATGAAACCAATCCCTACTGTCTCCCCCTCAGCACTTAGTGCAGTGTCCTTTCTCCCAGAGGAACCACTTCACTGCTTCCCCTCCTGCGTGGGAGCAAGTCACACCAGAACCTGCCAGATCTAGAAACACAGCAAGGAAAGTTAAACCTGCACACTTTCATCTCAGGCTGGAGTTAATAATTGATCTTCCTCAGATGCGAGCTACATGCTTCTGAGAAAATAAAAACAAACATACATTCCTGCCCCAAACAAAGATCTCTGAATGCAAGCTGCTAAAGGGTACTGTTAGCGTGTGTTTCAGGAAACAGGGCATACGCTCTTCTGTTTAAAACCCTTCTTGGATAAAATCCTTGACTTTCCCTCTTGAAAGTACTGCACACCTAGACAAGTATTTTTGACTATCTTTTTTTTTAGCCTGTGATTTCTGTGTGTACTTTCCTTAACCACTGTTCTCCACCTGGCATCTATCCCTAAATGTATAATGTAGCTTTTTGGAGTGGACAGTCATACAGATGTGTTGTTTCAGGCATACAGTATGACTTGTATTTCACTCATAGGCTCATCTGCGCTCTGGGCTGATTTTTCCACTCAGCTCATGCTCTTTTAAAGTTCTTTCATAGCTACCTGCCTATTAACATAGTACTTTCATTGTCATTACAATGACGAATTACATGACAGGTGCTGTTGCAGTCTACAGCAAGGCAGTTTTCCTTCCAGACATGGCATTTACTCCTCCAGAATAACTGGCAGTGCCTGTCTGGAAGGGATGGAGTTGCACCTGGCAAGCTGGAGGGCCTGTCTCACCACACTTCTGCTGTTTTCATCTGTTGGTTCCACATCTTTTTTCCTGAAATGCCATGTCTTCCCTTTAGCATATGCGCTTTTTTATTTTCATTTTAATTTTAGCCAAAATTCAGGGGCCTCAGGCCTGACTTTAGTCTGAGTAGTATAATTTTCACATGTGCTTGACAGGGATGTGTTTTTTTGTTGTTATTTTCTTCTTCCCATGTTCACAAACTCCTCTGCTTTGTCTCCTGCCAGAAGATCTACTGCATCTCAGCTTTCTGCCTGCCCTTCTCTGTGATTAATGTACCCTGTCGCTTTTATGTGTGTCTTTGGTTCCTGTTTCCCCAGCTGACTCCAGCCAGCCTAAGCAGAAACAGTGGTTTTGTTGGAGAACAGTAGATTTGACTGAGCACCCATTTGATGAAGTGACACTTGGCAATATCCCAGTGCTGTCAGGGGGCCAGTTGAGTTTCCAGAGCTTTTATAGTTTGGTTAGGAAGTAAACTCAGATGGTGTAACAGTGCAGTGCATGAATGAAACCTGTATTACCTGGTGGGCCTGGCTCCACAGAGCTGTAGAGACCAGGTACCTATCTCAGTGTTTAGTGAAGATGTCTGTTGTTTCAGCCTGGTTAAGATCTGCACACATTCTTGTATTTAAGCAGAGACTTCAGAGAACGTGGGTCAATTAGTTGACATGGGCTGTAAACTTTTATTTTTGGTGTGGGTAGGTGTATTTTGGCTGTGCTGATACATATTTCATCTAGACAGCTTGTAAATAATGTTTGTGGTATGAATCTTGTCTGGTGCTGTCACTCTAGGAGGTGATGATGACTAACAAAATGGTCAAGTTGCCGTGCATCTGTCTTCTGGTGGCTCTACTGTCTCGTGTGTTCTGTAGGGCAGCGTTGACTCTGGGCAGCAAGAAAGGAGAAGGAACTTCCCTTGGTGCTGCCAAACCACATGAGTTATGCTGGACACAGGCATTATCAGGGAGTGACTCATAGGATGATATGTCAGCTGTGTGACCTTCTGAGCTGAGGCCTGGAGCCAGCTGGAGAGCACTGACCGGCTCGCTCAAGATAACTCGTGCTTGCTTTGTTACTGTTGTGCTGTCTCTTCAATGCCACAGCTGATGTTGCCTGAGTGTCTCAAATCAGCTGATGAAGCATTGTCTGCTGCCAGTCCTCTCAGTCCTCTAGCAGAGCTTGAGTATAGAAATAAATGTGGAGGGATGGGGATGGGCTTCATCTCCAGATGAAGCAAAAGGCTCTCTTCCACTTGCCTTGTCAGAGCTCTTGGGATGATTCAGCATATCAAAAAATGCAAATAGTTAAACACACCATCTGTATTATTGCAAATGCTTTCCAGACAGAAGACTTTGCATTTGTCTAATTATTTGCATGACACTTAGACTACAGTATTATAGCCTCTTTCATCCTGCACCTTTGCTGGGACAGGCAAAGCTTGCTTTGTGCAGTTGTGGCACTATCAGGTTGCTGAAAACCCTCGCTTCATTTATCTTCAACTCCTTGGAAGTGCTGACGGCTGCCAGCCAGGCTGTGAGAGATGGCTGTGAGGTGAGGGTGATCACAGCTGCCTTTTCCAGCAGCAGCCAGGCAGGATGTTTTTGTGAGCTGGGCATGCAGCACAGGTACAGGGACCTTGACTTTGCACACCTGAGAACATGGAGGGGAATGCATGCATCTGTTTTAATCTTCAGGGTTCAGAGACAAATGACTGCATGGGTTCACAATGAGTGTGTCAGTGCTGTACACGGGAAGGCTGCCCAGAAGTGTGGAAATGTGCCAGCAACTCTTATTTCAAGTGCTCAGATAGGTCATGTCTCTGCTGTATTGTGCCCCCTCCCTTGCGTATCTTCCCTGTGTCTGACCACGCTGCCAGGGGCATTCAGGAAATCCTTTCCACTGAGTCAGAGAAAGGATCCTGTTGTGTAACACGGGGTTCGCACTCCATCATGGCTTCAACACAGGATTAGGACAGCATCTGCACTTCCCCTAAACTAATCTGCAAATATGCCACTGGGGCTGTGGCAGCCAGCCTTCACAGGGCTGGCCCTGACAGTGTGAAAGGAATTAAAGGGGCACCAAAGCCCCACTTTGCAGGGATGAGCAGCAGCCACAGAACTTGCCAGGGAGAGCCAGCACGCTCCAGCCCACAGCTGCTTCCCATCACTTCCATTTCCTGGATAATGGTGTTCATTTCCTTCCAGATTTTACTTGCCTGGGAACGCAGTAACATCTGTTCATCCAGGTTTCATGAAAGATAAGCTTCCTCATAGAAGAAAAGACTTTTAAAAGTTGTTTTGTAGTTTCTTTTTTGTTTGTTTGTTTTGTTTTGTTCTCAGAACAATTACTTCAAATGAGGTTTTTTCCTCTAAAAGACAATTGTAAAAACACTAAGCATGCCTTGTCTCTTTGTTTGGTCTTTTGCTAAACAATTTCTGCTCTGACTTGCCCATGACACCAGCTCCAAGTGCCCATCTCTCCACTGTTCAGGGCAGCAGTGGCTGTGTCTGTGCCAGGAGCAGATTGGCAGTGCCACTACCATATACTGTGCTGTAGCCAATTCTCCTGAGGATGCATAAAATGCCATGGAAAGAAACCCTTCCCATGCACAGATATGTTCAATCTGGTGTACTAATGTGAGAAAGAAACAAGAAAGGTTTGCAACAATGAGAATAAACAGATTATTAGCTTAGTAAAAAATACCTCTTTAAATGGCCACTTGTCTGTGTAAGCTTACACTCAGACTTCTGGATGTTTTTCGTAGAATATGGCATAGTTCATCTCTGTGGGAACACTTACACAACTTAGACTGTTGTTTTTTTTCCTAAATCCAAAGCTAATTAGCATTGTTAAAAATGTTACATACCTCATGGTTACGTGCAGCATCATTCCTCATCACTTTTCTCTTGTCACTTTATTATTATATGGTTAAAATGTAGTTCTTTAGGAAGGAAGAGTGAAGTAGTTAAGAATCATTTTATTCTCATGCAGCCCAATTCTAAAGCATTTCAAGCACCAAGCCCTCTTATGTCTTCAGTGGACAGCTTTGTGACACCTTTGAGGAATATATTTATATAAATGACCTCTCTCTTGGGGCATCACATGACCTTTGCACACATGCAGACCTGACCCAGTGGACTGACTGTTTCCCAGGAGTTCGCCTTCTGTTTCAGAGAGAACACCCTGACTTCCTCCTGCCCACTCTGTTTCAAGATAATGTGTAACAGACTGCCAGCCCGTTTGGGAATAATCTTCTCCATTCATTTGCAGCTCTGATCTGAAAGCCTCTCAGAGTTGAAGGTTAAGCAGTTGGAGTTCCGGCTGGAAGACACAGCTGACTTTACAGTTGGACTTTGAAACAGGCACTCAAAGGTTACACCTGTAACTTGCTTGGTACAGCTGCCTCTTACCCATGCCCTTGAACCAAGAGGACCAGTAGGTAACAGAGGTATGGAGAAACTAGCTTTGTCCTGCTATAGGCAAGCTGAAGGCAGTCTGCTCTGCTGCTGCTCCTTTTGGAGCACAACATGCCCCACAGCACTGAGTTTCAGCAGTACTTAACTTCAAAACTGGTTTGTGACTCTGTGTCTGGGTGACAGCCACCTAGAGACTATACTGCTTCTAACCTTCATCTCATGCATATGATTCTCCTCCAGTTTTCAAGATGCAAGTCTCAACGTGCCAATAAATGTGGCCTACCTATTAGGGGTGTGCGAGGGTCAGAAATAAGCACGCAGAAATGCACAGCTGTAATGCTATTAAAGGTGCTAATTGTTTTTCTTCTCCCTGTAATGCTTATTTGTCAGCACTGGAGCCAATTCTGTACAACCTATTTGGGGATGCAAAAAATGGGCTACCAATCTTTTTACAGAACTACTATGTGGGAAGAGCACTGTTTCTCATGGTTTCCCTTTTCCATACAGCCACTCATCCTGAGCAGGGCTGAATGCCATTCGGCTGGGGTGTGCCAGGCATGCAGAACCTGGCCAAATCCTCAGGAAATGATCAGCAGCATTCCACCACACACATTCCTCTGCTGTTCCCCAAGTGCAGGGTCATTGGACTGAGCTGATGGATGTTTCAGCTCATTAACTTCATAAGTTAATGGTTCTCGTTACTCAAATTAGTATTGAGATGTAAATTAACCTTTTCCCTCTTATCTGTTAAATAAAGGTTATAATCTCTATATTCAGGATGTTTCTGGAAGATTATTACTCACTGGCATGTGATTTTGATTGATTATTTCCAGTTCTAGTAATCATTAACAACTATTGGTTGTTTAAGAATTACTTTTTATTTCAAAGAGTGGAATTTATTTGGCTTTACACCAAGGCAGGTTAAGTAAGCTCTGCTGAGCAGTTATTACCTTTCTCTTCAATCATACTTTTGTGTAAAGAGGCAATACATTCTACTGTTTTTGCTTTTACAACTCTGAATTTCACCTTTACTGTTAAGAAAATATGTTGACATATCAAACAATGTAACAGGCAAAGCAGCACAAAATGAGTCACTATTTAAAGTATTTTTTTCCTCTTAGATTATGCTTTCTCTATTATAGTATATTGATCAAAAGACAGAGATACAACGTAGAAGGTGAGTTACCAGAGGGAAAACTTGCAGAAATGTACAAGGTGAGATAAATTGAATGGAAGAATTACATCAAAATATACATAATGAAACTCCAAGATATAAAACAAATGTAAGTTGTTGATGAAACATGACTAACAGGAAGACACATGGCTATCTTGAGAGTTTGTAACTCTGCTGCAGCCATGATGCAGTAATTCTAAGCTGGGGAGGAAACAGAAAGGTGGCTGGAAGATACTTTTCTAACCATAGACACAAGAATAATTATATGTGTCTGTTCTGCATGCCTTCTGGCCCAAAATACTCAACTTTTTTCATCTGTTGTCTTAAAGTATTTTTAGCCCAAAATAGCTTCCATACCACAGCCAGGTTGCTCAACCTTGCCACCGTTCTCTGTTTTATTAGAGCTGATCCTCAAGTGTCTAATGAGACTTTAGTCTGACACAGCACAGGTTGCAAAGAGCCTGAAGACAACATGAGAATTCCTATCAAATGGACTACCAATAGGGTCTATTAGATTTGTTCTCAAACTAAGCCCATGATGTCTTGGGTGATTAGTATAGGGTATTACAAGTTTTCTTTGTTTACAAGTATGTGGCAGAATAAGGGATGGTCAAGTAATTTCAGAACTGTTTACATTTCCTCCTAAAAATCAATATAACTATATTATCCAGACAGGCAACTGATTTGGCTTCATGCTTCATTTTAAGGATATCTAATTGCCTGAAGCTCTGTTTGTTGATCAAGGAACCAGATGAAATTTTATCTAAATATTCCAAATAACCAAGCACTTGATCATAGTTTAAAAATTGCCTTTGACAGGAAGGCTGTGAAGTCTGCTGTCTGACAACATCCCTTTCCTGTGGTACAAGGCCAAGTATACAGAGAGAAACAAAATTATCAACATTTCTTGGCTGCTACTCTTTCTTTGAGCCATCCTACAACATGTCGAATTCAAAGCACCTCAAGGCATGTTTTACAGACTTATTATGTGAAACTCCTGCTTATCAAAGAAGTGAATGATGACCTGTCAATTTGAAACCCAGGTTGTTTCACTTATGTGTTTTACAGCGTGACCCAATTCAATAGTTGTCTCAGGACAATCTGTGAGGGAGTGACAACCCATGGCATGTGCGTGGGAATGAGTGATGTTGCCACCAGAGATCGTGTAATGTTAGAAAGGCTACCAATTTCAATAGCACAACCCAGTCAGTTGAGGTAAAAGCCCAAATAATTGGGTCTAATACTGCTATGGAAACTATCCGGAGGGCTAAAAATACTATTTAATAGTCAGTTTCTTTTCTTGTACATTTTCCCATCAACTCCTGATTTCAGTGGGAGTTTTTTCAAGCCCTGTCTGAAAAGATGGAGCATTATGAAGCAGTTAAAGATGATGTGAAGAAGTTCTGTGACAGCAGTTAACTCTAAAGAAGCACAAATATTGAACTTTCACAGATGTTTGAAATGCACCAAAAATGCTGTACAAAAAATTTGAATGTTTGTCTCCTTGGAATTTAGGATGACTATACACGTTTAAGCACTAGACTAGTTATTAGCAAAAACGCCTGCTCAACCCAATCTTTTACAACCTTGATTGCTCTACTTCTTAAATCTTTGAATGCAGTTTTGCAAATCTTCAGTCCCTTGGCCTACTGTTGTGGAACTGTTCAAAAGTCCTTGTCTAAACATTAAATACCCTTGGAGTGTGATGGTACACTGTGTGCTACTGGAAGTGCTGCTGGTCCTTCTCCCTTTCACCTCCTTAAGAAAGTTACATGTTTATAAAGAGAGAACTAGATGTGGGAGGAGGAGAGAAATCTTTCAAGGTTACATCCTTCAAGAATTAAAAAACAGTCTGTTTTCCCATTAGTGTTTATGGGACTGATTGTTTTTAAGTCAACAGGAGACCTAAACAGTCTTGCAACTCACAAGGAGACCTGCAACTCATGGCACTTGCAAAGGAAGGCTGAGGACTAAATCACCTGAAGGGTACATTCCTCTTCCCTCAGTGCAGCAACGGAAATAAAAGGGTGCCAAAAATGTCAGGGCAGAAAGAAACGTGGTTTTGCTGACTAGTTTGCCATTTCAGAGGTAGTGGGATTTTGTTGGTGGTAGCTTTACACCTTGCACCTGATCAGAGTGGTTTCTATGTACTCCAGAGGAGCTTTCTGGATGTTGGAGACTTTTAAACTGTTTGGATTGCCACTTACAATGAGACAGTTTCCTTTATAGTCTGACTGCTTGTTTTGCTTGCTTGATTTTACCTTGTTTTGTTTCATTTTGGTTTTACCTTGTTCTGTTTTTCTCCAGGCTAGGTAGCCCTGCTCCTAAGCCTAGGTGTCCTGTTATACTTAAGCCTCTACATGGCCACAAGTAATTTTAACCTGAATTTGTGAAAGGGTAAAACAGGATTCATTTTTGTGCCTTTGCCTGCACCTCCTGAAGTGTCTTCTTATGGTGCTGGAATTCAGAGCTGAAAGCAGCCAGCTTAGGATGAGAGGTGGTTGCAGCACAGAGTGGGTATTCTATCACTTCAGGACTGGGGTGGCACAGGCAGATCAAAGAATGCTTTGGGTTAGAAGGGACCTTAAATATCATTTAGTTCCAACTGCCATGGACAGGGACACCTTCCACTACACCAGGTTGCTCAGAGCACCATCCAACCTGGCCTTGAGCACTGCCAGGAATGGAACATCCACATCTTCTTTGGGCAACCCATGCCAGTGCCTCGCCACCCTTACAGCGAAGAATTTTTTTCCTAATACATAATGTAAACCTGCCCTCTGTCAGTTTGAAGCCATTGCCCTTGTCCTGTCACTGCAGGCCCTTGTAGAAAGTCCCTCCCCATCTTGCCTGTAGGCCCCTTTAGGTACTGAGATGTTAATGGTCAGCCAGTGCTTGCCCAGTGCTGTGGAGCTTTGTACATGACGAGCCAGCTTGTGGTCAGCCCGAGTGCTCTGACCTTCGCTCAATGCAGGAACCAATTTTACATGTCCATTCTCAAGAGCAGCACGACATGAGTTCACGGGCTCCCCTGAGCTCTCTCATGCATGCTCACCACAGACATCTGGAATATGATGGAGCAAGTCAGATGATGTCACTTGTTCCTATTTGCTTGCTCAAGGTTACCAAGGCTGATATTTGAGGATCGGGAACAGAAACAGAAGATCCAAATTTGCTCCCACTCCATGGCCTCCTGTAATATCAAGACCTGGACTGCAGTTTGACAGATGTCACCAGAATTAAGCACTAAATATGACATGAATGCATGGGGTATGTAACACTAAAATTTGGGTATATTATAGTGCAAATAATATGCAGTGTGCTGGATGCAGCAGAGAATACTTCGGTAGGTAAGCTGTTGGCTTCTGTAGGTGAATGTTTTGATGTGCAAAGAATTTTACATCTGAAAAATGCTATGAGTGATAATGAGCATGAGGAACGATGGTGCTGTCTCACCAACCAAGATGAAAGGAAACAGGTTAACAAATAGAGTAACAGGAAAAAATTGTGCCAGCCTTTGCAGATCATCCTCAATAACCCTACTTCTGTGATTTGCTTGTTCTGTTATATACAATATAACATATCATACATTGTCTGTTAACCATGCTAGGAATGTCCCAGGCCCTTGTAGTCTCTCTTCTTGTCAGTCTCAGCAAATCATCTAAATATTCTTCCCTTTGGATTATTTCCTCACTTCCCTTGTTTGCCTGGAATGTGAGTGATGAGAAATGAGTTACGAACTCATCAATGCACTACACACAGGGAGGGCATTATGGATTTTATTTTTTTGCTCATCACTTGAGGTCACCCCTCCGCTATTACTTTCCAGTTAAAACCTCTGAATGTTTTCCTCCTTGTTCTTTTTCTGAGATATTATGCCCAGACATTTGAACCTTCGTTTTCTTAGATTAAATAGTCACTGTTTACTGCTTATGCTTCTGTGTGCAGAGGAAGCTGTTTCATATCCTCTGTACAATCCAATGGGAGATGTTACTTGTGACTGACCACCTTTCATTTGAATCAATATTAAAATGTTACCCAAATGTGCAGCATGTTAGCCTCACAAAGGAAAAAAAATAATTTTAGGAACTGTTGCTAGAATCAGCAGAATGCTCCAGTAGATAATGGTGGTATCTTGTCCTTAGTTCTCTTTTGGAAAGCATTACCCAGCAACAAATGAAATGGAGCCAACATAACCATTTAAAATAGCAAAGTAAACAGTTCATGTCGTAGTCAAGATAATCCTTAATTTCTGCTGCTTATCTGAGATCTGCCCTGCTGATCTGATGGGAGGATTTAACCTTCCTGAAAGCTGTATGTGCTTGAACTGGGAAGACCTCCTTCCACCTGCTTTTCACAGTCCTTTCTCATAGGAGATTAACATTGCTATGCCTTTTTTAGAAAGGAAAATCTTTGAAATATAGATTATTTTTACAGGGATGTACTAGGAATATTCTGCTACAGTACAGCTTAAGTGAAATACTTAAAAAATAATGCCCATTTAAGAGATCTTTTTTTATTTTTCTTTACAGAAGAACCTTGTTTTCTTAAATTCTCATAATTTTGTCCTACAAAAGAACACGTATAGTTGTGGAAATTAAAAGAGAATAATTGGCTTATGGTTACTGCTGGTTGTATAACCAACTCAAAAGCTCTAGGGAATTTTAATTTCAAATTTCTTTGCACTATGTTGGAAACCATTTTGTAATTTTCTGTTTCTCTTGGGGTACTGTGTGAAACACAGAATGTCAGAGCAGATGGCGTGTCTTCTCTTTCCAAAGAGACAAGTAACATCACTCTGTTCGAGGGGGAAGTCTAAAAGGGGTTTCACTGGGATATGGGAAAGCCCAGTCTAACATCTGGATCAAAACAAACAGCAGTGTCAGTTTAACGGGTTTAATGTGTAATACTTTTCACAAGCAAATGACTCTATTTCTGTTGCTGTTTTTACTATGTTTCTTATGGCTTATTTCAAAATGAAGAATTACAACCTTGTCTTTAGATTAAGACTCTCTGGTATACCTGAGCCTTTGGGAGGAGGGGAGAGAATCACTGGGTGGAATGTCTCAGGCTTAGTCATAGTAGAAGCAAGGAGTGTTGGCCTGAATTATGCAGCAAAAGTTCTCAGAATAGGAAATGAGTCACTATTGCCCTTGAACTTCGTGGATCTGAAACTATATTTATCATTTCACATTGTTCCGAAGCTGTGTATTTGTAGTCCCACACACAGAGCAACTTGCATTTTCTGCCCTCAAGAGCTAGAACACACACAAGAGATTTTCCAGGGAGAAAAGTTGAGGATTAATTTCTTTGAGGGAGTTTTAAGAAAAGCTTTATTAAAGAATGCTTGCACTGGGAGACAACTGATGTGAAGGTAGTACTAAAAGGTTAAATAAAGGAATAAGGCAATAGCATACAAAGGAAAAAAAAAAGGAAGTGGGTAAAATTAAAGTGTTTCTGTGGGGTCACAAATGTGTAGCATTGGGGACTGTTACAAACGTTTTTGTGAATGTACTAGCTTTTTCTTTCCCTTCCCACCTCCTTATCTGCAATATTTTGAACACAAACTGGAGCACTAAAACAAAACATCCAGATAATTGCATTTTTCATTCTTTCACTTCTTCCCCCACTACAGTATAAGAGATTAATTAAATGAATTTTGAACCAGGTTGTGGCTAAACAGCTGGCTAAACACCAAAAAACCACCTTGGCACTAAAATTCAGCAGGGAATCTTGTAGTGTCTGCAGAACTGTGTGTTCAATTAGTGACCTGGAATTAGCACATCCTGGAAACGCTCTCGCTGTCTCTGGTCTTGCAGCAGCAGCCTCTGTAGAGAGAATGAAAAAGGTGCTCGAGAGACTTCTATCTTTAGGGTATTTTACATAACGGAATTTTAAAAATGATAAATATTATTATTGGGTGGCAGGATGAAAGAGGCAGTATTGGCTTGCCGAAGAGACTTAGCAAATGGAAATCCAAAATTAGTTCCAGGAAATATAATAGGTAATATAATAAGTATGTGAGAACTGTAGGTACTTTGCATTTTTGTACGTGAAGTAAGTGCAGCACAAGATTACACATCCCACACTGGTATTTCAAGTTTCCTTGTTCAGTGGGAAGAAAAACCATTGGTGCGTGGAGGTTCATTTTATAGGCATAGATTATCAGCTATCTTTAAATCTGCTTCCCAAACCCCTCATGGCTGTCGTGACAATGTATTAGCATAGGGAACTCCTGTGGGTATCTGTGCTGTGCTGTAAGTATAAGCATAAGCAAAGACTATTCTCAATGTCTATTTGTGATTATCTCAGAGGACATGGAAAACAGGTAACAAAACCCTCTCTTTTTTGGGAGGCATCTTTAAGAGCAGTTTACTATGCCTAGATAGCCAAAACTTTCAATCTGTGAGGTTTTGGAAAACAAAATATTAATATTCTCAGAGTAAAGCACTTTCAGTAATGTGCGCAGCAAGATTGTTTTAACTCAGAATGATAACTTCTCCGCCCCCACCTCTGCCAAACATAATAAACATACCAGAAGAAATAAACCTTGATGTATGGGGAAATTGTTCACAAGGGTATTTAGCAGTAATAGACTCACAGCTCCATAAGTATTTACATTTTTGCTCAGAAAGTGAGAAAACCAGGGACAATTTAAAAACGTTGGCATTACTGTTGAAGTAGGATGATGAGAGATCTCGTCTTCTACTGTTACCCATAATGGATACAATTTACTAATATAGATTTGTACTCATCTAGGACAAATTTAGCAAAATTGAGCAGAGAGTTTCACCAAATAACTGCAAAATCTGTGACTTCCAAGATGCTATATACTGGCTAGTGTGACAGAAGCTTGAGTGTGTGTAAGGAGTGACATTTACACCTTGTGCTGAAGCATTACAGCTATTTTCTGCTGCTCTTCCCACTTTGGCCTTTAGCATTGCACTGCTATGGGTCGGTGGCTCCCAAACTGAGACCTGTAGATGAGCAGCAGCAAAATTTTCACACTGACTAAACAATGAACATGAAGAATGGCCGCACCCAGTTCACCTTGGCATCCAGGTGGTTGACTTTTGTATTTTATTTTTTTTTAATAAAAAGCCTCTCCAGACATTTGACGAAGACTTACAGCCTCCACCATAAGTTTTGGCAACGAGCTACGCAGTTCCATTTTTATTAAAAGTAGGTGGAAGGCCCTTGGTAGCTCTGCTCATTGCTAGGGGCACTTGGCACAAAGAATTGGGGAACTGGTGTTCCTGCTGAGGGTATTTCCAGCAGCCTCCTGTTTCCTGAGCCCTTTCCTAGGGTGCCTGCTGGCCAGGATGGGGTGGCTGATGCTGGCCCTGCACATCCTTCTCTCTTCTCTGTGGTGACCAGCACCCTTCTCTCTTCTCTGTAGCGACCAGCATCCTTCTCTCTTCTCTGGTGACCAGCACCCTTCTCTCTTCTCTGTGGTGACCAGCACCCTTCTCTCTTCTCTCTGGTGACCAGCGACAGGACGCGAGGGAACAGCCTGAGGTTGTGTCAGGGGAGGTTTAGGTTGGCTATCAGGGAAAGGATCTTCCCCCAGAGGGTGTTTGGGCACTGGACAGGCTCCCCAGGGCAGTGGGCACAGCACCAAAGCTGGCAGAGCTCAGGGAGTGTTTGGACCACAAGGAGCGCCCCGTGCAGGGCCAGGAATTGGGCTCTGACGGTCCTTGTGGGGTCCCTCCCAGCTCAGAATATTCTGTGATCCTGAGGTCCTGAGTAAGAAGCGCTGCACTTCGTAATCAGAAACATACCGGGTTTTTTTTTAAAGAAAAAAAAATGGCCATATCCATGGCAACCCGAACCCCGCCGCAGCACAGGCGGCTCCCGGCGCCTTTACACGTCGTAGGGCGAGGGAGGGAGGGAGGGAATGAGGGAGTGAGGCAGTGAAGGAGTGAGGGGACGGAGAGAAGGCGGGAATGAGGGAGTGAGGGAACGAGGGAAACGAGTGAGGGAGCGAGG